>CM073582.1:110895162-111450162 GCA_037074715.1 Magnolia kwangsiensis | reverse complement strand
TTTTTATGTGGTGTGGTCCACCTGAGATTTATCTCTTTCATTTTTTGGATCAAGCCATAAAATGATCGGTAAAAATGGAAGAAACATATACATCATGGTGGGGCCCATAGAGCACCCACCACTAGCCTCAGAACAGGTGGCCGGGGGAGTAGCCAGTCCGTTTCTGATGATGGGAAGGCCGTCTCCAGTGAAATTGGATTGCGTACTGTGTAATTCAGTAGGCTCTTAGGGCCTGTTTGATTTCACAATTCACCCGTGAAATTCTTGAAATTACTGCTGTCAGAGATATTACCGCCGTTTGAATTTAAAGTGAGATTTCCTACAGGATTTCTTCCTGCGAAAGAGATGCAATGGTTATCTGCACTGGACTGAAATCACGTATGTGATGGTTCGGGCACGCATATGCAACACACGGGGTGTTCGGAAGCTTCATGTGGGGTCCATCGTCATCCACAAAGGAGATCTGCAGCCTCCATCACATTAGGTGGCTGATTTTATGGGTTAACCCTGGACGGTTTCACGATGTAGGAGTTGGGTCTCCCATCTCCTTCAATGGTTGCAGCGGCTTGTACTGGGCTCTTTTATATTTTGATCCAGTTCGTAGTGGTGGAAGTTTCATTTTTGGATTAAATAGCTTAATCCTTATTACGAAAATACTGGTCGGCATGGATTATAGAAAACACATGTATGGTGGGCCATATTTGAGATCAGATGGAGGGTCTTCCACCCATCTAAAGCTCCATCCTAGCCTATTACTACAAACAGCTATCACCCGTAGCCATCATTTTTCACCAGTGACATGAGATGGATGGGTTGAAATATGAATCTATTCCATGAGAGTAAATAATCACTGTGCCTGCAACGTGGTAATGTTATAAAAACGTCCGTTTTAACACTCACCCTCCACCGTCACTAGGCTCCTAGTATGTGTTCTGTTCTATCCGGATCGTCTTCTTCGTTTTTCAGTACGAAAGCAACGTACTTATCATCTTCTGTTGCAACAGGTAAAACGAGTTGGCCGTTTCCTACAGTTCTTCGTCCTCTCAACAGGTCAGTTGAATCTCAAAACGTAGCCATAGAGCACCGACCATCGCCTGCCTGGGTGAAACACATACATCATAGTGGGCCCATGGAGCACCGACCATAATCTAATGGCTGGTGGCAGGGGATTAGCCAATCCACGTTCCAAACCCTGTACGACAAAGGATATGGACGCGGATTTGCAAAGGCCCCCACCCGGACCGAAACGGATTGAGTACTAAGAAACTCAGTACGATAAGTATACTGAGTAAACTCTGTGGGGTCCACCGTGATTTACACATTTTATCTACTCCGTCCATCCATTTTAAAAGATAGATCTATGTCTTGAAACCAAAAATGAAATATATCCAAATCTCAAGTGAACCTCACAACGGGAACAGAAATATCAGCTTGCATGAAACACCGTAGGCTCCTAAGAAATTATTAATGGCAGGCATTAAATCCCACTTTGTGGTCCATTTGAGACTTAGATATTGGAAAATTTTGGGATCATGCCCTAAAATTTTCTTTAAAAACGGATGGACGTAATGGATAAAATACAAATTCTACGGTGGCTCCTTAGAGATGGACAGGAGGGGTTAGTACCCAATCTCCGTCATGTACTATACTTTGCCGTACTCCTGCTGGTCATTTGCAAAGGTGAAAACTACTACGCGCCATCCAACGACTGCTGTACTCTTGAAGGTCATTTGCAAGCTATATATCAAATAGTGTAATAAGTCTTAACCGTATTTGCAGCCACCACGGGAGCAAGCAAACAGGATCACCCAACTACTACTTCCACCCGACAGTTTTGCAGGGAGAAATGTAAATAATGATTATTTACATTTACCTGTATTTACCTCAAAGAATTGGAAATCAAATAGCCCCATATGGACTCAGTTGGGCCCACCTTGAATGTACGTGGTCTATTCATGCTGTGCATTCATTTTTCCATCTAATTTAAGGGGTTGAACCCAAAATTGAAGCATATCCAAAGGTAAGTGGATCATACCATAGGAAAAGTGAGGATAATGATTTCCACATTGAAACCTTGTTACGCTCCACAATGGTGTTTATTTGTCATCCAACTTGGTCATATGATCGTAAAGACATAGATAAAAGGGAAAACAAAAATATAAGCTTGATGCAAAACTTATGTAGCCCCAAGAATTTTTCAACGATAGATGTACAATTCAACTATTTTATGTGGGGTGGCCCATTTGAACATTGTCATCCAACTTGGTCATAGGATCATAAAGACATAAATAAAAGGGAAAACAAAAATATAAGCTTGATACAAAACTTATGTAGCCCCGAGAATTTTTTAATGGTAGATGTACAATTCAACTATTTTATGTGGTGTGACCCATTTGAACATTGTTACACTCCACAGTGGTGTTTATTTGTCATCCAACTTGGTCATAGGATCATAAAGACATAGATAAAAGGGAAAACAAAAATATAAGCTTGACATAAAACTTATGTAGCCCTAAGAATTTTTCAACGATAGATGTACAATTCAACTATTTTATGTGGTGTGGCTCATTTGAACATTGTATATGCTTCGTTTTTGGGATCAAGCCTAAAGTTATCTGTTAAAATGGATGGACGGAGTAGATAAAACACATAAATCATGGTGGACCTCACAGAGTTTACTCGGTAGGCCAAGTGTAGTGAGTTGCTCACTGCCAAATCCGCATCCATCTCCAGCTGGGAGCCGGCAAGAGCTTTGAGTGGCCACCCTGAAGTATAGGTTTTATCCACACCGATCATTCATTTTTTCCTATCATTTTAGAATATAAGCCAAAACTAAGGCTGATCTAAGACATATGTGGACTATGACAATGGGGATTAACCCTTATTGTTGAAAACTTCCTGGGGGCATAGAAGTTTTGGATCGAGCTAATATTTGTGTTTTCTATTCATCCAAGTCTATGTAACTTTATGAATAGGTTGGATGACAAATAAACATCGTGGTGGGCTCCATAAAAAAGTTTCGACGGTAGGAATCATTATCACCGCCGCTTCCTATGGTGTAGTCCATTTGAGCTATGGATTTTCCTAAAATTCCATCCTTTCTTTGGCAAAAAATAATGAAATTCCAAGTCCGGGATGAGCCACAAGCACAAGATTATGTCCGAATGACTAACCAACTAGTTTTAACCATTGATTTACATGGACAATGTTTAGTCATATTAAAGTAATTATAGTAATGCAATTGATTATCTAATTGGTTTGGGATATCATTAGTGGGCTATGTGCCCAATAAATTAAGTCTAGTGATACACATGTTACACATGCACTTTTGGAAGGATTTTAGATGTAATTCACGCTTTCACTGGGGATTTCAAATCCCATCTTTCAATTATGGTGCCAAGCAATCAGGGATTTGAAATGCCCCCAAATTCATGGTGCCAAACTTCAGAACATGAGACCAAACATAAGGTAGGTTTAAATTTTCTTGCAACCTTAGAAAAGTTTTCAATG
Source organism: Magnolia kwangsiensis (assembly GCA_037074715.1). Taxonomy (NCBI): domain Eukaryota; kingdom Viridiplantae; phylum Streptophyta; class Magnoliopsida; order Magnoliales; family Magnoliaceae; genus Magnolia; species Magnolia kwangsiensis. Next base: position 111,446,652 of record CM073582.1, on the reverse strand, counting down.
GTAGCCATTCATACCCATAGTGTGGTCCACCTGAGTTTTGGATTTACCTCATCCTTGGGCTCATACCCTGTGGATAGCATGGATATAATATATACATTATGGTGGGGCCCACCTATTAAGAGGCTTGAGTTATGCTATTTTTTAGTTGGCATTCGACTCTATTGTAAACAGGAATCATAATTGTAATTTCCCACTCATTTACATTAATTTACACTAAACCAAAGATGGTACGGCAAGATGGGGCCGTTCACATAGAAATTGCACATATGAAACTTCCCCAAAAGAAAAAGGGCAGAATATGATGGTCCTAGATTGTCCACAGGGAAATTGCACCGTCCAAAGACATACCAGGACGCGGATTCCTTGCGAAAGCATGCATTTAGCAGGAACTTCTTATGACGGCAGCTTGGTGGGCCCACTGTGATGTTTACGAGAAATCCACCCTATTCATTCTTTTTCCATATCATGTTAGAAAATGGCCCAAAAATAAGGTAGATCCAAAACTCAAGTGAACTGCAACTTGGAAAATAATAAGAGTTGAATGTCAACCGAAGTTTTGGATATATATATATATATATTATATATATATATATATATATATATATATATATGGAAAAGGTAGTATGCGCTCCACCTCACGATAAGCTCTAGTGAGGTCAAGCTATGTGGGCCCCACCGTGATGCGTGTCGACCATCAACACTGTGCATTTGATTGGTCCCCTTTAAATTATGGGATATCCCAAAAATCAGCTGTATACGGAACTCAGGTGGGCCATACCATCTAAAATCGTGTGAAGACACCGTTAAAACATATAAAAGCACTTGGTGGGGCCCACCTGAAACTTGCATGCATCTGAAACTTGGTCTGAACCCTCATACAAGTGGGACACACATAATGGATGGGCTGGATTTGCAAACCACTTCTCAGTGGGCCCAAAAAATGATTATGAATGTTTTAATGGTGTATGGCCCCTCTCCACTTCTGTATATGGTGTGGCCCACACAAGTCAAGAATTGACTTGATTTTTGAGACCTAGGCTCATGATGGAATGGTGCATCTAATTGATGGGGTAGATGTTCGAAACGCATCACGGTGGGGCCCACACAGCTCGATCTCATGGTATGGACACACACACACACACACACACACACATATATATATATATATATATATATATATATATATATATATATATATATATAGTTTTGAACAATGGCACATAAATATCACGGTGGAAATCAAAGAGGATTCAAGGAGAGGCAATTCTCCTGCACACTCTTTTCCACTTGAGTTTTAGATTTATCATATCTTAAAAATAAAAAATAATAAAATAATAAAAAAAAGATTTGTCATATCTTTGGGCCATCTCATAACATAACCTGGCAAAATCGATGGATAGGTGAATTTATCACAAATAGCTTCGCTGCACCGGAGCCAGCTGGACGCACTACAACCCGCCTGAATGCACCTGAGCAAACCGAGACCAAATACAAGTATCTGACGCGTTTCAATTTTTCCACTCATCCCTACCTAACCCCAAATTTACAAAACTCTCAAATTAGAATACCATAGTATGATATATTTCACAAGAATAGATAAAAATCATCTGGATGGGTGTAAATGAGCTACTTATTTTAGACGAGCCGGTGGTTGTCAGGTCGGGACCATCGAGTGTGGTCATGCTGGAAATGAGAGAGAGAGAGAGAGAGAGAGAGAGAGAGAGAGGATCGGGTGTAACATGTAGGTTAGATTAGGTCTTTTTTTAATACACACATACACACACGCACAACCCGAACTTTCAAGTTGGGTTTCGAATCAAGTCAAGTCAATACCAAGTTGGATTTTGGCTCAAGTCAAGCTGAGTTGCTGGGTGACACAAACTTGACTAGGTTTGAGTTTAGTTTGGACAAAGTCTATTCGGTTCAGATCAACTCACCCACTCAATTTGGCCAAGTTGGATATGAACACGTTGTTTGCTAAGTTGGCTCATCCCGTACCCAACCCTCCCTCCAAAAATAAAAAAAATAAAAAAAATAAAAAAATAAAAGAAAAAACAAAAACAAAAAGCAGTTTGAATAATGCATCCAAGTGGACTCTTCTAGTCCCGAATGCAAGGCCAAAATCAAAACACTAATATTTGTGGTTGGTAGCTTTTCTTAATCGAAAAAATAAAAGCAGTTTAAATAATGCATCCAAGTGGACCCATCTAGTCCTGGGACCAAATACAAGTATATGACGCATTTCAATTTTTCCACTCAAGCCTACGTAACCCCAAATTTACAAAACTCTCAAATTAGAATACCCTAGTATGATATATTTCACAAGAATAGATGAAAATCATTTAGATGGGTGCAAATGAGCTGCTTATTTTAGACGAGCCGGTGGTTGTCGGGTCAGGACCGTCGAGTGTGGTCATGCTGGAAATGAGAGAGAGAGAGAGAGAGAGAGAGAGAGAGAGAGAGAGAGAGAGGTCAGATTGGGTGCAACATTTAGGTTAGATTAGGTCTTTTTTTAATACACACATACACACATGCACAACCCGAACCCAAGTTGAGTTGGGTTTTGAATCGAGTTGAGTCAATATCAAATCAGATTTCGGCTAGAGTCAAGTTGAGTGACTGGGTGACCCAAACTTGACTCTGTCTGAGTTTAGTTTGGACAAAGTCTATTCGGTTCAGGTCAACTCACCCACTCAGTTGAGCCGAGTTGGATATGAACAAGTTGGACAAGTCGTGTTTGCTTATTAAGTCAACTCATCCCATACCCAACTCTCCCTCCAAAATTTTAAAAAAAAAAAAACAAAAACAGTTAGAATAACGCATCAAAGTGGACCCATCTAGTCCCGGATGCAAGGCCAAAATCAAAACTCTAATATATGTGGTTGGTGGCCTTTCTTAATCGAAAAAATAAAAGCAGTTTAAATAATGCATCCATGTGGACCCATGTAGTCCTGGATGCAAGGCCAAAATCAAATCTCTAATGTACGTGATTGGTGGCCTTTCTTAATCAAAAGAATAGTCTAGTGTTTTTAAATCAAAGTCAGTCAACAAAAAATTAAAAATAAAAAGCGGTTTGAATAATGCATCTAAGTGGGCCCATCTAGTCTTGGATGCAAGGCCAAAACCAAAACTCTAACATAGCATCCGAGACCAAAACCAAAACTCTAATATACGTGGTTGGTGGCCTTTCTTAATCAGATGAATAGTCTAATGGCAATGCGTTTTTAAATCAAAGTCAGCCAACAATGTGAGTGGGAATCGTCTGTTTCCAGCAGGGAAGCCGATTGGCTAGTGTACCACACACCAGCTATATTATCGGCCTAGCTATGTCAACAAGTTCCGTGGGTCTAATCATGAAGTATGTGTTATATCCAAACTGTATATCCATTTGGTGAGCTCATATTAAGGCTTGAGTTGAAAAATAAAACAATTCTAAAGATCAATTGAACTACACTGCACAAAGCAGTGGGGGATTCAGTGTCTACAATTGAAACCCTTTTGGGGTCACGGAAGTTTAGGATCAATATCAATTTTTTTTTCCCTCTTCATCCATGTATTTTTTACCTTATTAACAGGTTGGATGAAAAATAAACATTAAAATAGGCCCTACGAATTTTTTAATAATGAAAATCATTATTCTCACTATTATTTTTAGTGTCGTCCATTTGAACTTTGGATATGATTCATTTTTTTAATAACCTAAAATGATCTCAAAAAATGGATGAGCAGTGTGGATATAATAAAGATAACTTCAATCTCCTTTGAACAGTCCGAGGAGTGTCGGCCTCGTCTTCACAAGACATGTAGTGGTACACCAGCCAATCCGCTTCTTTCCAGCACACAGGGACTTTCCATGCCCTAAAGTTTAATTGGTCCACATCATCTGTGCTGATGTCAGTATAGCACTTCCAATTGTTTATAAAATACTGCTTGATTAACCAGGAAGCCTATGCAGGGAACGGATTGGCTACTCCCCCGACACCAGCCAATGCGTGATGGTCGGTGCTATGTGAGCCCCACCATGATGTATGTGTTTCATCGATGCTGTCCATCTATTTTACAGAACGAGACAAAAAATGAGGTATATCCCAATCTCAAGTGGACCACATTATAGGAAATAGTGTTGAATGAGCGTCGACCATTAAAAGCATCTGGGGGGGCCACAAAAGCTTTGGATCGAGCTGATTGTTGTTTTTCCCCTTCATCTGGGTCTATATGACCTAACCAACAGATTGGATATCAAATAAACAGTACAGTGGGCCTTAGGAGGATTTTAATGGTGGATACCCAGTCACTTTTGTTTTCATGTGGTGTGGATCACCTGAGATTTATATACCTCTAAGTTTTGGTACCAAGTGCTAAAATGATTTTTAAAAATGGATGAAAGGAATGGATGAAACAAATACATCATGGTATGGCACACAGAGCACCAACCACCAGCCACGGGGATGGTGGCAGGGGGAGTAGCCGATCCGTTTCCACGTTCCAGCGCCTGATTTAAGGACGCGTCCTTGCTGCGACACAGGATCCAGCGACGTTGGTGGGACCCTGACCTCCCTGTATGATTTGTATATCTACGCCACCATCTGTTTTTCCACGTTTAATGTCCCAAAAATGAAGCAGATACAAATTGCAGGTGGACCACACCACAGCAAACAGTGGTCGCTGAACAACCACCGTTGAAAACTTCCTAGTGTTCACCGGGATGTTTATTTGCCGTCCAACCTGTTGTTGATGAGGTCCTGCAGAATGGACGAAAGAAAAACATAAATACTTGTGAATGACTACCGTTTTCTATGGTGTAGTCAAACTGAGATTTGAATCTGTTTGGGTTTTTTCCTGATGTATAGCGGGTTGCAGACACTTTCATGCAAAGATGGACCAGACAAGCCTAGGGATAGAAAAACCTACTTAAGCCAACCAACCATGCTATACCAGGCTGCGCACACTGAATTTGCAAGATTCCATCAGACCGAAAGTAAGAAGGCCCTCTAATTTGGTTTTTACTATAAATAGTAGGTTTTAGTTCGAGTACAACTCTTGATCCTTTGAATTGTATAAGGCAAACCCAACATGAAATTAAAGGGCTTAGAAAAGTTAGGAGAATATCCTGGTTGGGCTAAATTTGATACTATTTTTGGCCGATAACTACAAAATTTAGGAGTAGAGGCAGGCTATAAATACTAAGTTTCCGATTTATGGTAAGTCACGTTTTTAGGGTGTTTGAGTTGAAGTCTAAGCCTAAAACTCTATCATAGGTTTGAGTTCATTATTTAAAGAGTCAGTATTTTAAAAAAAAAAAAAAAAAATTTTCATCAATCAAAATTATTTCGAATTTATTAGAAATTATTCCTACTTTTATTCCTCGTGGATTCAAGGAAGCTATTTGAGGAGTTTAGAAAGCTCCATGGATTCGAGTAGATATCCCCTAAGGAAGATGTGATGGACTTCATCACATCCCTCTCCGCATCATTTCCCATTCCCTAAACTGAGCTGGAAAGATAAATAGACGATATAGATATACAATGCATGCATCAAAGTGGGCTCCTTGGATAGGTCCACTCACATCCTGGGATTTGGGGTCCCGACAAAGCCCTATTCCTTTTTCAAGACTTGGGCCCCACAATGATTGATGTGTCTTGTCCATGCTGTCCATCCATTTTTAAAGTCACATTAGGGCATGAGCCCAAAAATGAGAAAGATCCAAATCTTTAGTGGACCATACCAAAACAGGTGACTGAAAGCCCACCAAAGAAACTTCCTAGAGCCCATTATAATATTTATTTTCCATCCAACCTTGTAATAAGGTACAAAACTTTTGTAGAGAGATTTTCCAGTATAGCACTCAACCGTTGATGGTTGATGGTGCATGCTACCCTGGGCAATTTGAGTCCCATCCCTCACAGCCGCCTATAAGAGAAAATGGTTGGCGGCTCAAATAGGCCCACTGTGGTATTTAAGTAAAATAAACCCCAACGGCTAGGTGTGTCAACCCATGTTAGGCCATGGGGCCAAAAATCAGTTTCATCTACCATTCAGGTTGACATGGAAATATTGTACAAGCCCGGTCAAGCTATTTCCATTGGTGTGCCCCAAATGATTCAAGTATAGTTACAATTCTTAGGGCACATGCCTAAATTTCTTTTGTGCAATCCCGTGGTTGAAGTGGATTTCATATAAGTATCATGGTGGACCATTTAAAAATTAAGGGTAAGAATCTCTCCCCTGATTGTTTCCATTGGTGTGGCCCACCAAAATCACGGGTCAATTTGATTTTTTTATCTCTAGGTCCAATATGGGACTTAGTAACAAATAGTCATAGCGGATCTTACAAAAAGATCATGGTGAGCCTTGTCAAATTCAAGAGCAATGTCCCGTACAAAAAAAAACAAAAAAAGAAAAAGAAAAAAAGAAGGAAGTAAACTTTATATATAGTTAAAGAGGTTCCATTAGAAAAAGTGATGGGTTCCACTAGACAAAGTGACTGGATTATCAGACAAAGTGACGGAGTTTCACTAGATAAAATAACAAGGTTTTCAGACAAAGTAGCAGGGTTTTAATAGATAAAGTGACAGGGTTCTGAAAGACAAAGCGACGGGGTTGCTGAACAAAGTGACTAAGTTTCAGTAGATAAAGTGATTAGGTTCTACTAGACAAAATGATAGGGTTATAAGACAAAGTGAAAGGATTCTACTAGACAAATCGACGTGGTTCCCAAACAAAGTGACGTGGTTCCATTTGACAAATTAATGGGGTCTTACTTGATAAAGTAATGAGATTATCAAAAATAGGAATGGGCTTTACAAGACAAATAGACAGGATTCCACTAGACAAAGTGATATGATTGCAGGATAAAGTGACATGGTTGCACTAGACAAAGTGACAGGGTTCTATTAGACAAAGTGATGAGGTTCTACTAGGTAAAGTGACGAGGCTGTTGGAAAAGGTGATGAGGTTCCACAAGACAAAGTGGTGGGGTTGTGGGATAGAGTAACACAGTTTTACATGACATAGTGACAAGACTACTGAACAAAGTCATGAAATTCCACTAGATAAAGTGATAGAATTGCTGGATAAAGTGGGGTGGTTACAATATGTAAAGTGATAGGGTTCTATTAGATAAAGTGATGGAGTTTCACCAAAAAAATTGATAGGGTTCTATTGGGTAAAGTGATGGGTTTGTTAGACAAAATGATGGGGGTTCTACAAAGGGTTCTCGGATAAGTCACAGGGTTCCATTAGACAAAGTATGAGATTGTCGGGCAAAGTGACATCATTCCATTAAACAAATTAACAGAGTTCTATTAGACGATGTGATGGGATTCGATAAGACAAAATGATTGAGTTACCGACAAAAGCAACGAACTTCCACTAAACAAAGTAACAAGTTACTAGATAAAGTGATAAGGTTGCCAGACAAAGTAACAAGATTCTACTAGATAAAGTGATAGGGGGTTCAAAGCCCCAGGGTTGTGGGATAAAATGATTGGGTTCTAAAAGAAAAACTGATGGGATTGCCGGACAAAGTGACGGGGGTTCAACTATGCAAAGCCCCAGGGTTGTTGGACAAAATGACGGGGTTCTATTAGAAAAAGTGATAGGATTGTCGGACAAAGTGATGAGGTTCTACTAGACAAAGTAACAAATTGTCAGACAAAGTGAATTGGTTCTATTTCCACAGTGACAAGGTTACTAGATAAAGTGACAGAATTTCACTTGAAAAAGTGACCAGATTACTAGACAAAGTGACAAGGTTCCACTTAACAATGTGATGTGATTGCTGGATAAAGTGATGGGGTTCCACTAGATAAAGTGACGGGATTAACGAACAAAGTGATGTAGTTCCACTAAACAAAGTGATATGGTTCTATTAGATAAAGTGATAGGGTAGCCAGACAAAGTGATAAGGTTATACTATGTAAAGTGATGAGATTGCTTAACAAAGTGATAGAGTTCTACTAGGTAAAGTGATGAGATTACTCGACCAAGAGACAAAATTCTAGAGGATTAAGTGATGGGGTTTGCAGAAAAATTGATGGGGTTCCACCGGATTGTGATAGGGTTGGTGGACAAATTGATGGAGTTCCACTCGACAAAGTGACAAGGTTGCTGGAAAAAGTGACAGATTCCATTAGAAAAAGTGATGGGATTATTGGACAAAGTGATGAGGTTCTGCTAGACAAAGTAACGAGGTTCCATGATGCAAGTAATGAGGTTGCTGGACAAAGTGATGGCGTTTCAATAGGTAAAGTGACTGTGTTTCAATAGACAAAGTGACGAGGTTGTGTGACAAAGTGATGAGGTTATTGGATAAAGTGATGGGTTTTACTAAAAAAAGTAATAGGTTATAAAAAAAATGACCTCATTCTACTAAATAGCATGATTGTCAGACAAAGTGACCTAGTTTCATTAAACAGAATGCAAGAGTTATACGACAAGTGATGGGGTTTCACGAGACAAAGTTAAGGGATTATCTGACAAAATGACGGGGTGATTGGACACCCACCATATAAAAGCTTCTTGGTGGCTATGAAAGTTTTGGATCAAGTTAATATTTGTCTTTTCTCTTCATTTAGGTCTTTGTGACCTTTTCAACAGGTTGGATGGAAAATAAACATTATGGTGAGCCCTAGGAATTTGTTAATGGTGGGCATTCAATCACTACTATTCCCAATGATGTGCCCTACTTGAGATTTGAATTTGTCACATTTTTGGGCTTATGCCCTAATATGGGGGTGCAAAATGGATACACAACATGGATAAAAACACGTCCATTATAATGGGCCCCAGAGTAATTTTTTTAGTAGCATATAAACAGTAACGACATGGGTGTTGTGTTCTACATTGCACAATCTGAGTCTTGAAATGGGAACACGCCTTTGTTAAAACCCTTATCCTCCCATATGGGCGAGACCTCATTATAGAGTTGTACATGAGCCAACCTAGCACAAAAAGCTCACTCAACTCGACTCGGTTTAGCTCGAACCGCCTTAGCTTGAAAGGGGGATTTGGGATGGTGTGAGGCCTGTTTGACCTAGCTCGTTAAAAAACAAGCCAAGGTCGTGTTGAAATTTTGGTTTCAAAAAAGTTTTTTTTTTTTTTTTTTTTTTTTTTAAATCGAATTTTTGTTTTGCTATAAAATTGATTTTGAATTTTTCAAATGAAAAATGCAATTTTCCTTTAGTCCCACATTGGAAATGAGAAAATAAGTTTTGAGGTTTATATGTGGACAGTGCGTAGCACTTGAATACATGTATGCATGCGCTCGGGCATGTGAGAGGGCGTGGGCAGTGTAGTTGTAGTGGCGCTAGTTGGCGCACTTTGCACTTCGCACGTGCGATTAGATTATTTATTTGAACAGTAAGCAATTTTGAGAACAACTAGCAGCCTTAAAAGCCACAAAGATCTGAAAACGGATGGGCCTTGATGATCCAATGGTCAGATCTTTCAATCCAACGATTTAAAATGACTCAAATTAATTATCAACGGTAATAATGTTCTGAACCATTGTTGGACACCTAGCAATGGTCCACTACCCTAGTGCCCATATAAATTGGACCATTCCGGTCTAAATTTCAATCATCTCCAACAGATCCATTCTAAACAATCAAATCTCATAGAAATCTCCTTTCAAAGAATATTACAAATAGGTCTACTAACAGAGTCTACCAGAAGATTAACTGCGTCAAACAGTTCCTAAGTGAACCCTTCGTGATTCTTGTATGCAGGATCTAAATAGGCTTGTCTTATCTTAGAAGTAATTTGCCTGTAACTCATCACCAATTGATAAGGGGGCGAATCACGCTTTTAGGATAATGTAATTTTTTATGTGATTAAGCTTGGTGAAGCAAAAGAAATACTTTTACCTTTTTTTTCCGGTATTTCTAAAATATTTCACAAGAAGTCGAGTAGTAGGTAGCTTGGTTCAACTCAGCTCAAAACTTGAAACTTGAATCAAACTCAATTTGGCTATATGTGTTTGTGTGTGGGTAAATTTTAGCTGCGCTTGCGTGCCATTTTCGCCCATTTGCTAAGAATAATTGGATTGAAAGCATTAAGAATAGCTCGGATCACCTCTTGCATCCACTCGAGACACGAGTAGAGCTAGCCTCCTCAAATCTCTCTTTCGAAAGTTTAAAACTCTCTCTCTCTCTCTCTCTCTCTCTCTCTCTCTCTCTCTCTATTCCCATTCAAAAAAAAAAAAAAAAACTTCCTATCTCCCCCTTGAAATCTGCCTGCAAATGGCCACCTTTATCTCCTTTCTATTGATGGTGTTGAATGCATTATGCTGTTTGGGTTTACTATTTTTTAAATTATATGATTATTCATATATCTTATTTTTAGACTTTTAGTTGTTACCAAAGTTAGCCCGGCTAGCCTCAACTAGATTGCTCCCCTTGAGTCATCTCACCTCAACAAGCTCGCTTGCCTCGATTTGATCCAAGCTCAACTCGGCTCGAACCATCGGGTGGAGGCGAACTAGCATGTAGAGCTTGAGGGCTGAGCCAAGCTAAGCTTGAATTGAGGTTAAGAGAGGGGTGGAGCTGAGCTGAGCTTGGCACAACTCAGGTCAATGTACAACTCTACCTAACCATCGGGCGCACCTGGATGTACTAAGCCAACTATCGTTTTTTTTTTATATAGGAATGATCAGAAAATGAACTTAATGCAAATCTCATGTTGACCACATCACAAGAATAGATTATGTTTTTTGAGGAATGACCAGAAAATGAACTTCATCCAAATCTCATGTTGACCACATCACAAGAATAAATAGTTACTGGCTGTTAAAAACTTTCTCAAGGCCACAAAAGTTATGGATAAAGCAAATACTTGTGCTTTCCATTTATGGTTCCGTATAGCCCTTGTCAACTACAGTTTATATGGCAAATAAACATTAACATTAGGAAGCTTTTAATGGTGACCGTTGAATGACCACTTTCCTTGGATAGCTTACACACGTCCTTGGATATAGGATAAGGTGTTGGAACTTAACTTTCTGGACGCGGATTGCATACCGAAAACATCAATAGCCAGGTTACATAAGCCCTATTGTGATGTATCTGTCCTATCCACGCTATCCACCAATTTTTCCAGGCTATTTTATTTCTAAGTCTAATTATGAGGTAAATCCAAATCTTCATAAGGTCAAGTGTGCATGACCTACTCAAGAAAGATTACTAATTGAACACTCACCATTAAAAACTTCATAAGGTCAAGTGTGCTTGACCTACTCAACACGTTAAATGACAAATAAATATTACAGTGAGCCCTAAAAAGTTTTGAATGGTAGGCATTCAATCTCTACTGTTTTCTTGTGATGTGGTCTACACTAGGGATTTCCATATTCCTATTTTTAGTATACTTTTATATAATGACTTAGAAAAATAGATATACGGCTTGAATCAAACACAATAAACCATGTGGGGGATTATAGAGCATTGTGAGTAGCAACCTGGCTAGCTACCTCCCTACTGTTGTTGTCAGTTAGCAATCCGAATCACGGAGTATTTTGTTGACACAATCCGAGTCATGGAGTATCTTGTGGGTGCGGATTGGATACTGACAAGGTCAGTAGCCTGCCAAATCGCTACTGAAGTGAGATTACCAAGCACTGTAGATCCCACCATGATGCATTTGTTTATCCATACCGTCCAAACATTTGTACAGATCGTCTTATGGAATTACAAACAGAATGAGATATATCTAAATTTCAAGTGTACCCACCACATAAAACCGTGGGAGCCATCACACATCACACCCACCGTTGAAACATTTATAAAGCCCACGGTGATGTATTTTTGAGATCTATCCTATTTAAAAGTTTACACTTAACTTAGAGATAGATGACATGAAAGTGAAAATATCAGCTTCATCAGAAACTACTGTAGTCCCTAAATAGTTTTGAACAGTGGATGTTACTGTCCGGACTATTTCTATGGCGGGGTCCACTTGAACTTTAGATCTATCTCATTCTCTTTGTAATGTTATAAAACGAACTCTAAAAATGGTTTAATGGTACGAATACAACACACGCATCATGGTGGGGGCCCACATATAGCCTGGTGATGTCACTTTAATAGCAATTTGGCAACTGACCTTGTCAGTATCCAATATGCACATGGCGCGCATTATCTACGGACAGGTTGAGTAGCCGCACTCACTAATGAAGTGACATCACCAAGTCGTGTGGGCTCTACGATTGTGCCTATGTTGTATCCACAGTATTCATATATTTAGAAAGATCATTTTTGGGCATGATTCAAAGAAAGGGGGGATCCAAGGCTGGAGTAAAGCCAACTATAGAAAACAGTAGGGACAGTGATGCCCACTCTTGAAACCTTATTAGCGTCCAACGTGATGTTTACTTGAGATCCAACCTCTTCATGTGTTAACGCATAATATATCAGAACTTCCTAGCATTTAAAACTTGTTAACGGTGGGTGTCACTCTCCCCACTGTTTTCTGTGGTAGGATTAACTTGAGCTTTGTATCGTACTCATTCTTTAGATTAAACTTGTTAATGGTGGGTGTCACTGGCCCCGCTGTTTTCTGTGGAGGGGTTAACTTGAGCTTTGTAACGTACTCATATTCTTTAGATTAAACTTGTTAATGGTGGGTGTCACTCTCCACGCTGTTTTCTGTGGTGGGGTCAACTTGAGCTTTGTATCGTACTCATTTTTTAGACTGTGCTCTAATACGATCTCTCTAAATAGATGGACAACTTAGATACAAAACATACATCCAAGGTAGGACCACGTAACCTGTGACGACCTGTCACTATCTAATCCGCGTCCGTATTTTGTAATTAAAATTTTTTATTAAAGTATTACGGTGACAACAGTGAAAATGACGTGGACCAGTTACATTTTAGGGTACGGAAAACCCTGTGCGCTGGAAATAGACGATATGCAGAAATAATTGAGTGCCTTTGCTTTTGCAACGGATGTATCTTCCTTATTGTAAGAATAGTTCGGAAAGACCTGTTTTCAAGACGAGCCTTCTAAGAAGGAGAAGAGAGAGAGAAAAAAAAATGGAGAGTATTGTTAAGTTGGTCGTACAAAAACTGACCGAGTTTGCAACGAAGGAAGCAGATCTGCTATTCGGAGTAGATGAACAGGTCATATCGCTTCGAAGCAAACTTGAATGGATGCGTGCCTTCCTCAAGGATGTCGATAGGATTGGCAGAGATAATGAAAGATTCAAGATTTGGGTTACTCAAATAAGAGACGTAGCCTACGATGCTGAGGATGTCATCGACTCCTACATCCTTGAACAGAAACGAGGAGAGACGAGTGCTGGATTGATAAGATGCCTAAGTAGTTTTGCTGGTTTCATCAAAGACATACCAGCCCTCCTATGCGTTGGAAAGAAGATCCGCAAACTAGAAAGAAGGCTCGGCGAGATCAAGGAGAACATATCACAGTTCGGTGGCGTCGGCATTATATCAGTTGGTGGAGAAGCTTCCTCTTCAAATCAAAGCCAGCTGCGGAGGGAGAAGAGGGCTCCCATCGTCGAGGAAGCCGATGTGGTCGGTTTTGAGGATGAGACAAAGACACTGGTGGGGCGGCTGACTGAAGGAGATGCGCGGCGTGCTGTGATTTCGATCACGGGTATGGGAGGAATAGGTAAGACTACTCTCGCAAAGAAAGTATACAATGACATCCATGTAAAGAAAAGTTTTGATTTTCATGCTTGGGTGTATGTCTCTCAACAATATCTAGTCCGAGAGCTTTTACTTAGCATTATTAAATGCTTTAGAGCCCTCCAACGAGATGAAATGGAGATGACGCCTGAGGAAGACTTGCGGCAGGAACTCTCTCAGTACTTACAAGGGAAGAGATATCTGGTGGTAATCGATGATATATGGAGAAGACCAGCTTGGGACAGTTTGGTTTCTGCATTTCCAGACACAGAAAATGGCAGCAGAGTGCTGCTCACGACTCGCAATGAAGATGTAGCTAGGCACGCAGACGCACAGAGTACACCCCATAAACTCCGTTTGCTGGATGGAAACGAGAGCTGGTCGCTGTTTTGTAAGAAAGCACTTCCCGGAAATCTTGCTCCTACGTACTCTCCAAATCTAGAAGAGTTGGGGAGAAAGATGGTCGCCAAATGTGGAGGTTTACCTCTAGGAATCGCAGTATTAGGAGGCGTCTTATCAAAAAAAGAGAAGTCGGTGAATACGTGGGAGAAGGTGCTTAAAAGTGTGGAATGGTGGCTAAATGAAAGCAAAGAAGATAGGATCTCAGGCATATTGGCCCTGAGTTACCATGACATGCCCTATGAATTGAAGCCCTGTTTTCTTTATTTTGGAGCTTTTCCTGAAGACTCTGAAATTGAAGTGGACGACTTGATTAAGTTGTGGATAGCAGAAGGGTTCGTGCAGCAAAGAGGAGAAGAAGAACTGGAGGATGTTGCGGAGGATTACCTGGATGAGCTCATCAGTAGAAGCATGATTCAGGTGGCGAGCAGGAGGAGCAATGGAACGATTAGAAGATGCCGTATTCATGATCTTCTACGAGACCTCTCAATATCAGAAGGGAAGGAGGAGAGATTTCTGGAAGTGCATGGGAACATGGCGCCTGAATTACCTACCAAGGCACGCCGACTTGCAATTACTTCTGGTGACATCAGTAAGTCCATCTCTCTTAACTGCTCCACTCTACAACTCCGCTCTTTGTTGCGCTTCAGTTATGAGGTTCAAATGCTGGAGAAACCGCAGTTGACAATCATCTGTAGAGCTTTCAAATTGCTGAGTGTGATGGATCTCCGACGCGTACAACTGTCTAGTCTCCCTGGTGAAATAGGGTATCTAATCCACTTGAGGTACCTATGTCTCAGGGGGAAAAGGTTGGAAAGGCTACCATCTACCATAACTCGCCTCTCCAATTTACAGACTCTCTATCTACTAGCTACAAATATTCTCATCCTACCAGATGATATTTGTAAGATGGAACAGTTAAGGCACCTACACCTAATACCTGAAGGAGGACCTCCCTGTCAAATCAGAAACGTCATGCATATCCATCGTTTAAGCAATCTCCAGACTCTAAATTTAGTAGAGGGGGGTAGCTGGATAGAAGATGGGTTGGAGAAACTAACCAATTTGAGAGATTTGGGAATAAAGCGAGATCTCAAAATGGCATTGTCCCATTCCATTCATAAACTGGCAAGCCTCAGATCATTGCGGCTAGAGGCAAGTCCTAATTGCTCGATTCCAGCGTTTCCATCCTTCTCAAATCATTACCATCTATTTCACATGACTTTGGACGGACCCTTTGAGAAATTACCGGACGTGCATGAGTTCCCACCTAACCTCACAGAGCTATACTTGAATGGGTCCCAATTAGAGCGAGACTTGATTGGAACGTTGGAGATGCTGCCGACCCTTAGGATACTCTATTTATCCTGGAAATCTTACATAGGAAAGGAAATGGTTTGCTCCGTTGGAGGGTTTCCACAGCTCGACGATTTGAGTATCTATGGATTGGATGAATTAGAGGAATGGAGAGTGGAGGAAGGAGCGATGCCGAATCTTAGATGTTTAATTATTCATGATTGCGGAAGATTGAAGATGCTTCCTGATGGATTGCGAAATATCAGCACCCTCCGAGATTTGAATTTAGAAGAGATGCCGGAAGAATTCTTAGAGAGGGTGCGAAAAGACGATGGAGAGGACTGGTTTAAGATCCGACACATACCGTCAGTCAACATCGACCCTTAGGTTCAGGCCATGTAGGTAATTAGCGTATGGGAATCTTTCCATGTAGGTAATTGGTGTTGGACTTGTTCGCATCCATCTCATCCATCCATACCGTCCGTTTGGTTCAGTCCACTCATCTTCTATTCCTTAGAAAATTTAGGACAGGATTGCTTCTATAGGTTTAGTCAAGAAGGCTTACAGTCGTTTGATTGCTGTGATTTTTACATAGTAGTGGAGAAGAGTGGACAGTACCTTATAGACGGTCTCCATAGATGATATTGATTCATACAGGTTCAAATGCAGTCTAGGTGCACGTAAAAGTTCAAATATGTAAGCTATCTACTTCTCTTGTAAAATTTAGGCTTTTATAAAAATGTCCTCTTGTATGCTATTTTTCTATGTTATCAATGTAATAGAGATGGAGTATGTCCAGGCAATATAGTCGATTTGAAATTATGTATTTTTTTTTTTAATCATTTAAACAAAGTTACAGGTGGTGTGCTCCCACCTTTCTCTAATAAAGGTCAGGATGACTTATATGTGTTGTAAGTAGGTGATGATGGGTTGACTTTACTTCTTTCATGATTTTCATGACTTTTTTTTTTTAATTTAAAGAAGAAGAGGATCCATTCATATATCCAATGAGAACATTTACAACTGCCAATGTGCTTTAGAAAGAGCACATTGGACAATGATTTTCATGATTTTCATATGACTTGTTTACGTTGTTAGTAGTAAAGAGTGTGTGGAGGTCGTTGGACAATGTTCTCATATAGTACTCTTATGTTTCATTCAAATTCCATCAAACAAATACTTATACGATGTTTGATGTAACTTCTTTTCATTGTGTATTTAGATTAAATGAATTCATGGATTACCAAATATTAGATATTGATGTTTACTTGGTTTTCCTTTTGAGGAGATAAGGTTGATGTCCCCCTCTTTTATGTAATTTTTTCTTCAATCTATCAATAAAATTCAGTGTGATCTGATCATTGAGTACCAAAGAGGCAAGGAAATGAATGACAAAGGAACCTACTCATCCAAATGAGTAAGGGAAATAGACCAACTTCAGCAATGTTGTAAAGCACATTGGCATGGTGTAAGCCTCCTGTTCGAACTAGAGTCTGAAACCAAACTTCTGCTCAGGATCTTTTCTGAGATTAAGGAATAGGAACTGATTCAATCTATTCATGGAGTTTGAAACCAAACATGTCCATAGTTCATCAGTTTAGACTATCCAATTAGTTTGTTCCACTTTAATTGAACAGCATTAGAAGACACACACATCATAGATGAACTTTTCCATCCCATATAATAAAAAACAAACCTTTGGAGCAAAGGAATTCTCTATAAAATCGACCTAGTCGTTCTCCAGAGTGTCTAATCCGAATCGCAACTGGTCTAGATGGGTATGGCATTCAAAACTTTCCCCCAAAATTTCCCTCCTAGTTTGGAAGGTGATTCAAAAAGCGGTTCCGGTGGACAATGCAGTACAATCCCGAGGGGTTCAGCTCGCGTCAAAGTGTGTTTGTTGCAATAGCCTTTCCTGTGATACCAAATCATCTCTTCACCTCTTCGTTCACAGCAAGCTGGCGCAAAATGTTTGGCTAGCCATTGGTAGTTGGATTGGCATAAACGTCATGTCAGCGGTGTCGATAGAAGCGCGGTTATCTCAATGGTGGGCAGCTGTTAATGACATGCATTGAAAGTCAGTTAATTTCATGTTGCTCCCATGCTTGATAATCTGGGAAGTATGGAAGTTCGAAATGTTGCAGTTTTTGAGGGCCCATCGCTGTCCCCTGATAGAGTGGTTTTTTAAAATCAAATGGTGGGATGCCTTACTTGGTGGGACTCCCTCGCAGCGGACTCATAATCTATTCTCGTCTAGTGTTATTCCTGGCGGCAAACCAGAGGTAGTAAGATGGAAAAGGCCGATGCCTAGTTGGGTCAAAATTAACGTTGACGGTTCCGCCAGGGGGAATCCTGGGTTATCGGGTGGAGGTGGTATATGTAGAGGTGAGAGGGGCGAGTTCATTTTTGCCTTTGCAGACAGGTATGGTTTTGGGACGAACACAATTGCCGAGCTGAGAGCGGTGCATGATGGCTTGCTCAACGGTACTCAGAGGGGCTTTGACCAGATTATTATCTAGTCAGATTCGAGGCTGGTTGTTGATCTCATCAATGGGTCAGCACGGCCAGGCTGGAAATGGAAGGGCTGGCTGTTTAGAATCTCTCAGTTGAGGCGGCGGGTTACAGTTTTGGTGATGCACGTCCATAGGGAAGGGAACTATCCGGCAGACTACATGGCTCGTTTTGGCAGTGCTGTGCAGTCTCATGCTTCTTTAGAGAATCTTTTACATCTTCCGTGCCAGGTTCAAGGTAACATATTTCTTGATAAAGTGGGTTTGGGTGCGATCCAAATGGTGTGAGCCCTTTTGGCTTTTGTTTTATTTCACCTGCTTTTATGATGGGGCTCCTGTATTTTTTGGGTTGGAGTTCCCTTATGTATAGGTTGGTTAGAGCTGATCTACTTTTATAGGTTAGTGGGGTGACACGATAGGAGTGGCCGTGGTCTTTTTGTTGCGACCCTCCCAAAGGCCAGGAGTCTTCCCCCCCCCCCCCCAAAAAAAAAAAAGGGGTCCAATATTCCAGTGAGTTTGCATTAGATATCATACTCCAAGGAACCATTTTGGTCACATGACTACATCTCTGTTTTTCTTTTTCTTTTGGCAGCAAACTAGACAGCATAACCTTACAATCATCATCAATATCAATGCCAAAACTCATCTTGAGCATCCATCCATCCAAAAGGACAAAATAGAACGAAACACACACACACACAGGGGTTTACACAAGAAAAATGACAAAGAAAGAAAACCCAAGAAGAGAGAGTGATGATGATAGAGAATCTAAGCCTTGGGCTTGAATGGGATTGGCCTTATCACAATCTGATGGTACACTGCTGCAAGCGCTGCCCCAATGAATGGGCCTACCTAGAATATCCAATGGTCATCCCACGCATGTTCCTTTTTGTAGATGATGGCAGCTCAAAGGCTCCTGGCTGTGTTGGACGCGGATTTCCTGACGACAGGCGCAGGAAGTTCCTGCGCTTGAAACTTAGGTGGGATCCACCGAGATGTTTTTCAAAAATCCACTCCGTCCATCCGTTTTGTGAGCTCATTTTAGGAGATCGAATCAAAATTGAGAAGGATACAATACTCAAGTTGGTCGTACTAAAGAAAAAGGTTGTTAGGGAAATTTCCACCGTTGAAACCTCCTAAGTTTCTACAGTACTGGGATGAACTGAAAACACAAATAATAGCATGATTCAAAACTTTTTTGTCCCCACGGATATTTTAACTGTGGACGTTCAATTATCACGTTTTTGGCCCACTTGAGCATTGGATACAGTTAATTTTTCGCCTCATATCCTAAAATGAACTCAAAAAACGGATGGATAGAGAGGATTTCTTAAAAATATGACAGTGGGCCCCACATGGGTTCCCAGCAAAGGAACTTCCTGCGAAAGGCGTCCGGCTGTGTTGATGTTGCTTCCAATGATGGGGAGGGTGGCCAAGTGCAATAGGAACACAACTAACTCTGTGTTGATGTTGCTTCCAATGATGGGGAGGGTGGCCAAGTGCAATAGGAACACAACTAACTCAATTGGGAGAGGTGCAAGGATAGGCACATGAGAATATCTGGCATTTCTCTTGGCATCAATGGCAGAGAAGACAGTGTAGACAAGAACAAATGTTCCCACAATCTCAGCAGACAAACCATCTCCCTGGGTGTAGCCATGATTCATAACATTGGCTCCCCCACCCAACATCTGGTAAGGGCCCTTTTGGAATCCTTTCACCACACCAGCCCCACAGATTGCTCCCAACTACTGCATCACCATGTAGAAAACAACCCTCATCAGGGAGATCTTCCTGGCCACCATAGGGCTGCTGCTGTTTTGTTGGCACTTGCCAGAATGGTTGTACAGAGCTGTTTCCGGTCAAGAAATTTCAGGTTAGTGCTTCCATGTTCCATTAAAAAATAAAAATAAAAGGAAAAGGAATGAGAAAAGAAAGCAGTAGCCCAAATGTCACAGCTGTGTTTATGTGTCTACCTGAAATACTAGCCATACAATAGACCAAGGCAAAGATCATGCCACCAAATGCCCGATCCCCTGAATACCCACACTGGAATACATGGCAGGTGTCCTTTTGACACCAATGACAGTGAGGATGGTGATGTAGAGGAATAGGAATGTAGCCATGATCTCTGCAGTCCCAGCCCTCCAAAATGATCATGATTGAGCTCACTAGGCTCCAACAACGGTGGTGGTGGTGGCTCCTTGCAGTCCTGGTCTTGGCTCTGTGCTGCTGTCCCAATGAGCTGCCTCTCTAAGAACTTGTTTGCTCCCAGCTTCGCATGGCTATAGCTATACCTTTGATGGCTCTGTAAATTGGCAATATGAAACTGCTGAAGCATTAAAATGTCTAAAAAAAATATATTAATGCTGAACAAAATATTCTTTACTTGAGGTTACCTTACTAAATTTTGTTGCAAGCATTTAAAACTGAAATATGTTATGATATGCATGCATGCATATGATATGTTGGCCCACTAAAATCCTTCCATCAGTTAAGAGGACCCCTCGTCTTAGGGCTTTTGGATCTAAACGTGCTGTTCAGTAGTACATGGGAGCACAAATGAATTGATCCTTAATTGGTGGAAAGGATAGGACCCACTATTCACACACATCGTCTCCTTTCTTTTAAATGAATAGGTGTTTTTATTACTCAAAAGATGCAAATAATTACAAACCCATGGAAGCTAAATGAAGAATTATACAGAGGCATGGTACAAGGAAAAACTGAGAACCTAGCAACAGCATTGTACAAAAATTTCATTCTATCCCAATTTCATCTCATAATCCCTTCCTTGCGTCACTGCCGTTCGCCTTCCCATAGGATTGCTTCCTAGCTCGCCTAAAACTGATTCCGCTGGATTCCCTTTGCCTGAGTATCATATGAGGTCTATTCCACCATCAGGTTGAAAATTCTGTTCAATAATATCCCAGAGGAGAACTCTTTCCTTTGAAAATACAAGCATTGCTCTCTTTCCACTATCTTCCACTTAGATCCTATCCACCCTTCAGAAAGTTCCAACACTGTCATCCGCGTGACACAATTCATCCCAAATTTTCTGAAAATTGCTGTCCACATTTGATATGCATAGTTACAATGAATCAGTAACTGTGAGCAATTCTCCTCTGCTTCACTGCACATTGGACATCTATTAGGCATTTGAATCCCTCTTCTCTGCAGCTTATATATGGTTAGAATGTTATTTATGTATGCCAAACACAAAACACTTTCAATGTAACTCTTTCCTAAACCACTAAAGCGCATTCCACCCCCAACAAAGTGCTACTCCCACATGCCATCTTCTTAGGGGGACAATACAGGCAGGTTGGGTATTTTATGTAACTTATTTTCATGGTATATATATTAGATTATATGTTTTCATGGATTACCAAATATTAGATATTGATGTTTACTTGGTTTGCTTTTCGTGAACTCAGGATGATGTCCCCCTTATTATATAATCTTTCAATAAAGTTCAGTATGATCTGATCGTTTTGCATCAAAGAGGCAAGGAAACAAGTGACAAAGGAACCTATTTTATTCCAATGAGTAAGAGAAACAGGCCAACTTTAGTAGACTCAATTCCAAGGCACATTAGCATGGTGTTCTCCTATTTGAATTGGAGTTTGACACTGAACTTCTGCTCAGGATCTTCTTCTGAGATTCAGTAATAGTAATCAATTCAATCAATTTATGGAGTTCCCAAAGTCATTCTCTGCCACCCATAGTATGCCTGGTGCATTTACACATCAGCAATCTTCTCAACAGTTTAGACTATCAAATTAGTTTGTCTCACTTCACATGGGACAACACAAAAAGACAATTCATAGACGAACTTTTCCATCCCATCTGTGCCACATATAAAAATAAACCTCTAAAAAAGGTCTATAATGCAGGAGCATTTTCACACTGGGCTCGAGTGGGATAGCCCGTGGGATGCAAGGACACACTCAGGGTGGGTAACCCATGTGATTTGGGACCCACGGGGGAAGTCTCATGTTCGACTCCTTACTGGGGGTGATTAATGTGCATTTCACACCGGGCTCGAGTGAGGTAGCCTGTGGGATGCGAGGACACACTCGGGATGGATGACCCAGGTGATTTGGAGCCCACGAGGGGGGTTCGGCCGAGGTCCTAACCCATGCGATGTGGGACCTGGGCTATGAGATAAAAGGATTAATTCGTCATGCTCTATTAGTTCAAGCTTTTAGAGCAAGTGGTTAATTGTCCTGCATCAAATTGGTATCAGAGCAGAAGGTCTCGTGTTCGAGACTCCTCATCGAAGGTGATTAATGCAGGGACATTTTCACACCGGGCTCGAGTGGGGTAGCCCGTGGGATGTGATGTGGGGCCTGGGCTATAAGATATAAGGATTAATTTGCCATGTTCTAACAGTTCGAGCTTTTAGAGCAAGTGATTCCTGGCTGGGTTGATGCCCGTTCCAGTGCTGGGGATGTGGCCATGTGCACTAGGAACACTAAATCCCAATTGGAAGAGTTACAAGGATAGTCACATCAGGATCTCTGGCATTTGCCTTGGTGTCAATGGCAGAGAAGACTGTAGAGAAGCACAAAGGTGCCCACAATCTCAAACATCTGGTAAGGTCCCTTTTGGAACATTTTGACCACACCAGCCCCACAAATTGCCCCCAAGCATCACCATGTAGAAACAGCCCTTGTCAGGGACAGTTTCCTAGCGAGCAACAGCCCAAAGGTCAAAGCTGGGTTTTGGTGTTCACCTGAAATCCCAGACGTACAATAGACCAAGGAAAAGATCATGCCACCAAAGGCCCATGCAATCCCCTGAATATACCCACACTGGCACACATGGTATTGGTAGGTGATCTTTTGACAACCACAACAGTGAGGATGGTGATGTAGAGGAATAAGAAGGTAGCCATGAAATCTGCAATCCCAGCCATCCAAAATGACTATGAATTGAACCCACCAGGCTCAAACGAGGGCGCTGATGGTGGCTCCTTGTAGACCTTGTCTTGGCTCTGTGCTGATGTCCCTATAGGCAGCCTCTGTGAGAACTTGTTTGCTCCCAGCTTCTCATGACTATAGCTATTTCCTTTGATCGCTTTGTAAATTGACAATATAAATAGATATGCTAATTTTGGAAGGTTAAAATTCTCTAATTGAGATGAATTTTTCAAGGTGGCCTATAAATATGAGATGAACCTAACAGACGGTCAATACCAATGATTTGATTCTCTGCTTCTGAAAGCACTGTGGCACACTAAGGCCATGTCTGGATCCCAAGGATTCCATTCCAAACAATGGAAAAGGAAATTAAACAACTTTCCTTTGATGTTTACAATTTGTCTTGTTTAGATAATAAAGAAAAAGATGGATTACGCGAGGGTAAATATACTTAGATGACTTATATCATGTTTTTTCAGTGTATAACGATATATATTCAACTTGCAGAATCTTGCCAAGCAGAAAATGCTTGCATGTGATGACTGGATCGGTATCTTGAAGTCAGTGGTGGCAGTTTGAATTTGCTTCTTTCGTGGTTTGATCATCTTCTCCATTGTTATTGTTATGCACAGAGAAAATGTGGAGAACTTTGAATTTAGTGTTTGAAAAATGATTTATATTTTGTTGGAACGAAAATTGTTATTTTCAAAGAACGAAATGTTAGATATCAGATAAAAAAAATACCGTGTACGACGTGAACAACTAGCTGCCTATCTTGGGATTCACAGCTGCACTATCGCATACACACTGCAGTTGATCGTGTTGGTTCATTGCGGCATTTTCACAAACACGTGGCATCTTATCTTGCTGATTCGACCGTGTTACATTTGCTGGCCCCTCCTTGTCTCGGTTAATACGTCTCGTCTGACTAGCTTAAGCCGCGGATTATATGACCATTCCCTATCTAAACGACACGTGTCGGAAGAACATCATACAAACGAATGGACCCAACGTGAACGGAAGAGTTCATGTAGCTAGATTGGGTCTACCTCGTTCATCAGCTGGTGATTATATAACCATTCCCTATCTAAACGACATGTGTCGGAAGATCACATCATACGAACGAACGGACACTACATAAACGGAAGAGTTCACATGGATGGGGTCCACCTCGTTCATCAGCTGCACCATCCCATGTTAGGCCTAGCCACAGAGGCGGACCTCTTCATAGGACATGTAAAATCAGCCTAAATACTCTTTAAATTCGGTGTGGTCTACTTGAGGTTATGAAATAACAATGAGAGACAATTTCAAACACTCTCGGAGAGCGTTCATTAATTCCATCATGCGTGCTCCCTCATGGAATAGATAGAATAGAAACGCCTATCATTAAAACTGTCTAGAATTTATATAGGCGGCCATACTTTTAAAATATGTTATGTCCAATTCTCAAGATGCATCCATCAAGGATGAATGGACACCGCACCACGATGTATGTGTTATATCCATGTTGTCCTTTTTTTTTTTTTTAATATCATATTAAAATACAGAGCCAAATGAAAAAATAAACCAGGTAGATCCAAAGACAAGTGGAACACACCACCGAAAAGTTGGTGGGGATTGAATGCCTACCCTTGAAATCTTCTTAGTGGCTATAAAATTTTTGGATCAAGATGATATTTGTATTTTCCCTTCATCCATGTCCGTGTGACCTTATGAACAAGTTGGATTTCAAATAAGCATTTTTCTGGGCCCTATGTAGGTTTCAACTGTGGACGTGTGGTCTACTTTAGCTTTGGTTTTGCTTCCTTTTTTTATTCATATCTTAAATGAAATGGCGAAATATAGCTATTTGGGTCCAGTTTAATCATAGCTTGGGGTTTTACAAATTTGAAGTCCTTGTTTTAGTTTTCTTATTATTAATGTCGGGTTGGAATACTTCCGTTTATGAATAAGAAACTGACTCTCTCCCTTGCCATCTCGAGAAATTTTTTTTCCATTAGATTGATGGAAATCAACTAGTAGTGACACCAAAATGTCTGAGTAACCAACACAAAAAATTAGGTTAACACTATTTCGATGCCTCAAATAAGCCCCTTTCTGGCCAAATGTTTTATGGCAGGTCAGACATGCTCCTATAAGGCTTGACATGAGTTTT
This sequence comes from Magnolia kwangsiensis, assembly GCA_037074715.1. NCBI lineage: Eukaryota > Viridiplantae > Streptophyta > Magnoliopsida > Magnoliales > Magnoliaceae > Magnolia > Magnolia kwangsiensis. The sequence continues at coordinate 111,421,719 of CM073582.1, read as the reverse complement.
AAGCCAAATTCAAGCTAATTAGGGGTACAGAACCCTTGTTAACCTCGCTTGACTCCAACTGAGTTGGAATCAGGGCTATTAAGTTTTGATGTGTCAATAGAGCTCTGTTCAAGCTGATTTATGGCTGACACGTCTAATGTGGTCCATCAATTTCGAGCCAATCTAACCCATTTATGGCCATTGGACCTTACATGACCCCCCTTGACCCTACTTGAGCCTTAATCGGGTCTACTCCGTTTCGGCACCTCAAACAATCTCTGTTCAGGCCAAAATTTTGCTGACAGTTGGAACTATTCTTAGAAGGCTGGACTCCAGTTTTGACAAGAATTTGAACCAATTGAGACCATAAATCCTGGTTGACCCCACCAGAGCCTAAATTGGGTCTACTATGTTTTAACGCCTTGTTGGCACATCTAATGTGGTCTTATGAGGCACGACACCAGTAATCCAACCCAATTAAGGCCACTGAACCCTATATGACCCACTTGACCCCTCCCAAGCTGAAATGCAATCTACTACATTTCAGTGCCTCTAACTAGTCTTGTTCCGACTGAAATTTTGCTGACATGTTGAACATGATCTTAGGAGGCTTGACAATAGTTTCGAGCAAAATCTGAGATAGTTAAGGCCACCAAACCCTAGATGACCCGTGGGACCCCACTTGAGCAAGAATCAGGTCTACTAAGTTTTGGAGCCTTGCAAACAGAGTGTGGGAGAGCTTCCACTGCATTTTCAACATCCAATCTCCCATCCATGGATCAGTATGGGAGAGACTCCTCGCTTGGTGGTCCATCCAGCCCCATCCTCCTCGCATCCTTTCTGCCATTCCCTCTTTGATGCTTTGGGAACTATGGAAAGCAAGAAACGTTGCTCGTTTTGAGAACAGTTGTCCCACCGTGAATAGCGTTGTAAATCGTATCAAGTGGTGGCTTTCAAATCTTAGTTGTGACCGTCCTAGGGCCAGGACCCTCCGTCGATCAGACCTCCTTGTCCTCCAAAGGTTAAATATTTGGCAGCAGCCCTCAAGAGCTATCTCTTTTCAGGTTGTCAATTGGTCCAGACCATAGACAGGATGGATAAAAGTTAATGTTGATGGTGCCGCTTCGGGCAATCCGAGCTTATCGGGGTGAGGCTGGATTGGAAGGGACTCTTCCGGCTCCTTCCTCTTTACTTTTTCCTTTGGATATGGTATAGGTACCAATAATAGAGCAGAGCTACGTGCCTTTCATGATGCCATGTTTATCTCTATCACCCGGGGCTACAATCAGGTTATTTTGTAATCTGATTCTCAATGTGTGGTGGATGCTTTCTCTGGTAAATCTTCTCCTGCTTGGAAATGAAGATATTGGTGGACGAGGATAAAAAATTTAAGAGACAGGAGTTCCTTCGTGATTGTCTGTGTTCTGAGAGAAGGAAATGGCTCTGCTGACGAGTTGGCAAAGGACGCGGCATTTTCCCAACGCCAATCAACGTACCTCTCCGTTTCTGATCTCCCAGTTAGTGTCAAGGGTCTCTTTAAGCCAGATTTGATGGGTCTGAGCTCCCTTAGAGCAAGCTAACGGCTCGTTCCTCTTTCTGTGTGTTGCTGTACAGGGTCTCTTCATTCTCCTGACCCCTTTTTGTCCCCAGGAGTCCTCTGTGTAGGTTTATAGAAAACACATGTACATGAGCTATCAACTCAGCTTCTAGATTCTCAGTTGGTGTGGCCCTCCCCTGTTTTTCTGGGACCCACCGGTGGGGTTGTATCTTTGGTGTGCTTATTGATATCTATTTTTTTAAAAAAAAGTTTTGGAGCCTTGTAGAGATACATTTATTAGGTGACTATAACATAGGAAACAATGATGATTGACGGTTAATGAGTCAAAAAAGTTTCCAATAAAGTTGATATTTGTTTATTAACTTCATCAAGGGATATGTAACATTGGCAATAGATTTGATAGCACATAAACAGTAAGTAAACATTTACATAAGTCAATGATACAACACTCAATCTCCACTGATTTCTAGATTATGGTCCACCTGATATTTAGATTTTTTTAATTATTTGCCAAATCTACTTGAATGATTTGAAAAAATGGATGGATAGAATAGATATAGAAAACATACAACGAGGTTGGCCCCACAGTAAGGGGTTGGACCGTCCTTGGTATGACAGGGGATGCAACTAAAATGCTCCTGTCATCGTGTAGCAGCATTGAACGAGTGTACTTGTACATAGGAACATACATACGTACGCCCCACCATTTCTTATTTTAATGATTCATACCATCCAATGAATTTTACTATAAATATTGTGAAATGGCTAAAAAATTGATGTAAATCAAAAGAACAACTGGACCAGTGCGGACAGATGACTTTTAATGAACCACAAACTCCACACTATAAAGGCTTCATAGAGCCCACCAACTACTTAGATCCACGCCATTTTTCGATCAATAACCTAAAAGGATACGAGCAAAAGTATCAACGGTGGTGGCAACCTGCTTCCGACTTTCTCATGCATCCTTAGTTTTGGTGGACCCCAATTGAAAATCCAAACCGTCCACCATTTTCACCATATCTATTTTATGGTGTGGGCCCAAAACCAATGCAGATTCAATATAAAGGTGGGTCCCATGACATGAAAATGTGGGTACACGGCTTACTACCATTAAAATTATCAATGGTTCAGCTTTGATATTTCTAGGCCATCCAAACCATTAAAATAACACTTCCAACCCTTCAAAATGTCATTTCCAGTGGGTTACATATGGACGCGGATTGCGTCCTACCCCCGCCTGGACGTTAATCCGTCCGGGCAGGGCTTTGTGGGGCCCACTGTGATGTAAGTGTTTTATCCATGCCATTAATCGTTTTTCTCAAATCATTTCAAGGTACAAATAAAAGTTAAGCAGATATAAAGCTCCAGTGGACCACATCAAAGGAAGTTGCAGTGATAATGATACCCACCGTTGAAACCTTTCTAAGGGCCACTGTGATGTCTTTTTTACCATCCAACCTATTAATAAGGTCATGCAGACATGGATGAAGTGAAAAGACAAATATAAGCTTGATCCGAAACTTCTCCATCTCACAAGAAGTTTTTAATGGTGTACATTCAATCCCCACTTTGTAGTCCAGTTAATACCTGAACCGACATCATTTTTTGTATCATTCTTTAAAATGATACAAGAAAACCGACTAAAGGCATGGATAAAACACTAAAATCATGATGGGCCTCACAGAGCCCTGCCCGGACTGCGGGGGTAGGACGCACTCCGCGTCCGGTTACATATAACCATCGGTATTTACCCTTGATCTAAATTTTTTGTGGCCTCGTAACCATTTGAAGATAGTAGCTTAAATGTATACTCTTACCTGTCGTGTGGCTCACCCGAGCTTTGGATCGTGCTCATTTTTTTGAGGCTAAGCCCTGGAGACATATGAGGATATGGCGGACAACAGAATTTTTTCAAAGAACACAATGGGTCTACTATCAGAAACGACATCCACTTCGACACGGAAACGGATTGGCTGCTCCCCTGCCACCAGCCCATGGCTGATGGTCGGTTCTTTGTGGGCCCTACCATGATGTATGTGTTTCATCCATTCCGTTCATCCATTTTTACATATCATTTTAGGCTTCAGCACGAAAATGAGAGGGATATAAATCTCAGGTGGACCACACCACAGGAAAATAATAGATATTGGATATTCACCATTAAAATCATCCTAAAGCTCACTGTACTGTTTATTTGACATCTAATCTGTTGATTAGGTCATAAAGGCCCAGATGAAGGGAAAAAAACAGAAAGAAAGAAAGATCAGCTTGATCCAAAACTTTTAAGGCTCCTAAAAAGTTTTTAATGGTTGATGATGAGGGTCAAATATTGCTTATCAGACCCCGATTATTATCAGATTTTACGTATATGATAATGCTTAATGCCATATTTTAATTGTGTTTTTATTACAGGATGAAATAAGGAGCATAGATTGAAAAATGATATTAAAATAAGGATTTGACGCTCTGAAGTCACCAGAGTAAGGGACGGACTCCAAAGAACCAAGATCGACAGATTTATACACCAAGGATCCGAGAAAATCAAGCCGTTCACGTTAAAGAGGCACGAAATTGGTCCAAAATACAAGATCACAAGGTTTCCACCATCCGATTGACTCAAAAATTTATAAATGGGATGAGGGCCATAAATTAACCGTACATATTAAATTTCAGACATTTAAAATCTCGTGAAGTAGTTCGACGGACAAATTAGCCCCTTAATTCATTCAGTGGGGCTCACATGATAACTGGAACTACCTCAAAATTATTCTTGACGGTTTAAATAAGATGAGAAACAATATGGAAGGTGAAAATTTCTTTAAATCATCACAGTGAGTCCCATACATGGTGAATGTACACCTTGTACATACAAAGCCCGCCGTGCGCTAGAAGCGCTGACCGCGTCAGCGCCTTCCAATGCGCCAGGGCCCGACCGACTTCAAATCCAAGACGGCAACTGTCGTTTCACGCTGGCTGTGTAACCGATGCTGCCGATTTTTGCGGAAGCTAGTGGGCCACCTACATCACTCGTACGGCTGATCCAATCCGTCCATATTATAGAGGGAGAAAAACCCTTCAAACTCGTACTGATTGTTTATTTCCATGCAAGCACATGTGTGATATACGGAAGCCACAAGTGGACTGCCCTACGACGTTCAAAATGATTTTAGCGTGATATCTTCTCTGGACCTCATCAAAGGACAACCAAAACTATTTCTTCTTAACCGAAATTTTATTCTGAATCAAATTAACGGGGTGGATTTTCCTGAAAACACCTCTGTGGGGCCCATCGATCACGACAGCGGAGGAGTGCGAAGGGTTTCTCACATCCGCGAAAATTCGGACTTCGAGGCGGTTATAGCCCACCATCTTTGATCAGATGGAAGATCTGATCCGTCCATCATGTAGAGCAGCCAAAAACGTCCTAGAAGACGTTGATTTCACTAATAAAGTGCAAGGAAATCAGGAGTTATGAAGCCTCGAACTTGGCTGCGAAAAGGCTTTCACTGCGCGACTGTTGCTGCGAAACGTCCGATTTTTCCACTGACTTCAACACTCCACCGCCCTTGGCATCTATAAAAGGGCCTGAGACATGCAAACCAAGGGGAGCCAGAGCCTGGAGAAAGCCAAGGAGAGGAGAAAGAGAAGAAAGAGGAGAGAGAGAGGAAGGAAGAAGGGAGATGTTTCTAGCATTTAAATCTTATTTTTTCTTCTTTTTATTTGAAATTATGGATTGGTAATCTTGTAGTTAGGTCTGAGATGAAGTCCCTAATTTGAATAACTCTTGTCTATGTTGAATTTATTTTATCATGATTGATTTGTTTCTTTCTCTAGTGTGCTTAATTGTAATTTTCATGCTTCTCCATTCTATGAGCTCGATTAAAGTCTAGATATGGATATTGTTTGAAATCTTAAATAGGTGTTTGTGTCTGACCATGAACAGGTTTCCTATAGAGAAAGAAACAGGAATCTACGTCTCTCCATGCCTGACCATGGATGGAAAGATGTGATCCATATGCTTTAAGGGATTATACATTCTGTGTGCCTGACTAAGGACATAGTTTGTGATTTATTCAAGTTATATCAATCTGATTAGGGTGAATCAACAGGTAAAATAAGGGTTAGGATAATTAGGGGTGGATTTGAAAGTCGTAGTCTTCTCCTTGATTGGATTTTACTCATTGCTCTCGGTTATCCTTTTATATTATTTTTCTTAATCACTTGTTAAACTATTTGTTGGATTAGTTAAGAAGAGTCTTAAATTTTGAATTGTGACAACCAGTCCTTGTGGGAACGATCTCGTAATACGTACCATATCTACATCTGATTTGTATACTTGCGAGTTTAAAATTCATTTAAATCAGATTGGTTTAAATAAAACATCATTTGACACTAATTCAACATTGTTTCTTGTAATATGGTCCACTTGAGATTGGGATATAACTCATTTTTTGTCTTATACTAGAAAATGATTTGTAAAAATATATGGACGACATGGATGAAACACATACATCATGGTGGAGCCCACAGAGTAGCCAATCTGTTTTCGGTGTAGTGGGAGTGGACTAGGTGCAGCCTTGGCCTCACTCAAGATGGTTCGGCCCTTATCATTATGCCTAGGGGTGTACACGAGTCAATCCGAGTCGAACTGGGCTCAACCCGGCCCGGCCCGGTCACTAGCCAAACCCAACCCGAACTTGGCCTCGCCCGGTCACCGGGCCAACATGTCCAGCCCAAACTCGGCCCGGTCAGCAATCTGGCAAGTTGGGGCCAATTTTGGACCTTACAACAAGCTCATGGGAAGGGATTTGACAGGTAATCCGCGTCTCATTACAAGGCCCTCGATCAACGGATTAGATAGTTGAACTATATACTCCACAAAAAATCTAATTCGTCAGGACATTATAATTCCTTTTTGTATTTGGGTGAATCTAAGCCATTTAAGTTATACGTCTGTGAGGTTGAGTAGGATTTTGAAAATGATAAAGGGGAAAGAGACATGTAGGGTTTTGAAATACACACACACACACACATACCACTCGACCGAGTCGGGCTGAGTCGAGTCGGGTTTCGGACCAAGTCGGGCTGAACTGGAACCTATTCGAACTCAGCCCGAACTCAGTTTCGGGCTGAAGAAAATGGCCCGTCACGACCCGAACTTAGTTCCGGGTCAGGCCGAGTCAAGTGAGTTAACCGGGCTAGCCCAGTTCATGTACAGCCCTAATGATGCCCACCATGACGTTTTTATTCTATATCCACACTGTCTATCCGTATTTCTAAATCATTTTAGTACGTGCCCGCAAAAACGAAGTAGATTTAATCTTCAGGGGGACCATACCATAGGAAACGGAGGTGATTGACCATTAATGGGTCACAAAAGTTTTGGATCAAGCGTCTGTTTATTTCTTTCTCTTTATCCAAGTTTTCCCGGCCTTATCAAGCGGGTTGGGATGGTAGATAAACATTACCAAAACTTTATAATAGGCCTTGTGAAGTTTTTAATCGTAGAGCGTTCAATCAACACTATTTCCTATGATATAGTCCACACGAGACGAGACTTGGATCTTCTTCTTGTTTGGCTTATGCCCTTAAATGATCCAGCAAAATTGGTGGATGGCATGGATATAGAATAAATACATTAAGGTGGGCCCATGGTAAGGGTCGCATAGTCTTGGGAGAGGATGGGGCGTGCCTAATCTGCATCTGTCAAACACATAGACGTGACTTCTTCATGCAGCCATAATTTTGGTGGACCCCACTTTCCTGATACTTATCGCATTGGCCAATTTTTTCATCTCATTTTAGGGTAGGGGCTCAAAATTCAGGCTGATCTAGTGGAAAGGTGGATCTCATGGCAGGAAAAGGTAGGTTTGTGGCTTATCACCTCTGAAAGGAGCCTAGATCAGGTCAACTCCATTTCAACACCTCAAACGAGCTCTATTCACCTAAAAATTTTCTGACACGTCGAACATGGTTTTAAGAGACACGACATCAGTTTTGAGGCGAATCCAAACTAGTTAAGGCCACAAAACCCTAGTTAACCTTGCTTGACCCCATCGAGCTGGAATCGGTCCAGTCCATTTCCATGCCGGGATTCCACTCCATTTCCATGCCTTAAACGAGCCCGTCCTAGCTGCAATTTTTCAGACATGTCGGATGTTGTCCTAGGAGGAGGCGTGACAGTAGGTTTAAGGCAAATCCAAGCTAAAGTGACAAAACTCAAGTGACACTAATTAACCGAGCTGGAAATTACGTCTACTATGTTTCGGTGCCTCAAACGAGCCTTGTTCTGGCTGAAATGTTTGACAGGTCAAACGTGCTCTTAGGAGTCTCGACATGAGTTTTGAACCAAAGCTAAGCTAATTACCTCGCTTGACTCCAACCGAGCTCGAATCAAGGCTACTAGGTTTTGGCGTGTCAATAGAGCTCCATTCTAGCTAATACAGCGCTGACACATCTAACATGGTCCTAATAGGGTTGACACCATTTTTGAGCCAAATCTAACCCAATATGGCCATTAAATCGTCTATGACCCAGCATGACCTCGCTCGAGTCGCAATGGGGTCTACTCCTTTCCAGCACCTCAAACGAGCATCATCCAGGCTGAATTTTTGCTGACACGTCAGACCTGGTCTTAAGAGGGTCGACACTAGTTTCAAGAAGAATTCGAGCCATTTGAGACCACTAAACCCTAGTTGACCGCACCTGTCCCTATTGGAGCTGAAATCTGCTATGTGGGACAAACATCATAAAATCCACCCCATCCATAAGATCTTACATCACGTTTTCATGGATCCTAAAATTCAGTCAAATTCAAGACTTAGGTGGGCCACACCACACCATAAGATGCTTCATCACATTTTCACCATGGCATTGCTTGCGTAAGTCCAAGAATGAGCTTTAAAATAAAGTAAATAGGAACCTTAAATGGGCTACACCATATAGAATATAGGATAAAAATGCCCACCATTTGAAACCTTCCGGAGGCACATGCCATCCAACTCATTCGTAAGGAGATTCGTAACAAGATCAAGGGAAAACACATCACAGCTTGAAAATGGTTGACATCCAACTCCACCTTTTCTTGTGGTACGGTCAAATTGAATTATGGATATGCCTATTTTTTGGGATCACGTCCTAACATTAGCTGTGCGGCGTATGAACGGACTAGATGTAACACGGGCATCACAGTCGGCCCCAGATCTAGAAAAATAAAGCTTTCTCTAGTCTCCCTTCTTACTGTTGTAGCGTGACTTGCGTGGGCAACTTAGGGCCTCACTTACGTTAGCAGATTGCTACGTGGAAGAAGCATGCAGCAGATCACCCCGTCCACCAGATACTCTATCAAATTTTCGCTATGGATCTTAAAATGAGAAATTTACGACTGTGCGATCCATTTTGGGCCCATTTTGGAAACTACACCCACCTCATTTTCCCTTGCGAGAAATCGACCCAGCTGTACGGACGCCTTGCCAAAGGTCGAAAATGCCCCTGCTCTTCCAGCGGATCGGCTGGTGCTCGAAGACCAGCGTTGACGCTCCTGGAACTCTTACGGACGGTTCAAAATAGATCAACGTTACCTGGGCCCCAAAGTTATGTATTTATTATATCCAAAACGTTCATCCATATTTCGAGATCATTTCGGAGCATTATTCAAAAAAAAAAATTCATATCCAAAGATCAACTGGACCACACCACAAAGAGTAGCAGACGTTCAATTCCCCACTGCCTTTTAAAGTGTGGTCCATTTGATAGTTAGATCTATCTTATTTTTCGTCTCAAGCCTTAACATGAGATCGTCAAATAAATGGACGGTTTGGATATAACATAGACCTCATGATGGGACCAAAAAAAAAAACAAAAATTTGAAAAAAAAAAAAAACTTGCTGTGAAGTCATTTGCTACGGTCATATCAATAGCTACGGATCATAACCGTAGTCATAGATACCCAGTACGTAGCCATAGATGTCTAAACTCAGGCCGGTGGGGTGACCACGCCGGTTCGGCGGGGGTAATGCGCCCCGCTGGACGGTTGGCGGGGCGGCCACGCGGGCGGCGGGGTGACCACGCCGGTTGGTAGGGTCAACTTGTCGGGTGTTTTTTCGGGATCCGGTAATGCCGCCTGGGACATGCCATATATGATTTTGGGGTAGGAGAAGCTGATCTATGCAATGGACCTGTCCATTTCATAAGATTCCTCCCGTTTAAAGGTCAAAACTTAATTTTTCTACATTTCTACTATTTTCGATGAAATTTTGTTCCCCCTTAAGTCCTTACCCCCCAATGGGTCGAAACTATCAACTTTGACCTGATATTAACTCATTCAGTCTAGATCTATGGTTTTGATCATCTAAACGTTAAAATTTCGGCTCGTACCTGTCAATGTCCTAGGAAAATTAGAGGAAGAGTGAAGCTATGTGAAGATTTTAAGGAGACAGGTTGGAAAAAGGGGCTTCGACTTAGGTTCCGTGTTGATTCACGGTGATTTCGACGCATTTCGCGGTGATGACCCTTCACTTCACGGTCAGTTCCGCGTATTTCGTGATCCAATCACCTCACTGCACCCCCATTTTCATGCATATCAAGTTCATTCTCGCATATTCCGTGTTGATTCACGGTGATTTCGACGCATTTTGCTGTGATGACCCTTCACTTCATGGTCAGTTTCGTGCATTTCGCGGTTTAATCACTTCACTTCACCTCCATTTTCATGCATATCACGATCATTTCCGCATATTTTGTGTTGATTCACGGTCATTTCAACACATTTCGTGGTCCCGCGTCTTCACTTCACGGTCACTCCGTGCATTTCACGGTCCAATCACTTCACTTCACCCCCATTTCCATGTATATCACGGTCATTCCCGCATATTTCATGTTGATTCACGGTCATTTCGACACATTTCGTGGTCCCGCGTCTTCACTTCATGGTCACTTTCGTGCATTTCGCGGTCCAATCGCTTCACTTCGCCCCCATTTCCATGCATATCACAGTCATTCCTGCATATTCCGTGTTGATTCACGGTCATTTCGACGCATTTCGTGGTCCCACGTCTTCACTTCACGGTTACTTCTGTGAATTTTGTGGTCCAATCGCTTCACTTCAGCCCCATTTCTATGCATATCACGGTCATTCCCGCATATTCCGTGTTGATTCACGGTCATTTCGACACATTTTGCAGTTCCGCATCTTCACTTAATGGTCAGTTCTGTGCATTTCGCTGTCCAATCGCTTCACTTCACCCCCATTTCAATGCATATCACAGTCATTTCCGCATATTTCGTATTGATTCACGATCATTTCGACGCATTTCACGGTGATGACCCCTCACTTCACAGTCAGTTCTGCGCATTTCGTAGTCCAATCGCTTCACTTCACCCCCATTTTCATGCATATCACGGTCATTCCCGCATATTCTATGTTGATTCACGGTCATTTCGATGCATTTCGCAGTGATAACCCTTCACTTCATGGTCAGTTCTACGCATTTCGTGGTCCAATCGCTTCACTTCACCCCCATTTCCATGCATATCACGGTCATTCCCACATATTTCGTGTTGATTCACGGTTATTTCGACACATTTCGCAGTCCCGCGTCTTCACTTCACGGTCACTTCCGTGCATTTCGCGGTCCAATCGCTTCACTTCACCCCCATTTTCATGCATGTCACGGTCATTTCCGCATATTTCGTGTTGATTCACGGTCATTTCGACGCATTTCGCGGTCCCGCGTCTTCACTTCACGATCACTTCCGCACATTTTACGATCCAATCGCTTCACTTCACCCCCATTTCCATGCATATCACAGTCATTCCCAACTATTTCGTGTTGATTCACGGTCATTTCGACGCATTTCGCGGTCACATGTCTTCACTTCACGGTAAGTATCATGCATTTCGCGGTCTAATCATTTCACTTCACCCCAATTTCCATGCATATCATGGTCATTCCTATCTTTTCCGTGTTGATTCACGGTAATTTCGTCGCATTTCGTTGTTACGCTTCTTCACTTCATGGTCAGTTCCGCGTATTTCGTGGTATAAAAGCTTCACTTCATTCCCATTTTCATGCATATTACGGTCATTCCCGCCTTTTTCGTGTTAATTCACGGTCATTTCGACGCATTTCGCGGTCCCGCGTCTTCACTTCATGGTCACTTCCGCACATTTCGCGATCCAATCGCCTCGCTTCACCTCCATTTTCATGCATATCAGTGTCATTCCCAACTATTCTGTTTTGGTTCACAGTCATTTCGACGCATTTCGCGGTCATGACCCTTCACTTCACGGTACTTCCGCGCATTTCGCAGTCCAATCGCCTCACTTCACAATCATTTCCATGCATATTACGGTCATTCCTGCCTATTCCATGTTGATTCACAGTCATTTCGACGCATTTCACGGTCATGCCCCCTTCACTTCACAGTCATTTCCCTAAACCTTAATCTACACCTTAACCTAAACCTATACTTATAACCTAAACCTATTCTCAAATCCCAAAATCTATAACCTAAACCTAAATTTTAACATAAACCTATAATCTATAACCTAAACCGAAACCTATAACCTAAACCCGAATCTGAACCTAAACCCGAATTTCTAAACCTAAACCTATACTTATAACCTAAACCTATTCTCAAATCCCAAAACCTATAACTACAACCTAGACCTTAACCTAAACCTATATCTTATAACCTAAACTCAATCCCCAAAACCTTAACCTACAACCTAACCTAAATCTGTACTTATAACCTAAACCTATTCTCAAATCTAAACCTATAACCTATACCTAAAACTAAACCTATAACATTAACCTAAACCTTTAACCTAAACTTATAATCTTAACCTAAACCTATTCTCAAATCCCAAAACTTAAACCTTTAACCTATAATATAAACCTAAACCTTTAACCTATAGCCTAAACGTATAACCTATAACCTAAACCCAAACATATAACCTAAACCTAAACCTTAACCTATTCTCAATTCCCTAAATCTATAACCTAAACCTAAACCTAAACCTTAGCCTAAACCTAAACCTTAACCTATAACCTAAACCTTAACCTATAACCTATAACCTATAATCTAAACCTATTCTTAAATCCCAAAACCTATAACCTAAACTTAAACCTATAACCTATAACCTAAACCCAAACCTAAACCTATAACCTAAACCTAAACTTAAACCTAAACCTATAACCTAAACCTAAACCTAAACCTAAACCTAAACCTATAACCTATAACCTATAACCTAAACGTATTCTCAAATCCCTAAACCTAAACCTACACCTAATCCTAATCTCACCTCTCTAACGTAGACGTAAACCTAAACTTAAAAACCCAAACCTAAACCCGATCCCGATCCCGCCTATTCCGTGTTGATTCACGGTCATCAATGAAATTGACCGCTAAGTGAATGAAATGAATTTTTGACCATCGACCTGATAGAATCTTCGAAAATAACTAGGTTAGTTGCTACCCCAAAATCATATAGGGCCTGTTTGGCCGCATAGATTGGATGGGATTAGAAGGGATTGGAAGATAAATCCTAAGATTGGATAGGTGAGTCAAACAGACACGATCATTACCATGGACCTTAAGACAATCCACTGACATCACCATCATTACCTTTAGGGCCTGTTTGGCCAAACCAATCCCACGGTATTAGGAGGAATGAGATCGCGAGATCCCGAGATATGCATGATGAGCCAAACAGACCTTGTGAACTTGTCTCGGGATATAAGCAATCCCATAGATCTTAAAAGAATCCACTGACATATAACGTTTCTTATACTTTTAGTAACTGAATTATTTTTAAAATTTTTATGATGATTTATCATCAAGTTTTAAGTCATCCCACCAAATTTCATACCATTTAGAGTTATTAATAAATTATTAAAATTCTAGGAGCAACAGTTGTCCAAACTTAATAATTTTTACATAGTTGTCACAATAACTCATATTTAACTATATTAAAGTTTTTATTATATTTTTTTTTACTTATTTTTATATGAAACTAGACTCATCAATCTTTAATTTGACTTTTGAATCACCTAAATCGGAGTTATATCGAGTGAGATATGAATTTTTGAAGTTGACTAAAAATTACAGAAATTCCGATGGGGCAACTTGGGTCGGCGGGGGCAACGCGGTCCTCTGGACCATTGGCGGGGTGACAATGTGGATTGGCGGCGCGGCCATGCCGATCGGCGGGGTGACAACGCGGGCCGGCAGGGACACCTTGCGACACGTATATCTCACAAACCGGAAGGAGTTATTGTACGTGCCATATATGAATTTGGGGTAGGAGAAGCTGATCTACACAATGAGCCTATCCGTATCATGAGATTCCTCCTGCTTAGAGGTCAAAACTCAATTTCTCTACATTTCTACTATTTTTGGTGAAATTTCATTCACTCTTAAGTCCTTACCCCCCAATGGGTCAAAACTATCAACTTTGATCCAACATTAACTCATTTAGTCTAGATCTATGGTTTCGATCATGTAACCGGTAAATTTTCAGCTCATACTTGTCAATGTCTCGGGAAAATTAGAGGATAGAGTGAAGGTATGTGAAGATTTTAAGGAGTTAGGTTGAAAAAAGGGCTTCGACTTAGGCGTGACTATCTACGACCGTCTAGTTGTAGCAAACGGGGTTCCATTGTCACTCCCAACTCAAGATCTGGGAATGACAGGTCCGGAAGGAGCATGCGATAGGGGCTCAAATTCATTTCACAGGCTCGCTGAATGAGCCTCGCGTTGGAGGGTGTAATGTGGGATTTCTGAATCCCAGGATGATAGATTTCTAAGTATAGCTGGAAGGAAGACCGGGATTACCCTTGATTGAATACATTCCAACAGGGCATCATGGAACATGGGATGCTCTCACCCCAGGGACAATACCTTACACCTACATTTATCATCACTCAAAAATTTATTTCTCCCAATCAATCGAATCGGGTCTCGCCATCAGGTTAGGACCCTTAGATCCCCCTCTCTTGCTACCCATTCCTAACTCCCCCTCTAAGAAAGAAAGAAAGAAGGAAGGAAAGAAAGAAAGAAGGATAGGGATACGACTATAGCTACGGTACTAATCCGTAGCCATAGATTGGGGATGGAATCGCTGAATCCACGATTGATCGTCGACCGGGACAACGACTTGCGATTGAATGACCGTAGCTCGGTTTTAGGTTTACGTTTAGGTTATAGGTTTAGGTTTAAGTTATAGGTTTAGGTTTGGGTTTAGGTTATAGGTTATAGATTTAAGTTTAGGTTATAGGTTTTGGGATTTAAGAATAGGTTTAGATTATATGTTATAGGTTATAGGTTAAGGTTTAGGGAAATGACCATGAAGTTAAGGGGCATGACTGTGAAATGCGTCAAAATGACCGTGAATCAACACGGAATAGGTGGGAATGACCGTGATATGCATGGAAATGATTGTGAAGTGAGGCGATTGGACTGCGAAATGCACGAAAGTGACTGTGAAGTGAAGACGTGGGACCGCAAAATGCGTCGAAATGACCGTGAATTAACACGAAATATGTGGGAATGACCATGATATGCATGGAAATGGGGGTGAAGTGAAGCAATTGGACCGTGAAATTCACGGAAGTGAAGACGATGGACCTCAAAATGTGTCGAAATGACCGTGACTCAACACGGAATATGTGAGAATGACCGTGATATGCATGGAAATGGGGGTGAAGTGAAGCGATTGGACCACGAAATTCACGGAAGTGACCGTGAAGTGAAGATGCGGGACCTCGAAATGCGTCAAAATGACCGTGAATCAACACGAAATATGCGGGAATGACCGTGATATGTATGGAAATGAGGGTGAAGTGAAGCGATTGGACTACGAAATGCACGAAACTGACTGTGAGGTGAAGGGTCATTACAAAAAAATGCATCGAAATGATCGTGAATCAACACGAAATATGCGGGAATGACTGTGATATGCATGGAAATGGGGTGAAGTGAAGCGATTGGACCGCGAAATGCGCGGAACTGACCATGAAGTGAAGGGTCATCATTGCGAAATGCGTCAAAATCACCGTGAATCAACACGAAATATGCGAAAATAACCGTGATATGCATGAAAATGGGGGTGAAGTGAAGCGATTGGACCGCGAAATGCGCGTAACTGATCGTGAAGTGAAGGGTCATCAAGGCGAAATGCATCGAAATCACCGTGAATCAACACGGAATATGCGAGAATGACCGTGATATGCATGGAAATGGAGGTGAAGTGAGGCGATTGGACCGTGAAATGCGCGGAACTGACCGTAAAGTGAAGGGTCATCACTGTGAAATGTGTCAAAATCACCGTGAATCAACACGGAACCTAAGTCGAAGCCCCTTTTTCCAACCTATTTCCTTAAAATCTTCACATACCTTCACTCTGTCCTCTAATTTCCCTAGGACATTAACAGGTACGAGCTGAAAATTTAATGTTTAGATGATCGAAACCATAGATCTATACTGAATGAGTTACTATTAGGTCAAAGTTGATAGTTTCAACCCATTGAGGGGTAAGAACTTAAGAGGGAACGAAATTTCACCGAAAATAGTAGAAATGTAAAAAAATCAGGTTTTGACCTTTAACCGGGAGGAATCTTATGAAATGGATAGGTCCATGACGTAGATCGGCTTCTCCTACCCCAAAATCATATATGACATGTCCCAGGCGGTATTACCGGCGCCCGGAAAAACACCCGACAAGTTGGCGTGGTCACCTTGCCGCCCGCGTGGCCGCCCCGCCAACGGTCCAGCGGGGCGCGTTACCCCCGCCGAACCGGCGTGGTCACCCCGCTGGTCTGAGTTTAAACCTCTATGGCTACGTACTGGGTATCTATGACTACGGTTATAATCCGTAGCTATTGCTCTGAGCGTAATAAATGATTTCACAGCAAGTTTTTTTTTTTTCGAATCTTTGTTTTTTTTTTTTTTTTGGTCCCATCATGAGGTCTATGTTATATCCAAACCGTTCATTTATTTGACGATCTCATATTAAGGCTTGAGACAGAAAATAAGATAGATCTAACTATCAAATGGACCACACTTTAAAAGGCAGTGGGGAATTGAACGTCTGCTGCTCTTTGTGGTGTGGTTCAGTTGATCTTTGTATATGAATTTTTTTTTTGGATAATGCTCCGAAATGATCTCGAAATATGCATGAACGTTTTGGATATAATAAATACATAACTGTGCGGCCCACGTAACGTTGATCTATTTTGAACCGTTCGTAAGAGTTCGAGGAGCGTCAACGCTGGTCTTCGAGCACCAGCCGATCCGCTTGGAGGAAAGCGCAGGGACTTTTTCGACCTTTGGCAAGGCGTCCGTACAGCCGTGGCGTATTCTCGCAGGGGAAAATGAGGTGGGCGTAGTTTCCTAAATGGTCCAAAATTGAATCGTACAGTCGTAAATTTCTCATCTTAAAATTCAGTCAAATCCAATGCTTAGGTGTACCACACCATAGAGATAATGGAAAATCAGGCCTAAACTCCACATGCGCGTTGCTTGCCTAAGTCCAGGAATCTCTTGATTTAAGGGAATCGATGCTTCCTAGTGCGGTAGGTAGGATGAGTGGTTTGGATAGAATATAAATATGACGGTGAAAAAAAAGAGACAATTTAATGGCTGAACTTCCCATCTCAACTGTTTCCCATGGTGTAGCCCACTTGTGTGTTGAATCAGCATTATTAGTTATTTTTTTATTTTTTTATTTTTCCCAATGTACCAACATTTTCTGGGGTACCTGATGGACAGACGGGATCACATCCAAATGAAAACTTTCCATTAAAGTCAGCATTGCAAGTACAAGACTTGAGTTGCTCCACTAAGGTGTTGGCAAGTGGCAATAGAAGGCCCTGCAGCTAACTTTGCCTCCGCTACCTGTGTAGAATCATCAAACCTCATGATTTTTGGAGAGTCATGCATCCATGGATATACCAACAAGATGAACGGTTTGGATCATATATCCAAGTGGGACCCATTTATCCCGGATGCAATGTTAAAATCAAAATCAATGCTCTGGATGCAGACCGAAATGAATAACTCTAATGCATGTGGTTAGTGAATTTTTTAAATCAAATGAATAGTCTAATGACAAGTTGATGGTGTTTATAAATCAAAGTCAGTCAACAAATGTTTATATATCATGCCACTTGTGGAACCATGCCATATTTCCAGCAGCAAGCCACTTTGGTGGTACAGACCCCAACATAAAGATTCTCTGGCACAAAATTCAGGAGGCCATCTTCAGATGGCCACGTCATTTGAGTCAACGGACCGAAGAAGGTCTGACTCAACATATGATGTGGCTCATCATGCGAGAAGATCTAACAGATCTCTTTAGGAGGAGATCCACGTGGTGGGGTCTATCGCGTTCATAGTTTTCAGACCCCGATTGGCTGCCAAAGCCTTTCATTAAGACGCGGCTTCAGTGATGGAGATGGGTGAATCCCCGACCGGTTCTCTCTCCCTTTAACCTATTACCTACCACACCATTCAACTTTTTACACCACATAACCTGCCTTAGAAAGACCTGAAAAAAAAAGAAAAAAAAAAGGATGAACCGTTTGGATCTAAGAAATGCATCATTATGGGGCCAGGTAAATTTCACACGTTTGCTTGCATCCAATTGGGACCCATCGAGTCATGATGCAAGCCAAAATCAAACCTCTATAACACATGATGATGTTGGTGGAAATCGGATTGCGTACGGAATAACTCAATAAGCTTTTATAATACTGAGTAAACTCAGTTGGGCCTCCTATGAATGTATGTAGGTTATCCATGCCGTCCATCCGTTTTTCTAGCTCATTTTAGTGGTTGATTCCAAAATAGAAGTATTTCCACAATAAAGGTGGACCACATCACAAGAAACAGTGAGAATAATGACTTCCACCGTTGAAACCTTGCTAGTGGCAGTAGGTTTGTCAGTAGCCACCTCGCTACGGAGGCTGTTAGTGATGCAGTATTTCGTGGACGCGGATTGCCTCCCGATGGTGTTAGTAGTCGGAAGCTACTCGACGGTGCTCTGTGCGATCAACTATTATAGTCCATCCGTGCCTGCCGGTGGTGTTAGTAGTCCGGCCACTCAATATTGCTCTGTGCGATCGACTATGATATACATGCCGTCCATCCATTTTTAAAGATCCTTTTAGCTAAGGTGACCAAAAACTAGGCATATCCATATTGTATGAGGACCACACCACAGGAAACAATGGTGATTGAATGCCCACCATTAAAAACTTATTGAGGCAACAAAACTTTTGAATGAAGCTGATATCTGTGTTTTACCTTCATCCATATCTGTGTTACCTCACGGTGGATGGAAAGTAAACATTACAGTGGGCTTTAGGAAGTTTGTAATGTTGGGCGTTCAATCTATTTTCTTATGATGTGGTTCGTTTGATATTTGGATCGGTCTAAATCTTTAGCTTATGTCATAAAATGATTTTGAAAAATAGATGAAAGGTATAGATATAATAAATACATCATGTTAGAGCCCACATAGCACCGTCAAGTAACAATCTCGGTGATTGCAGCGTCAGTATCAATCCTGGAAGCGGATTGGCTAGTGTACCACACACTGGTTATATAGCTGCTGTAGGTACGTGTCCCGTGAAGACTACAGCTCCGAGTTGTATGAACGGTTCAAAGGAGATCAAAGTTACATGGCCCCATGGTGATATATAATTTATTATATCTACACCATATATCTATTTGTATAGGTCATTTTAGAGCATTATCCAAAAACTGAATTATATCCATAGATCATATAGATAACACCACAAATAGCAGCATAGATAATGATTTTCACCGTTAAACAATTCATAGACCGTTAAACAATTTGTAAGGCTCATTATAATGTTTATTTTCCATCCAATCTACTCATATAACATCGTAAAGACTTGAATGAAGAGGAAAAACAAATTTCATATTAATCCAAAACTTCTATTACCCCTAAAAGGGTTTCAATGGTAGACATTCAATCCCCCACTACTTTTTACAATGTGGTCCACTCGATAGTTAGACCTGTCTGATTTTTCATTTAAAGTCTTAAGATGAGATTGCCAAATGGATGGAGAGTGTGGATATAACACATACCTCGTGATGAGACCCACATAACTTGTTATAGTCAATACAATGCAATGCAGCAGCTATATAGCTGGTGTGAGGAGTCTGCTTGGGATACGGATTGGCTGCTCCCTTGACACCAGCCCAATTGCTGGTTGTTGGTTCCCTGTGGGCCCCACCATATTGTATGTGTTTCATCCATTGCTTTCATCAATTTTTACTGAGCCTTTTAAGGCTTTATACCAAAAATTAAGAGGATATAAATCTCAAGTGGAACAAACCATGGGAAAACATTAGTGATTAGATATTCACTATTAAAATACTCTTGAGGCCCACTGTACTGTTTATTTGACATTCAATATGTTGATTAGGTCATACAAGCACAGATGAAGTGAAAAAACAAAGATCATCTTGATTCAAAACTTTTATGGCGCCCAAAAACTTTTTAATGGTCAATGTTTATTCAACACTGTTACATGTAATGTGGTCCAATTGAGTTTTGAACATACCTTATTTTTTTTGTCTCATAGCATAAAATGACCTAGATAGAAAAAAAGATGGACGGCATGGATAAAACACATACATCATGGTGGGGCCACGGAGCCCTGACCACTGGCCGTTGGCTGGTGGCAGGGGAGTAGCCAATCCGTTTCCCATCAATCCGCGTCCGTACGTTGTTATATTAATTTTTATTATTAAAGCATTGTGCTGACATCAGCGACCAATTATATTTTACGGCATCGGAAACCCTGAACGCTGGAAACAGACGATCCACTGCTTTTACTTTTGCTATAGCAAAAGATGAAATAATTGAGTGCTTTGCAAAAGATCAAATAATTGAGAGCCTTTTCTTTTGCAACGGAAGTATCTTCCTTGTTTAAAGAAGAGTGCCAGAAAGACTTGTTTTCAAGACAAAAGCCTTCTCAAGAAGAAGTAAGAGAGAAAAAAATGGAGAGTATTGTTCAGTTGGCCGTACAAAAACTGAACGATTTTGTAACAAAGGAAGCAGATTTGTTACTCGGAGTAGATGAGCAGATCATATCCCTTCGAACCAAACTTGAATGGATGCGTGCCTTCCTTGAGGATGTCGATAGGATTGGCAGAGATAATAAAAGATTCAAGATTTGGGTTACTCAAATAAGAGACGTGGCCTACGATGCTGAGGATGTCATCGACTCTTACGTCTTTAACATTGAACAGAAAGGACGGATGAGATACCTAACTAGTTTTGCTGGTTGCAGCAAAGACATACCAGCAATCCACGACGTTGGAAAGAAGATACCCAACCTAGACAGAAGGCTCGGGGAGATCAAGGAAAACATATCACAGTTTGGCGTGGGCAATATATCAGTTGGTGGAGAAGCTTCATCTTCTTCAAATCAAAGCCAGCTGCGGAGGGAGAAGATAGCTCCCATCGTCGAGGAAGCCAATGTGGTCGGTTTTGAGGACGAGACAAAGACACTGGTGGGGCGGCTGACTGAAGGAGATGTGCGGCATGCTGTGATTTCGATCACAGGTATGGGAGGAACAGGTAAGTCTACTCTGGCAAAGAAAGTTTACAATGACACCCATGTAAAGAAGAGTTTCGATTTTCATGCTTGGGTGTATGTCTCTCAACAATATCTAGTCCGAGAGCTTTTACTGAGCATTATAAAATGCTTTAGAGCCCTCCAACGAGATGACAAAGAGATGACGCCTGAGGAAGACCTGCGGCAGGAACTCTCTCAGCACTTACAAGGGAAGAGATATCTGGTGGTAATCGATGATATATGGAGTAGACAAGCTTGGGACAGTTTGGTTTCTGTATTTCCATATACAGAAAATGGCAGCAGAGTGCTTCTTACGACACGCAATGAAGATGTAGCAAGGCATGCAGACGCACAGAGTACACCCCATAAACTCCGTTTTCTGGACAGAAACGAGAGCTGGTCACTGTTCTGTAAGAGAGCACTTCCCGGAAATCTTACTCTTACGTGCCCTCCAAATCTGGAAGAGTTGGGGAGAAAGATGGTCGCCAAATGTGGAGGTTTACCTCTAGGAATTGCAGTATTAGGAGGCGTCCTATCAAGAAAAGAGAAGTCAGTGAATACGTGGGAGAAGGTGCTTAAAAGTGTGGAATGGTGGCTAAATGAAAGCAAAGAAGATGGGATCTCAGGCATATTGGCCCTGAGTTACCATGACATGCCCTATTACTTGAAGCCCTGTTTTCTTTATTTTGGAGCTTTTCCTGAAGACTCTGAAATCTTTGTCCCCCAATTGATTCGGTTGTGGATAGCTGAAGGATTCGTTCAGAGAAGAGGAGAAGAAGAAATGGAGGATGTTGCGGAGGATTACCTGGATGAGCTCATCAGCAGAAGCATGATTCAGGTGGCGAGAAGGAGGAGCAATGGAACGGTTAGAACATGCCGTATTCATGATCTTCTACGAGACCTCTCAATATCAGAAGCGAAGGAGGAGAGATTTCTGGAAGTGCATGGGAACATGGCGCCTGAATTACCTACAAAGGCACGCCGACTTGCAATTACTTGTGGTGACATCAGTAAGTCCATCTCTCTTAACCGCTCCACTCCACAACTTCGTTCTTTGTTACACTTAAGTAATGAGGATCAAATGCTGGAGAAACCGCAGTTGAAAATCATCTGTGGAGCTTTCAAATTGCTCAGGGTGATGGATCTCCGATGGGTACGCATCTCTAGTCTCCCTGATGAAATAGGGTATCTAATCCACTTGAGGTACCTATCTCTCGAGGGGACGGGGTTAGAAAGGCTACCATCCACCATTACTTGCCTCTCCAATTTACAGACTCTCGATCTAGAATTTACAAATGTCCACATGCTACCAGATGATATTTGGAAGATGGAACAGATAAGGCACCTACATCTATACTCTATGACAGGACTATGCTGTGAAATCAGCAACGTCATGCAAATACATCGCTTAAGTAATCTCCAGACTCTAAATATAGTAAAGGGGGGCAGCTGGATAGAAGATGGGTTGGATAAACTAACCAATTTGAGAGATTTGGGAATAAAGGGAGATCTGAAAATGGCATTGTCCCGTTCCATTCGTAAACTGGCAAGCCTCAGATCATTGTCGCTAGAGGCAAGTCCTAATTGTTCGATTCCAGCATTTCTATCCTTCTCAAATCATCATCATCTATTTTACATTTATTTGGACGGACCCTTTGAGAAATTACCGGCCGTGCATGAGTTCCCACCTAACCTCACAAATCTAGACTTGACGAGGTCCCAATTAGCAGAGCGAGACCAGATTGGAACGCTGGAGATGCTGCCGAACCTTCGGAGACTCAGTTTATTATCGAAATCATACATAGGAAAGGAAATGGTTTGCTCCGTCGGAGGGTTTCCATTGCTCGACAATTTGAGTATTGAAGAATTGGATGAATTAGAGGAATGGATAGTGGAGGAAGGAGCGATGCCGAATCTTAAATATTTAGATATTTATAAATGCAGAAGATTGAATATGCTTCCTGATGGATTGCGACATATCAGCACCCTTCAAGATTTGCAGTTAAGAAGCATGCCGGAAGGATTCATAGAAAGGGTGCGAAAAGACGATGGAGAGGACTGGTTTAAGATCCGACACGTAACCGCGCTCACCATCTACCCGTAGTGTATGGAAATCTTTCCATGTAGGTAATTGTTTTTGGACCTGTTCGCATCCATTTCATCTATCCAGACCGTCCGTTAGGTTCAGTCCACTCATCTTCTGTACCTTCGAAAATTTATAATGATTGGATGATCCAAACTGTCCATTTGAAGAAAGTAGGGACAGGATTGCTCATAGAATATAGGTTTAGTCAAGAACGCTGTCATTTGATTGCTATGATTTTTACAGTGGAGAAGAGTGGACAGTACCTTATGGACGGTCTCCATAGATGATATTGATTCGTACAAGTCCAATTGCAGTTAGGTGCATGAAAAGGTTTTCGGGTCGTTTGGCACCATGGATTTAGAGAGTTTGAAGGGATTTCGAAACTCTGTTTTTAAATTTCAATTGTAGGGGGTGTAAATATGTAAGCTATCTACTTTTCTTGGAAATTTTAGGCCTTTTATGAAAATGTCCTCTTGTATTTGTTGGCTAATGCTGTATTATTGCTGTAATAAAGACTGAACATGTTTAGGTGAGGCTCATGGCCTTTTGTGATGCTATTTGAAATCTTGTACATTTTTAAAAAAAAATTATTTCAATAAAGTTACAGGTGATGTGCTCTCACCTTTCTCCAATAAAAGTTTGGATGACTAATATGTTTTTTCCTGCTTATATATATTTGACATAAGAATGTTATGGTGCATAAAATGCTGGCATGTGGTTGGTGGATTTGTGTCATAAGTGGGTGATGATGGGTTGAATTTACTCCTTTCATGATTTTCATATGACTTGTTTACGTTTTTAGTAGAGAGCGTTAAACAATGTTCTCACATGATACTCTTATGTTTCATGCAAATTCTATCAAACAATGTTTTATATGGTGTTTGATGCAACTTCTTTTCATTGTGTATTTAGATTACACGAATTCATGGATTACCAAACATTAGATATTGATGTTTACTTGGTTTTCCTTTTGTGGTGGTCAGGTTGATATCCCCCTCTTTTATTTAATTTTTTCTGCAATCCATCTATAAAATTCAGTGTGATCTGATCATTGTGCACCAAAGAGGCAAGGAAACGAATGACAAAGGAGCCTACTCATCCAAAGAGCTAGTAAGGGAAATAGATCAAATAAAATTCAGTGTGATCTGATCATTGTTCACCAAAGAGGTAAGGAAACGAATGACAAAGAAGCCTACTCATCCAAAGAGTAATGGAAATAGACCAACTTCAGCAGACCAAGATCCAAAGCACATTAGCATGATGTATGCCTCCTGTTTGAACTAAAGCTTGAAACAAAACTTCTGCTCAGGATCTTTTCTAAGATTCAGGAATAGTAACTGATTCAATCAATTTATGGAGTTTTAAACCAAACATGTCCGCAGTTAGTTCATCAGTTTAGATGGTCCAATTAGTTCGTTCCACTTGGAAAATCATGAGAAGACACACACATCATAGATGAACTTTTCCATCCCATATATGCCATATAAAAGAAAACCTTCGGAGCAGAGGTCCAATATTCCAGGAAGTTTGCATTAGATATCATACTCCAAGGAACCATATTGGTCACATGACTACATCTCTGTTTTTCTTTTTCTTTCGGCAGCAAACTAGACAGCATAACCTTACAATCATCATCAATATCAATGCCACAATTCATCTTGAGCATTCATCCATCCAAAAGGACAACATGAGAATGAAACACACACACACACACAAGGGTTTACATAAGAAAAATGACAAAGAAAGAAAACCCTAGAAGAGAGAGTGATGATGATAGAGAATCTAAGCCTTGGGCTTGAATGGGATTGACCTTATCACAATCTGATGGTACACTGCTGCAAGCGCTGCCCCAATTAATGGGCCTACCTAGAATATCCAATGATCATCCCACACATGGTCCTTTTTGTAGATGATGGCCGCTCAAAGGCTCCTGGCCGTGTTGATGCCGCTTCCAATGATGGGGAGGGTGGCCAAGTGCAATAGGAACACAGCTAACCCAATTGGGAAAGGTGCAAGGATAGGCACACGAGAATATCTGGCATTTCTCGCTATAACAAAAATGTGTAAAACAAGCACTTTGGGTGCATCGTGCACCGGTGCAGGTCCACGAATGTTTCTGTATAAAAAGAAAAACAAACCGGGATTTCCATTTCATTCCCAAGTCCTAATTCTCTCTCTCCCTCTCCTGACGACTCTCTCTTTCTCCCGACTCTCATCTTCGTCCTACCCCCGACTCTCTCTCTCTCTCTCTCTTGCGCGAGCTGCCAATAATTTCAGGGCTTAGATGAAGATCTGAAACAGGTAAGAGTCTAGATTTCATCAATTTTAACCTTTAGTGATTTCCTAATTAGGGATTTACAATGTTGAAACCCTAATTAGGGATTTACTATGTTGAAACCCTAATTAGGAATTTTTCTGGTTTTTGGAGTTGAGGAATGGTCGAATTAGGGTTTCGAAGAGCTACATTCCTGTGGTAAGCTTTAGATCTCCAAGGATCTCTCTCTCTCTCTCTCTCTCTCTCTCTCTCTCTCTCTCATTTTTAGAAGATCGTGGCAGGGTTTTCGGTTTTGTTTGTTGGCTTTCTTTCTAGTGTTTTTGGTTTGATTACAGCGTTTATCACTCTCTCTCTCTTCCTTGATTCTCCGATACTGCATTGGAGAGGTGAATTTTGGTGGTTTTTTTTTTTTTTCTCTCTAATTAGGGGATCTTAGCGACATCTGGTGGATCAAAATTGTTTTGAACAAAATGCCACTGAATCATTATAAGGTTAGGGTTATATATATATATATATATATATATATATATATATATATATATATATATATTGGGTGGGATTTGTGTTTTTTTTTTTTTTTTTTTTCTCTAGTTAGGGTTTTGGATCCTCTAATTTTATTCTCATATGACGGTAAAGTGGTAAATAGTGTTGGAATGGTCTGGTGGCATTTGTGCTTGTATTCAAATGGAGTTTGAGCTGCTTCTGGTGTCTGGATCTTGTGCAGGGCTTGAATTTTGGGTTTTGGAGGTTTTAGGGTATCTGCCTTAGCAACTGCGGCATGGGGAAATCTCCAGGAAAATGGATCAAGACGGTTCTGTTTGGGAAGAAATCTTCCAGATCTGGAGCATCGAAGGGAAGAGAGGCTTTGGTGAGTTTTATCTGCCTTGGCATCACAAACGAATCTGGCTGTCAAGCCTTATTTGTAACTGTTTGTCATTCAGATCTTTTAAGGGAGATGTTTGTGAACCAAAGGGAATGAACTTCGTGCTTTGGATTTTGCCATGGAAGGTGGCAGTGATCCGGAAGGGAGTCAGTTTCTGAGGTTTCTCTTTTCTCCATTTTTGTTTTTTTTTTTTTTTTTTTTCATTTGAGAATGTTGAATTGTGTCAATCTCTATGGAAAGAACTGCAGTTTTAGATTTTGAAGTTGTCAGTTATTGGAAAGATCCTTAACCACTCAACAGGGCCAAACAAATAAACCACAACAAGGTCTTCAAATCTGAGTCGTTCATAGTACATGGGCCACCCAGACTAATGCCAAGTACAAATTGAAAACTGAGCTTAGTGGACCAATTCTCGGACTGAGCATTCTATGATATCTCTCTCTTTTAATGTTCACCGTTCCTTCGAGGCCACAAATCCATGGCTAGAACTGCATATTAAAGTTTGCTTATGTACTAAGTCACTGGTCACCACACGTGAATGTTGTCATAAACTTCTACATATAGCGAATCCTTTTCTGGAACTTACAGTCATTTTATCCTTAAAAATATCCACTATTCATGCAGCGACTGTACACAAACTTCTACATATAGCCAATCCTTTTCTGCCTAAGTGTCATACGTGTATAACATCTGATCTGTTCAAAAGGTTTGATGGACCATAGTGATCATTATAGATAAAAATCAGACTTATCCACTTACTGGGTGGGTCACACCAGTACACTGATGATGATCATGGTATGGCCCAAACAAATGAAATGTTCAATGCACGTTATGGGAAAATTCATAAAAATTGCATATTTATATGATCATAAGATATCCAAATGGGTATTTCTTTTTTGGAATAAATTGCCTGAATACAATCTGTTGTGGATTAATTTACAAGCATTTTCCTTCAAAATATATGAATTTTAATTAAAATTATAAAAGCATTAAAAAAGTAGAATCCCAGGTAAAGCTCATCATACATGATCATTCCTATCCTTGATTAAATTTATCAAGGTTCCATACATTTGTATCTTGTCAAGATCATTCACTATTTTAAAACATGCATACTTTTTTTGGACATGCATAGACCCATATTGGTTGATGATATTTGGCATCTGCGAAGAATTTCAATACTCTAGCAATGTGCGATGGATGATACACATGCACTTAAAATTTTAAAATATGTGTCATACAAGTAATTTAGATTAAACGGTAAATCAATACGAACTCTAATTCATTTACCATGCAGATATCGGCTGTAGATTTTGATGATCAAGAATCCTTTGTGGATATTTTATTAATTCTTATTACCCTTTCTACAGTCAAGTAAAATGACAACCTTTCATGAACAATTAGCAAGGATTGTGACTCTCCATGCTCCATGGGCACTTTGGTAATTCAGCTGGAGAAGGAATATGTAATATTTAAGATCTTGCTTCGTTTTCAACCTTGAAAATCCATCCACTCATATCAATATTGCTGATACACTTATTTTTACAGGAGCTTGGAAGAGTTGAAGCAGATTTTGGTCGGTTCGATGTCAAGACTGTAGTGCGTAACATTTACATTCTCTTCTCCAAAAGTGAAATCCCGATAGCTAGGGAAGATCAGGAGATCATGGACCTGGTTGATCCAGCCACTCCTTTACCGCCTTGGTTCACGGATGATGATCTGACAGCCTATGCAACATTATATGAGAAATCAGGATTCCGTTTACCATTACGAGTGCCATATAGGTTACTAGGACTCTCAAACTCCCTCCTTTTTTTTTTTTTTTTTTCCCCCCTTTCAAATGGTCTAATTTTCATATGAAACTTCTCATGGTATCGATGTGCCAGCTTGTCCCCAACTTGGGTAAAGGAGGGAGGTTGATGTTACATAGGCTGCTTATTTTTGGACTTGTGCCAAGTAATCATGAGAATTCCCATTTTGAATCTCTATTGGTGAAGCAAGATTTGTAAAGCCAAAGTCCAAATAGCAAGACAAGACTGATGATGATGATGAAATGGTTTTGTAACATTTCATCATTACTGCCAAATCTCAATTAGGGCAATGGTACAAGGGATGTACAGGAGCTCTTCAAGTTGGAAAAAGAGTAGAGATCAACTTAGTTGCAGGTTCCTTCTACTATGTGCTGCTCATGCTTTGAACTTGTGCTATGGACTTGTTTTCTGGCTCCTGCTTCTTCGCCATTTATATTTGCTAATTTGAGATAGATGCTACTTCGCTTCTACACGTGAATCTGTTAGAGCTTCCTTTCTTTATTCATGCAACTATAGGCCATGTCTAACTTTGTTTTTTGGAGTTCTAAGTGTATATTTCTCCTTAAAATTGCTGGGCTAAGGATTAAGCATTCATGAATATCCTTTTCTCATCTAGAACTACAGGTAACTTGGAACCTTTTAACTGAAACATCTCAAAGATCTTGATGCTTCATCTTGCATATTTCATGCAAGTCACTGGTATTAAAGACCATTACAGGATTTGTAAAAGGTAGTGACAGCTCATCTTTTTGAAATAGACGCACATCTCCACCTGTACCTGAATATTTTGCTACTTTGCTTCATGCTTCATGCCACTATAAATCAACCAGTGAGCCCCACTTGTACAAGCTATGACTAGAGGATCATATAATGCCCCTTTAGTTCATTAAGTGCGCTTACATGTAAGTTGGATTTGGACCATTGGTCCTAATTGTCTACGTTCATTCTTTACTGATATATTTCTTTTGTACAAATGTGTACTTTGTCCAATTTCTACAAGTGAGGGGAAGTGATTATTTATAATTCATTTGAACCATTGTGTGCAATGACACTAGGTCAGGCCAGTTGCATGGCTTTCCATCCTTCTCAAATCATCATCATCTATTTTACATGAGTTTGATCGGACCCTTTGAGAAATTACCGGACGTGCATGAGTTCCCACCTAAACTCACGGAGCTAATCTTGAGGGGGTCCCAATTAGAGCAAGACCAGATTGGAACTCTGGAGATGCTGCCGAACCTTCGGAAACTCTCTTTACTCTCGAAATCTTACATAGGAAAGGAAATGGTTTGCTCTGTAGGAGGGTTTCCACTGCTCGACTATTTGTATATTTATGAATTGGATGAATTAGAGGAGTGGAGAGTGGAGGAAGGAGCGATGCGGAATCTTAGACATTTAGAGATCAGTGGGTGCAAAAAAATGAAGATGCTTCCTGATGGATTGCGACATATCAGCACCCTTCAAGATTTGCAGTTAAGAAGCATGCCGGAAGAATTCAAAGTAAGGGTGCGAAAAGACGATGGAGAGGACTGGTTTAAGATACGACACGTACCATCACTCACCATCATGCCAGCGTAGCGTACGGGAATCTTTCCATGTAGGTAATTGGTTTTGGACTTATTCTCATCCATTTCATTTATCTAGACCGTCTGTTAGGTTCAGTCCACTCATCTTCTGTACCTTCAAAATTTTATAATGATCGGATGATCCAAACTGTCCATTTAGTTTCATTGAAAAAGTAAGGACAAAATTGTTCATCGAATATAGGTTTAGTCAATAACGCTTACAGCAGTTTGATTGTTATGATTTGATTTTGTCGTAGTAGTCAAGAAGAGTGGACAATACCTTATGGAGGGTCTCCATAGATGATATTGATTCGTATAAGTCCAAATCCAGGTAGGTGCATGGAAAAAAACATGTCCTCTTGTATTTGTTGGCTAATCCTTTGTGTTATTGATGTAATAAAGACTGAATATGTTTAGGTGAGGCCTATGGCCTTTTGTGGTGCTATGTTTGAAATCTTGCATATTTTTTTTTAATCATTTCAAGAAAGTTACAGGTAGTATGCTCCCAACTTTCTCCAATAGAGGGTTTTTTTTTTTTTTTTTTTAATTTATTTATTTAACACACGCACACACACCCCCTCACACTCACGCGATAGTGGGATTTCACCACCTGTGGATACTCGAACCCTTGACGGGGTGTTAAAACTCCTAAGAGCCTACCACCCAAGCAATATTTCTTATTTGACAAAAGAATGTTGTCATGCATAAAACGTTGGCATGTGGTTGGTGGATTTGTGTCGTAAGTCAGTCAGTGATGATGGGTTGAATTTACTTCTTTTATGATTTTGATATGAGTTGTTTACGCTTTTAGTAGAGAGCGTTGAACAATGTTTTCATATAGTACTCTTATGTTTCATGCAAATTCTATCAAACAATGTTTTATATGGCATTTGATGTAACTTCTTTTCATTGTGTATTTAGATTACATGAATTCATGGATTAACAAATATTAGATATTGATGTTTTCTTGGCTTTCCTTTTGTGGAGGTCAGGTTGATGTCCCCCTCTTTTATGCAATTTTTTCTACAATCCATCAATAAAATTCAGTATGATCTGATCATCGTGCACCAAAGAGGCGAGTAAACGAATGACAAATGAGCCTACTCATGCAAATGAGTAAGTGAAATAGACCAACTTCAGCAGACTAAGTTCTAAATCACATTAGCACGGTCTACACCTCCTGTTCGAACTTCAAACTAGAGTTCGAGACCAAACTTCTGCTCAGGATCTTTTCCGAGATTCAGGAATAGTAACTGATTCAATCAATTTATGGGGTTTGAAACAAAACATGTCCGTGATTAGTTCATCAGTTTAGACGGTCCAATCAGTATGTTCCACTTTACTTGGAACATCATGAGAAGACACATCATAGATGAACTTTTCCATCTCATATATGCCATATAAAAACAAACCTTTGGAGCAAAGGTCCAATATTCCAGTGAGTTTGCATTAGATAGCATACTCCAATGAACCATTTTGGTCACATGACAACAACTCTGTTTTCCTTTTTCTTTTGGCAGCAAACTAGACAGCATAACCTTACAATCATCATCAATATCAATACCACAATTCATCTTTCATAATGCTCCACACGTCATCTGTCCAAAAGGACAACATAAGAATGAAACACACACACACAGACGTTTACATGAGGAAAATGGCGAAGAAAGATAACCCAAGAAAAGAGAGTGATGATGATAGAGAATCTAAGCCCTGGCCTTGAATGGGATTGCCCTTATAACAATTTGATGGTACACTGCTGCAAGTGCTGCCCCAATGAATGGACCTACCTAGAATATCCAATGGTCATCCCACGCATGGTCCTTATAGATGATGGCAGCTCAAAGGCTCCTGGCTGTGTTGATGCCGCTTCCAATGATGGGGAGGGTGGCCAAGTGCAATAGGAACACATCTAACTCAATTGGGAGAGGTGCAAGGATAGGCACATGAGAATCTCTTGGCATCAATGGCAGAGAAGACTGTGTAGACAAGAACAAAGGTGCCCACAATCTCAGCACACAAACCATCTCCCTTGGTGTAGCCATGCTTCACAACATTGGCTCCCCCACCCAACATCCGGTAAGGGCTCTTTTGGAATCCTTTCGCCACACTGACCCCACAGATTACCCCAAGCACTACATCACCATGTAGAAAACAACCCTTGTCAGGGAGATCTTCCTGGCCACCAGAGGGCTGCTGCTGTTTTGTTGGCGCTCGCCCAAATGGTTATACAGAGCTGTTTTCAGTCAAGAAATTTCATGTGAGTGCTTCCCCGTTCCATTAAAAAAGAAAAGAAAATAAAATAAAAGGAAAAGGAATAAGAACAGAAAGCAACAGCCCAAACGTCACGGCTATGTTTATGCGTCCACCTGAAATCCCAGCCATACAATAGACCAAGGCAAAGATCATGCCACCAAATGCCCATGCAATCCCCTGAATACCCACACTGGAACACATGGTAGGTGTCCTTTTGACACCAATGACCATGCGGATGGTGATGTAGAGGAATAGGAATGTAACCATGAACTCTGCAATCCCAGCCCTCCAAAATAATCATGATTGAGCTCACTAGGCTCAAACAAGGGTATTGGTGATGGCTCCTTCTAGTCCTGGTCTTGGCTCTGTGCTGCTGTCCCTATGGGCAGCCTCTCTAAGAACTTGTTTGCTCCCAGCTTCACATGACTATAGCTATCCCTTTGATGGCTCTGTAAATTGGCAATATGAAACTGCTGAAGCATTTAAATGTCTAAAAAAATGAATTAGCGCTTAACAAACTATCCTTTACTTGAGGTTACCTTAATAAAAAAATTTTGCAGGCATTTCAGTTTTAAAAGTGAAACATTTAACCAGGCAAGTTGACTCGGTCGAGATGAATGGAGCTCGAAAGATCAACAGTTGCGATCGGTTGATCATATCTTCATCTGGGCTCTCTTGGGAGGCGCATGCTGATGATCCAGAGGATCCACAGCATGCAAAACCCAGAGTAATGACAGCATGCAAAAAGAATTCTTCCCCCGGCCAGATCCAATACGAAGTAGGTTTTGTTTAAACTTTAGAAGGGCAATCTTCATGGTGGGGCCTATTGTCTCAATGGAACTGATTTAATACATACGTGTCATGATTGAATTGATTTCTTTGTGGATAATTGAAGGCTTGGTACAGAGAAGAGGAGAAGAAGAAATGGAATATCTTTAGACCTCTGTTCCTTCTTGTGCTTCACCCAAGAGCATGAAACGCTTGGGAAAAAGCAGTTGGGAATTCATTCTGGAGGTTTCAAATTTCATAGGGTGATGGATATCTGAAACACACAGCTCTATGGTCTACTACATGAAATTGGGTCTCATATCCACCTTAGGTACCTATGTCTGAGGTACAAACTAGCGATCTACACTCTACTTTTATTAACAGGCTGCCAAATGATATGGGAAGATGGAACAAATAAGGCACCTTTGACTATACAATAAGGATCTAGCACCACAATGCCGAATCAGAAAGCACACGCCACTTCATCACTTAAACAATGTCCTGACTCTACCAGTTGTTGAGGGTGGAAGCTGGATGCAAGATGGGTTGGAGAAACTAACCAATTTGTGAGAATTGGGAAGAAGTGGAGATCACAAAAAGGCATTATCCTGTTCCACTGGTAAATTGGTCTTGACTTAGATCATCACAGCTCCTCGGTGAATTCCCTATTCCAGTTGGTGAATGCCCAATTCCAGTTATGTCCTTTTCAAATCATCAGCATATACATAATATGGATGTGTTTACACAGAGAAACCACCAGACCTGTATGATTTCCCACGTTACCTCATCGAGCTATGCTTGATAGGTTCTAAGTTATTCAATACCTGATGGGAATGCTTGAGAGGCTGTCAAACCCAATTTGATTCTCAAATTAAGAATGGAAATGGTTTGCACCGTTGAAGGATTTCCTCTGCTCGAAGTTTTACATATTGGATTTCTTGAATTAGAGGAGTGGGGAGTGGAGGAAGGAGAAATGCCGAAACATAGATGTTAAGAGATTGGTGAATGCTCTTAATTGAAAATTCCTCCTGATGTGCTGCAACATGTCACAACCCTCCAAGAACTGCAATTGGCAATATGCCTGAATAATTCAAAACAAGGGTACAAATGGATGAAGGAATGGACTGGTTTAAGATCTGAGATGTACCCTCACTCATCATCATAGGACGGATGGTTTTCTTTATATTAACCAAGTGATTTGAGCATATCTCTCCCTTCAATTCCTCTCTTCAATTTCTACTCCAACTGAAATATGTCATGATATGCATGCTTGCATGCATATCATATGTTGGCCCACTAAAATCCTTCCATCAGTTAGAGGACCCCTCATCTTAGGTCTTTTGGATCTAAACGTGCTGTTTGGTAGCATATGGGAGCACAAATGAATTGATCCTTGGTCTCTAATTGGTGGAAAGGATAGGACCGACTATTCACACGCATTGTCTCCTTTCTTCTCAATGAATGGGTGTTTTTATTACTCAAAAGATGCAAACAATTACAAACTCATGGAAGCTAAATGAAGAACTATACAGAGGCATGGCACAAGGAAAAACTAGAAACCTAGCAACAGCATTGTACAAAAATTTCACGCTATCCCAACTTTATCTTACAATCCCTTCCTTGTGTCACTGCCCTTCTCTTTCCCATAAGATCACTTGCCAACTCGCCTAAAACTGATTCCACTAGATTCCCTTTGCCCGACTATCAAATGAGGTCTATTCCACCATCAGGTTGAAAATTCTGTGCAATATGCATGAGGACTCTTTCCTTTGAAAATACAAGCATTTCTCTCCTTCCACTATCTTCCACTTCGATCCTATCCACCCTGCAGAAAGCTCCAACACTGTCATCTGAGTGACTCAATTCACCCCAAATTTTCTGAAAATTGCTGTCCACACTTGATATGTATAGTTACAATGAATCAGTAACCGTCAGCAATTCTCCTCTGCTTCACTGCACATTGGACATCTATTGGGCATCTTATATATGGATAGAATGTTATCGGTATGCTTCCAAACACAAACATTTTCAATGTAACTCTTCCCTGAACCACTAAAGCCCATTCCACCCCTGACAAAGTTCTACTCCCACATGCCATCTGCTTAGGGGGACAATATGGGCCGGTTGGGTATTTTATGTAACTTCTTTTCAAGGTATATTAGATTATATGTTTTCATGGATTACCAAATATTAGATATTGATGTTTACTTGGTTTGCTTTTCATGGAGGTCAGGTTGATGTTCCCTTTATTATATAATCTTTTCTTCAATCTATCAATAAAATTCAGTACTTTACTATGATCTGATTGCTTTGCATCAAAGAGGCAAGGAAACAAATGACAAAGGAACCTATTTTACTCCAATGAGTAAGAGAAATAGGCCAACTTTAGCAGACTCAATTCCAACACACATTAGCATGGTGTATTCCTGGTTGAATTGGAGTTTGAAACCAATCTTTTCCCCAGGATCTTTTCTGAGATTCAGTAACAGTAATCGATTCAATCAATTTATGGAGTTCCCAAAGTCATTCTCTGCCACCCCCTGGTGCATTTACAGTCTAGACTATCAAATTAGTTTGTCTCACTTCACATGGGACAGCACAAAAAGACACTTACATAGAAGAACTTTTCCATCCCATCTGTGCCACATGTAAAAACAAAGGTCTAATAGTCCACTGAGTTTGCATTAGCTATCATGTCTCCAACGAACCATTTTGGTCATATGAATATAGCTTCATCTTGTTGTTGTTGTTGTTGTTTTTTTTTTTTTTTTTTCCAGCAAACTAGACAGGATAACCTTCTTAGTTTACACACATAATCATCATCACGGGACGACTCGACTCGTCCAACTCGTTCAGATCTAACTTGATCCGAACCAAGTGGGTGAGTCGATCCAAATTGAGTTGACTTCATCCAATCCAAGCTCAAACCGAGTTGAGTTCGAGTCACCTAATGACTCGACTCGACTCAACTCGACCCGAAATCAGACTCGGTACTAACTCGACTCGATCCGAAACTTGACTCATATATATATATATATATTAAAAAAAAAAAAACTCAGATTTGACGTTTCAGATTTGAGATGCCGTGTAGCTGATGGAGAGGTGGCAATTCGAGCAAGTGAATCTAGGTTTTGAGTTGTGATTTCAACTTGTGGATACCTGCTGCACCCGACCGAACTTGGTGCTGACTCGATCCAACTTGGTACTTGTGACCGGGTCGGACTCGGTCCGGATCAGTCCAGGCCAGACCCGGACTTGGATTGGGTCAGGCTTGCTAGACTCGGTACCGAGTCGGGTCGAGTTTGGGTCAGGCCTATTTCAAAACCGGATTGAGTCAGGTCGAGTTTGGGTCAGGCCTATTTCAAAACCAGGTTGAGTCAGTCAGCCCGAACTCAATCCGACTCGACTCGATGCGTCGAGTCCCAGCTCTATTCATAATGCTCCACACATCATCCATCCAAAAGGACAACAGAAGGGTGGTGAGATATATATATATATATATATATATATATATATATATATATATATATATATATATATATATATATATATATATATATATAGAGAGAGAGAGAGAGAGAGAGAGAGAGAGAGAGAGAGAGAGAGAGAGAGAGAGGATTCTATATGGACAATGAAAAAGGTAAAAAATAAATACCAAGAAAGAGTAATGATGATAGACAATCTAGGCCATGGCCTTGAACGGGATTGCCCTTATCACAATATAATGGTACACTGGTGCAAGTGCTGCTCCAATGACTGGGCCCACCAAGAATATCCAATGGTCATCTCCATGCATGGTCCTTGTTGTAGATGATGGCAGCTCCAAGGTTCCTGGCTGGGTTAATGCCAGTTTCAGTGATGGGGATGGAGGCCAAGTGCACTAGGAACACTAAAACCCAATTAGAAGACTTACAAGAATAGTCACATCAGGATCTCTGGCATTTGCCATGGTATCAATGGCAGAGAAGACTGTAGAGAAACACAAAGGTGCCCACAATCTCAAACATCTGGTAAGGGCCCCTTTGGAACATTTTGACCACACCAGCCCCACAAATTGCTCCATGCATCACCATGTAGAAACAGCCCTTGTCAAGGACAGTTTCCTAGCCAGCAACAACCCATAGGACAAAGCTGGGTTTTGGTGTTCACCTGAAATCCCAGACGTACAATAGACCAAGGCAAAGATCATGCCACCAAAAGCCCATGCAATCCCCTGAATAAACCCACACTGGCACACATGGTGTTGGTAGGAGACCTTTTGACAACCACGACAGTGAGGATGGTGATGTAGAGGAATAGGGAGGTAACCATGAAATCTGCAATCCCAGTCATCCAAAATGACCATGAATTGAACTCACCAGGCTCAAACAAAGGCACTGGTGGTGGCTCCTTGTAGACCTGTCTTGGCTCTGTGCTGCTGTCCCTATAGGCTGCCTCTGTGAGAACTTGTTTGCTCCCAGCTTCTCATGACTATAGCTATTTCCTTTGATGGCTCTGTAAATTGACAATATAAATAGATATGCTAATTTTGAAAGGTTAACATTCTCTAATTGAAATGAATTTCTCAAGGTGGCCTATAAATACGAGATGAACCTAACGGATGGTCAATACCAATATTTTGACTTTCTGCTTCTGAAAGCACTGTGGCACACTAAGGCCATGTCTGGATCCCAAGGATTCCATTCCAAACAATGGAAAAGGAAAACAGTTTACCTTTGACGTTTACAATTTTTCTAATTAGATAATAAAGAAAAAGATGGATTACACAAGGGTAAATATACTTAGAGGACTTATATTATGTTTTTTCAGCGTATAACGCTACATATTCAACTTGCAGAATCTTGCCAAGCAGAAATTGCTTGCATGTGATGACCGGATCGGTATCTTGAAGTCAATGGTGGCAGTTTGAATTTGCTACTTTTGTGGTTTGATCATCTTCTCCATTGTTATGTGCAGAGAGAATATGAAGAACTTTGAATTTAGTGTTTGAACAATGATTTATATTTTGTTTGCATGAAACTAGTTATTTTCAAAGAATGAAATGTTACATATCAAAAAATAAAAAATAAAAAAATACCATGTACAACGTGAACAAGTAGCTTCCTATCTTGGGATTGACAGCTGCATTAAAGCATACACCCTGCAGTTGATCGTGCTGGTTCATAGCGGCATTTTCACAAACACCTAGCATCTTATCTTGCTGATCCGACCGTGCTACATCTGCTTGCCCTTCCTTGTCTTGGTTAATACCTCCCTTTCCTTTCAAGATGGAAAACTCTTTTCTAACTAGTGTAAGCAGTGGATTATATGACCATTCCCTATGTAAACGACACGTGTCGGAAGATCACATCATACGAACGAACGGACACTACGTGAACGGAAGAGTTCAAATGGATGGAGTCCACCTCCTTCATCAACTACACCATCCCATGTTAAGCCCGGTCACACAGGCGGACCTCTTAATACGAAATGTTAAGCCCGGTCGATTTGAGGTTCTGAATTACTGACACTACTTTGATCCTGTACTTGGAACCTTCTTCTGATGCCATCCATCTTCTTTCCTACACTTAACAAATGGTGTTTAGATCGACAATTTCACTTGTGAGTTACAAATTTCCTGCTTTTCTTTTTTTCTTTTTTCTCTCATAAAAATAACTCACCACTTTTCCCTCATTAATAAATCCCTTATTAATAAATGAGTTAAGGGTCGTTTCGATGACTGTAATTTTCTCTTTTCTTTCATAAAAATAACTTACGGCTTTTCCCTAATTAGAAAATCATTAAGGGTCGTTTGGATGCCTGTAATCAGTTTACATGCTATAATTTACAATTTACAGGTAAAGAAATTATGTATTTAGCTGGCTTGTAAAGTATTTACAAACAATAAATATAAAGTATGTAATGCGGTGAGCCTTCCAAGATTCACAAATCACGTAATGACATTTTTTTTTAAAGGCCCTGAAAGAGCATTAAAGCATGTACGCACCAAACGGATTTAATATCTTTCACACGTCACAACACCGTGAATGTACGTGGTTTATCCACACCGTCCAACCGTTTTTTATGCTCATTTAAGGGGTTGATGCCAAAATTAAAGTATTTAAACGGTTTAGATGGCATATAAACAGCAAGGTGGAGCTTAGGAAAGTTTCAACGGTAGGCATTCCTTTTCCCGCTGTTTCATCTCCTATGGCCCACTCGAGTTTTGGATTCTATTCATTTTTTGTAACATATCTTAAAATGAGGTCGAAAATCAGATGGGCGGGGTTTGATTTTTCACAAACATCGCAATAGTCCCTGCCCAGAAGCCTTGCGGAGGAACTTCCTGCGAAAGGCTTTCGCAGGAAATCCGCGTCCTTGGTCGTTCCGCCGTGGAAACGGATTGGCTACTCCCTGCCACCAGCCAATGGCTGCTGGTCGGTGCTCTGTGCGCCCCACTATGATGTATGTATTTCATCCATGCGGTCCATCTATTATTCCAGATCAATTTATAGTTTATTACAAAAAATGAGGTATATCCAAATCTCAAGTGGACCACATTACAGGAAAAAGTGTTGAATGAGCGTCGACCATTAAAAACCTTTTGGGAGCAATAAAAGTTTTCGATCAATATAATCTTTGTTTTTTCTCTTCATCTGGGTCTGTATGACCTAATCAACAGATTGGATGTCAAATAAACAGTACAGTGAGCCTCAGGAGGATTTTAATGGTGGATATCCAATTACTATTGTTTTCCTGTGGTGTGTTCTACCTGAGATTTATATCCTTCTGATTTTTTAAATAAAGCCATAAAATAATCTTTAAAAATGTATGAACGGGATGGATGAAATAATTACATTATGGTGGGGCCCACATATCACCGACCATCAGCCACGGGGCGGTGGCAGGGGGAGTACCCAATCCGTTTCTGCGGTCACCCGCTGGCCGCTGCGCAAAGTACAATGTTGGAAGCGTTGTACATATGGAAACGTGCCCTCCCATTTGCGGGAATGTAGATCACAGTCTGTTGATCTTTGGGTAGTGCTCTAGCCTCTAGCTCTGCACATACAACGCCACACAGGACCGGTTAAGAGTCTCGAAAGAGCTGTAGTTAATAGTGTCATGGGCCGTGTCTTTGCATTTGGACTTGAGGAGATTTAGCTGATCACGTGAGATCTTCAAGAGGGCCACGGTAGGACTGGCTTCAGATGTGTGGGATTGGGGTGGTGTATTCATGAAAAGTGGAGATTAGTATCCGATGTGATTGAAGAATGGGGTAGGTGGGTCCCGTGCTCGCATTAAACTTGGGCCGATGAATCGTTGGATAGTGGGATTGAGCCCGCGGGCGACTTCTGACCAGTATTTGATGAAATGGAACTGTGTGGGCCCGTCAGTGACTGTGTGGTGGGAACAGGAGCCCAACGAGACGCCTCCACATTTGAAGTCAGTTACCTGTGGGTCATTATAAAATGTAGCATTGTTTAAAAAACTCAAAACTCACCTCGCTTCGAAAATCTTGGCAAGTTGAGACGAAATAAAAAGTGCAAAATGAGAAGAAACCATTCGCGTTGTACGGAAAAAAATCTACATCATTAGTGGTTAGAATCTTCATATTCAGAATCTGTTCCTGAGGTTCATGATCTACTGTGAACCCGGATTGCCTGGTGGCCCTAACCTAAGTGGCATGACTATTGTTGATGTCTCGAATCTGTCGGTGATAGGGGTTTATCGATGCCATCAATAGACCATAGCATCAGGTAGTGTTGATGCGAAGGTGCTCCGTGTCATTGAAAAAATTCAAAAATTTTATGTTGGTTGTTGGAATATTTAATTTGGTATTGCTATTTGATGGCACCAAAGGAGTTTGATGCTATTGAGGTATCCTTGATGAGTGGTCAATTCCATCAGCAAATCCTCAATGGGTGCCTGATTCTATCAAAGTCCCATCCAAAATTGTGTTAGTGCGGTATTAGTTTTTTATTCCAGGTGTAACAGGATATATATTAAGTGTAATCAGGATTTTAGTATGAGAGAAGTATTCTAACTAAGGCTTCGTTCCAAAGGGTTTTAAGGGCATAGCGAGGGCTTGTGAAGGTGATCTGAGACTTCTTCAAATCAATAAGATTCTATCTCTTATAATTCTTGTTTTCATAGTACATTATTCATCACTTTGTGTCGTGATTTTTTTCTGCAAAGATTTTTCCACCAATAAACAAGTCTAGCGAAAAGTTTTTTCCTACATAAATTTTTCCATGTAAAATTTGAGTTGTTATTGTTTGAACTTAGTTGTGTGATTGCATGTACTATGCTTGATTCGTCTTTGAGTGTTTTCCCAGTTTCCACCACCAACTTTGTGGGGCCCACCATGATGTATGTGTTTTATTCATGATGTCCATTCCTTTTGCTAGCTCATTTTAGAGCATGAACCTATAAATGAATAAGATTTAAATCTCAAGTGGACCACAATACAAGAAATAGTTGGGGTAATGATGCCTACCGTTGATCTAAAGCTCTCATGTCTTCCAAGAATTTTTCATATGTAGGCAGGCAATCCACACTATCTCTTGTGGTGTGGTCCACCAGAGCTTTGGATTTACTTGAATTTTGATATGGTCTATAAAATGAATAAATGAAGAATCCTTAAATATGGAAAAGAAAATAAAAACATAATCTCTCATCACTAGGCGACTTATTGGGATTCTTTCCATCGGTACTCATTTTCTAATTAGTAATACAACATACGACGGCAAAATAATAATAATAATAATAATAATAATAACAACAACAAAGTTTTTTTATTAAAAAATTATTTAAGAAGTGAACATAAAAAGAACCCTAGAACACATATAAGCCTAACTATTGCATAAAGCAAACTATAATTATAGGACAGTGCGAACCCAAAAATAAATTTCAAATTAGGGTCATTGGGATTGTCTAGTGTTTGATATGGGCCACATCAAAAATAAATGGGTAGAATTGGTCTAAGGGGGTTGACCATGTTGAGAGGGAAGCGTATTGGCTGGTGTACTACACGCCAGCTATAGAGTTGGTGTAGGTACGCGTTGTGCGAAGACGAGCGCTGATGCTTCTCGAGCTCCAGAGTTGTACGAACGGTTCAAAAGAGATTAATTTTACATAGGCCCTATAGTGATGTATTTACTATATCCACACCGTTAATCTATTTTTCAAGATCATTTTAGAGCATTATGCAAAAAAGGAATCATATCCAAAGATCAATTGGACCACACCACAAGTAGCAGCAGGGATAATAATTTTTACCGTTAAAAAATTTGTAGGGCTCACCATAATGTTTATTTTCCATCCAATATGTTCATGAGGTTACAAAGACGTGGATGAAGAGGAAATTTTTTTTTCATATTGATCCATAAATTATATGACCATGAAAAGGGTTTCAATAGTAGACATTCAATCTCCCAATACTTTTTGTAGTGTGGTCTACTCGATAGTTAGTTTGTCTTGTTTTTAGTCCCAAAACTTAAGATTAGCTTGCCAAATGGATGGACGGTTTGGATATAATACATACCTCATTATTAGACCCACCCAACTTGCTGACGTAAATACACCCGCAACATAGCTGGTGTGAGCCAATCCGCTTCCTATTGAGAGGATAGTGCGCACAAAGAACAAAATATAAAATAGTCAAAATATGTTCATTTGGGTTGTCTGGCTTTTAAAGTTAAGTCTGAGTCGTCAAGACTTAAAAACTTTCTCATTCTAATTGTTTTTTTTTTTTTCAAATTTAAGATTAACAAATCCCTAATGAGATTAATCTTAGGAATTTATTAATCTACAATAAACTCAAAACCGATCAAGTTGGTCTGAGAGGCCGGGCCTAATTTAAACCTTCCTCATTCTTTCTCTTTTTCTTTTCTTTTCTTTTGTTTTTTTAAATAATAATAATAATAAATCTGGAATTAGATAAAGATTACGAATTTGTTAACCCCCAGTTCCTTGAAAGACCAAGGTGGGACCCATCTAGATGGGTTGATAACTTGTCCATGCCCATGTACATGTGGAGCCCATCTTAATTCATTTCAGCATCCCAAATAAATATACATGGCTGGATAGAGGTTGGCTTTGCGCCTTTGCCGGGTCTTCATAAGTTGAGTGGGTCATGACTCAACATTCTCATGGTAGACGGCTGATTATGGACGGTAAAATAGAGGTCGGCTCAGCCGAGTCACCTTGAGTTCGATGAATCAAACCTCGTAGCAATCTCGTTCTAATATCCACCATAAATTATATCCGTTGAAACTTTCCTGGGTCCATTACCACGTTTACATACCATTCATACTGTTTATAAGGTCATTCCTACTGGAATGAACTGAAATCATAAAAATTAGCTTGACTCATAAGTTTTGTGGCCCCACGTCTCTTTCAACGGTGCATGTTCAATCCTCTGCCATGTGGCTCA
Source organism: Magnolia kwangsiensis (assembly GCA_037074715.1). Classification (NCBI taxonomy): domain Eukaryota; kingdom Viridiplantae; phylum Streptophyta; class Magnoliopsida; order Magnoliales; family Magnoliaceae; genus Magnolia; species Magnolia kwangsiensis. The sequence goes on along the minus strand of CM073582.1, from coordinate 111,378,508 downwards.
CTTGAGTTTTGGATTTATGTCAGTTTTGAGCCCAGTTCTAATATGATCTGGAAAAATGGATGGAAGGAGTGGATTTCTCGCAAACAATAAGATGGGGCCTACTAGCTTCCCGCAGGAGAAGTGGATTGGCTGGTGTACCACACACCACCGATGTCGCTGGTGTGTTGACGTCACCAAATTCGGTGGGTCCCATCATGAGGTATCAGTTATATCCAAACCGTCTGTCCACTTTGTGAGCTCACTGTAAGGCATGAGCCAAAAAATAAGACATTGAAAAATCATGGTGGGGCCCACACAGCTCGACCTCATGGGACGTTCTCTTGAGGTTGAGCTCATAGTGACGTCTAGCTGTGTGGGCCCCACTGGGATTTGTGTCAAAAATCAACACGGTACATATGAAGGGTCCCCTTTAGTTTATCGTACATCCCAAAATTCAGCCTTATATGGAATTTAGATGGGCCATTACCATCTAAAGCTATACGAGGACATGCCTAAGACATAGAAAATCACTTGGTGGGGCCCACCTTAGTTTTGAATGTGGCTAAAACTTGGTTTGATCCCTCATCCAAGTGGGACACACAATGGATGAGATTGGATTTATAAACCACATCTTGGTGGGCCCAATAAAGCATTATGAATGTTTTAAGAGAGGATAATCCCTCTCAACTGTTGTATATGGTCTGGCCCACCCAAGTCATGGATTGACTTGATTTTTAAACTCGTGGGCCACCCAAGTCATGGATCGGGCCACACGACTCATGAGAAAATGGCAGGTTGGCTGTAAAATTGGCCGATGATCAAAATCCCAGCTATGCGCAATTAATCAAATTGCCCTTTCTCAGGTCACATAACATAAGCTGTGGTCCCACCTAATGAACTGTGTGGATCTCACGCACGTGTGGGGTGAGTACATTTGGGCGGTGGATGATGCACTATAAAAAAAATCTTAAAGTCTGATGTAGATTGTGAAACGAGGAACTCACCACGCTACAGCGTATTGAGTAAACTCTATGGGCCCACCATGATGTTCGTATCTTACCACATTGTCCGTCCATTTTTCTACCTCATTTTAGGACATGAGCCCAGAATTCAACCATATCCAAAGCTCAGGTAGACCACACCACGGGAAATGATGGGACAGTAACATCCATTGTCGAAACCTTCCCGAGACCCACAATGATGTTTTTGTTATCCAACTCGCTCATACAGACATGGACACAAATATCAGCTTGATCCAAAACTTACAAATATCAGCTTGATTTGAAATCATTCAGCCCCTACTGTTTAATGTGATGTGATCCACTTGAGCTTTGGCTCTGCCTCATTTTTTGGTTCATGCCCTCATTTTTTGGTTCATGCCCTGAAATGGGCTGGAGAAAAGGATGGACGGCTTGATAAAGCACACACATCACAGTGGCCCCACAGAGTTTACTTACACTGCACAATCCGCTTCCATTGAAGCCAAGCAACCTTTCGATGCTGCCATGTGGGGCCCACACACAATCAGGAGAGAAAAGTGGGTTGGAATGTGTGGACATCAATAGGGATTTATCGAGACAAACTTCTTTTATTTTTGGGCTTTTTCTTTCGGTCAATCTGCAGTAGAAATGGCCCACCATGGACAGCTGGTGTGATGTATATTCATCTCTCCACCGTACACGTGACAGCGAGATGAATCAATCTGGCCGTCCATCTAGTGATTCAATAATGGATGGCTAATGTTTTAAAAATCACACAAATTAAACAATCCTATCCATCACATTCCTCCAATTTTCCTTGATGAATTATTGACCACTAACGATTTTCATCTCACCCTGTCACTTTTACAGCCACCTTTCAGATGTATAGGATAACCAGATATTTCTGTATTTGGAACCAATGTCTATCGAAAGTAGGGCCAACTAGATGGACGGTCCTGATTAATTCATTACCCTGCCACTTGTACATCTAGCGGAGATTATCTCCTGTGCTATACCATATTGAAAGCTCCATCCTCTCCTGGATAATGAGAAAATGACCACTGTAGACAAAACCTTTTACCCAGCGGTTTTTATCGCGGAATAGAAACTTAAGTTACCAACTTAGACTAGCACGTGCGGACAGCGACGTTGATGACGAAACTGCCCCTCCTTTTCACTGCGAAGACGAGAGCCGACGCTCCTCCAACTGAGAGTTGTACGAACGGCTTAGGAGAGATCAAAGTTACATGGACCCACAGCTATGTATTTATCATATCCACAACCTTCATCCATATTTCAAAATCATTTCGGAGCATTATCCCAAAAAAAAATAAATCATATCCATAAATCAATGGACCACACCACAAAGAGCAGCGGGAAAATTGATTTTCACTGTTAAAAATTTTTGTAAGGCCCATCATAACATTTATTTTCCATGCAATCTATTCATAAGGTCACAAAGGCGTGGATGAAGAGTAAAAACAAATTCCATGATGATCCAAAACTTCTGCAACCCCTAAAAGGGTTTCAATGGTAGACATTCAATTCCCCATTAGCTTTTACTGTGTGGTCCACTTGATATCTAGATCTGTCTTATTTTTCATCTCAAGCCTTAATACGAGTTCACCGAATAGATGGACAGTTTGGATATAACATATACCTCATAATGGGACCCACAAAAATCAGTGGGGATTACAAGTGGGAAAGGGAAAAAAAAAAAAAAAGTGGAAAAGAAGACAGCAAGTTGGGGTCGACCGGGTCAACCGGCCTATGGCTATGGATTATAACCGTAGCCAAAACTACAATGCTATGTAAATTTTTTTTCTTTTTTCTTGTTATGTTTTATTTTAAATTTTTACATGGAGAATTTTATTGTACCTACATTTTTCTTTAATACATGTTTATATAAATATGTGTGTGAGTGTGTGTGTGTGTGTGTGTGTGTGTATAAAAAATTTTCTCTTTTTTTTTTTCATTTCTTTCTTTATTCATTTTACAAGAATATCTTCTAAACTAAAATTAGTTACTTGACGTACCACATATGATTTTGGGGTAGGAGAAGCTATTTTAGCTAACCAACCTAGTTATTTTTCAAGATTCCATCAACTCAATGGTCAAAAATACGTTTCATTCACTTCACGATCAATTTCAATCACTTCATGGTCAAACTAAAAATTGAGCGAGGCAAATATAAAATTGAGTGAGTAAATTGAAAATTGAGCAGGAAAAGGTATGAATTGAGTGAGGGAAGCTAGAAATTGAGCGAGATAATAGAAATTGAGCAAGGTAATATAGGAGTTCAGCGAGGGAATCTAGAAATTGAGCGAGGCAACTTAGGATTTGAGCGAGGAAAGCTAGAAATTGAGCGAGGTTTAGGCTACGTTGAAATTGAACGAGGGAACCTCGCTCAAATCCTAAGTTGCCTCGCTGAATTTCTACGTTGCATCGCTCAATTGATAGGTTGTCTCGCTTAATTCCTAAGTTCCTTCGCTCAATTTATATATTGCCTCACTGGATTTCTAGCTTCTCTCGCACAATTCGTAGGCTGTCTCGCTCAATTCATATATTTTTCCAGATCATTTTATGGTATGAGACCAAAAATGAGATATATCCAGTTCTCAAGTGTACCACATTATAGGAAATAGTGTTGAATGAGCGTCAACCATTGAAAACCTTTAGGAGGCCCACTGTGATGTTTGTGAGAAATCCTCCTCGTGTAAGTTCATTCATAGGGTCAAAAAGACCTGGATGAAGAGGAAAAAAAAATTTCATAATGATCCAAAACTTCTGTAACCCCTAAAAGGGTTTCAATGGTAGACGTTCAATTTCCCATTGCCTTTTACAGTGTGGTCCACTTGATAGTTAGATGTATCTTATTTTTCATCTCAAGCCTTAATATGAGCTCGTAAAATATATGGACGGTTTGGATATAACACATACATCATGATGGGACCCACAAAAGTAACATAGCAAAAAAATAATAATAATAAATTCAATTTGCCCCGCTCAATTTCTAGTTTGCCCCGCTCAATTTTCAGTTTACCCTGCTCAATTTCCAGTTTGCCCCACTCAATTTTCAGTTTGCCCCGCTCAATTTCTAGTTTACCCCGCTCAATTTCCAGTTTACCCCACTCAATTTCCAGTTTGCCTCACTCAATTAGAAATTGAGCGGGGCAAATTGATTTTTTTTTCTTTTGTGGGTCCCATCATGTTGTATGTGTTATATCCAAACCGTCCATATATGAGCGGGGCAAACTAAAAATTTGGTTATATGTTTTGGTTTAGGTTTAGGTTAAGGTTTAGGTTTAGGTTATAAGTTCTAGGTTATAGGTTAAAGCTTTAGGGAATTGAGAATAGGTTAAGGTTTAGGTTTAGGGAATCGGGTTCAGGTTTGAGATCGGGTTTAGTTTGGGTTTTTAAGTTTAGGTTTAGGTTAAGGAGTTGAGATTAGGATTAAGTGTAGGTTTAGGTTTAAGGATTTGAGAATACATTTAGGTTTCAGGTTTAGGTTTAGGTTTTAGGTTTAGGTTAAGGTTATAGGTTTAGGTTAGGTTTAGGTGTAGGTTATAGGTAATAACTTTAGGGAATTGAGAATAGGTTAAAGTTTAGGTTTAGGAAATCAGGTTCGGGTTCGGGATCGGGTTTAGGTTTGGGTTTTCAAGTTTAGGTTTAGGTTTAGATTATAGGTTTTGGGATTTGTGAATAGTTTTAGGTTATAAGTATAAGTTTAGGTTAGGTTATAGGTTAAGGTTTAGGGATTTGAGTTTAGGTTATAGGATTAGGTTTAGGTTTAGGTTTAGGGATTTGAGTTTAGGTTATAGGTTTAGGTTTTGGGATTTGAGAATGGATTCGGGTTTAGGTTATAGGTTTTGGTTTCAGTTTAGGTTATACGTTTTGGGATTTGATAATAGGTTCCGATTTAGGTTATAGGTTTTGGTTTTGGTTTAGGCTATAGGTTTTGATTTAGGTTTAGGTTATAGGTTTTGGTTTAGGTTATAGGTTTACGTTAAGGTTTAGGTTTAGGTTATAGGTTTTTGAATTTGAAAATGGGTTCGAGTTTAGGTTATAGGTTTTGGTTTAGGTTATAGGTTTTGGGATTTGATAATGGGTTGTGGTTTAGGTTATAGGTTTTAGTTTTGATTTAGGTTATAGGTTTTGGTTTTGGTTATAGGTTTTGGTTTTAGTTATAGGCTATAGGTTATGGGTTTATGTTAAGGTTTAGGTTTATGTTATAGGTTTTTGGATTTGAGAATGGGTTCGGGTTTAGGTTATAGGTTTTGGTTTTGGTTTTGGTTATAGGTTTTGAGATTTAATAATGGGTTCGGGTTTAGGTTTAAGTTTAGGTTTAGATTATAGGTTTTGGGATTTGGGAATGGTTTTAGGCTATAACTATAGGTTTAGGTTAGGTTATAGGTTAAGGTTTTGGGATTTGAGAATGGGTTCGGGTTAAGGTTATAGGTTTTGGTTTTGGTTTAAGTTATAGGTTTTGGTATTGGTTTTGAGATTTGAGAATGGGTTCGGGTCTAGGTTATAGGTTTTGGTATTGGTTTAGGTTATAGGTTTTGGCTAAGGTTATAGGTTATAGGTTTAAGTTTAAGTTAAGGTTAGGTTTAGGTTATAGGTTTTGGGATTTGATAATGGGTTCGGGTTTAGGTTATAGGTTTTGGTTTTGGTTTAAGTTATAGGTTATAGGTTTTGGGATTTGAGAATGGGTTCGGGCTTAGGGTATAGGTTTTGGTTAAGGTTATAGGTTATAGGTGTAGGTTTAGGTTAAGGTTAGATTTAGGTTATAAGTTTTGAGATTTGATAATGGGTTCAGGTTTAGGTTATAGGTTTTCGTTTTGGTTTAGGTTATAGGTTATAGGTTTAGGTTTTAGGTTTTAGGATTTGAGAATGGGTTCGGGTTTAGGTTATAGGTTTTGGCATTGGTTTAGGTTATAGGTTTTGGTTAAGGTTATAGGTTATAGGTTTAAGTTTAGGTTAAGGTTAGGATTAGGTTATAAGTTTTGGAATTTAATAATGGGTTCGGGTTTAGGTTATAGGTTCTGGTTTTGGTTTAGGTTATAAGTTATAGATTTAGGATAAGGTTTAGGTTTAGGTTTAGGTTATAGGTTTTGGGATTTGAGAATGGGTTCGGGTTTAGGTCATAGGTTTTGGTTTTAGTTTACGTTATAGGTTTAGGTCAATTTCATATTTGTCCCGTTCAATTTTCAGTTTGCCCCACTCAATTTCTAGTTTACCCCTCTTAATTTTTAGTTTACCCTGCTCAATTTTCAGTTTGCCCCGCTCAATTTTCAGTTTGCCCCGCTTAATTTTCAGTTTACCCCGCTCAATTTTCAGTTTGCCCCGCTCAATTTCCAGTTTGCCCCGCTCATATATGGACGGTTTGGATATAAGACATACATCATGATGGGGCCTACAAAAGCAAAAAAAAAAATTTCGGTTTACCCCGCTCAATTTCTAGTTTACCCCGCTCAATTTCTAGTTTGCCCTGCTCAATTGAGCAGGGCAAACTGGAAATTGAGCGGGGCAAACTGATTTTATTTTATTTTTGTTATGTTGCTTTTGTGCGAGGGAAGCTAGAAATCTAGTGAGGCAATATATAAATTGAGCGAAGGAACCTATCAATTGAGCGAGGCAACCTAGCAATTGAGCGATGCAACGTAGAAATTCAGCGAGACAACTTAGGATTTAAGCAAGGGAACCTCGCTCAATTTCAACGTAGCCTAAACCTCGCTCAATTTCTAGCTTCCCTCACTCAATTCATACCTTGTCCTACTCAATTTTTAATTTACTCACTCAATTTCATATTTGCCTCGCTCAATTTCTAGTTTGACCATGAAGTGATTGAAATTGACTGTGAAGTGAATGAAATGTATTTTCGACCATCAACCTGATGGAATCTTGGAAAATAACTAGGTTGGTTAGCTAAAATAGCTTCTCCTACCCCAAAATCATATGTGGTATGTCAAGTAACTAATTTTATTTTAGAAGATATTCTTGTTAAATGAATAAAGAAAGAAATGAAAAAAAAAAAGGAGAAAAATTTATATTTATATATATATATACACACACACACACACATACACATTTATATAAACATGTATTAAAGAAAATTGTAGGTACAATAAAGTTCTCCATGTAAAAAATAAAAAATAAAAAATAAAAAAAAGTGCATAGCATATAGCTATGGCTACGGTTATAATCCGTAGCCATAGGCCGGTCGACCGGCCTAACCCGGTCGACCCCAACTTGCTGGCTTCTTTTTCATTTTTTATTTTTTTTCCCTTTTCCCTGTTGTAATCCCCATTGATTTTTGAGTTTTGGGATTTGAGAATGGGTTCGGGTTTAAGTTACAGGTTTTGGGATTTGTGAATGGGTTCGGGTTTAGGTTATAGGTTTTAGTTTTTGTTTAGGTTATAGGTTTTGGAATTTGAGAAAGGGTTCGGGTTTAGGTTATAGGTTTTCGTTTTGGTTTAGGTTATAAGTTTTGGTTTAGGTTTTAAGTTTAGGTTTGGGTTTGGGTTTTGGGATTTGAGAATAGGTTCGGGTTTAGGTTATAGGTTTTGGTTATGGTTTTGGTTATAGGTTTTGGGATTTGAGAATGGGTTTGGATTTAGGTTATAGATTTTGGTTTTGGTTTAGGTTATAGGTTTTGGTTAAGGTTATAGGTTATAGGTTTAGGTTTAGGTTATAGGTTTAGGATAAGGTTATAGGTTTTGGGATTTGGGAATAGTTTTAGGTTATTAGTATAGGTTTAGGTTAGGTTATAGGTTTTGGGATTTGAGAATGGGTTCGGGTTTAGGTTATAAGTTTTCATTTAGGTTATAGGTTCTAGGATTTGAGAATGGATTCAGGCTTAGGTTATAGGTTTTGGTTTAGGGATTTGAGTTTAGGTTTAGGTTTAGGTTTGGGTTTGGGTTTTGGGATTTGTGAATGGGTTTGGGTTTAAGTTACAAGTTTTAGAATTTGAGAATGGATTCGGGTTTAGGTTATATGTTTTACGTTTTGGTTTAGGTTATAGGTTTTGGGATTTGAGAATAGGTTCGGGTTAGGTTATAGGTTTTGGGATTTGAGAATGGGTTCGGGTTTAATTTATAGGTTATAGGTTTAGGTTTAGGTTATAGGTTTAGGATAAGGTTATAGGTTTTGGGATTTGGGAATAGTTTTAGGTTATAAGTATAGGTTTAGGATAAGGTTATAGGTTTTGGGATTTGAGAATGGGTTCGGGTTTAAGTTATAGGTTTTGGTTATGGTTTTGGTTTAGGTTATAGGTTTTTGGATTTGAGAATGGGTTCGGGTTTAGGTCTTAGGTTTTGGTTTTGGTTATAGGTTTTGGTTTAGGTTATAGGTTAGAGGTTTAGGATAAGGTTTTAGGTTTAGGTTATAAGTTTTAGGTTTAGGATAAGGTTTAAGTTTAGGTTATAGGTTTTTGGATTTGAGAATGGGTTCGGGTTTAGGTTATAGGTTTTGGTTATGGTTTTGGTTTAGGTTATAGGTTTTAGGATTTGAGAATCGGTTCGGGTTTAGGTTATAGGTTTTGGTTTTGGTTTTGGTTTAGGTTATAGGTTATAGGTTTAGGTTTAGGTTATAGGTTTAGGATAAGGTTATAAGTTTTGGGATTTGAGAATAGTTTTAAGTTAAGAGTATAGGTTTAGGTTAGGTTATAGGTTTTGGGATTTGAGAATGGGTTCAGGTTTAGGTTATAGGTTTTGGTTATGGTTTTGGTTTAGGTTATAGGTTTTAGGATTTGAGAATCGGTTCGGGTTTAGGTCTTAAGTTTTGGTTTTGGTTTTGGTTTTGGTTTTGGTTTAGGTTATAGGTTATAGGTTTAGAATAAGGTTTAAGTTTAGGTTATAGGTTTTTGGATTTGAGAATAGGTTCGGGTTTAGGTTATAGGTTTTGGTTATGGTTTTGGTTTAGGTTATAGGTTTTAGGATTTGAGAATCGGTTCGGGTTTAGGTTATAGGTTTTGGTTTTGATTTTGGTTTAGGTTATAGGTTTTTGATTTTAGAATGGATTCGGGTTTAGGTTATAGGTTTTGGGATTTGAGAATGGGTTCGGGTTTAGGTCATAGGTTTTGGTTTTGGTTTAGGTTATTGGTTTTGGTTTTGGTTTTGGTTTTGGTTTAGGTTATAGGTTTTGCTTTAGAATGGGTTTGGGTTTAGGTTTAGGTTATAGGTTTTGGGATTTGAGAATGGGTTCGAGTTTAGGTCATAGGTTTTGGGATTTGAGAATGGGTTCGGGTTTAGGTCATAGGTTTTGGTTTAGGTTATAAGTTTTAGGATTTGAGAATCGGCTTGGGTTTAGGTTATAAGTTTTGGTTTAGGTTATAGGTTTTGGGATTGGAGAATGGGTTCGCGTTTAGGTCTTAGGTTATGGTTTTGGTTATGGTTTTGGTTTAGGTTATAGGTTTTAGGATTTGAGAATGGGTTTGGGTTTAGGTTATAGGTTTTGATTTTGGTTTTGGTTTAGGTTATAGGTTTTGGAATTTTAGAATGGGTTCGGGTTTAGGTTATAGGTTTAGGTTTAAGTTTAGGTTATAGGTTTTAGGATTTGAGAATGGGTTCGGGTTTAGTTCATAGGTTTAGGTTTAGGTTATAGGTTTTGGGATTTGAGAATGGGTTCGGATTTAGGTCATAGGTTTTGGGATTTAAGAATGGGTTCGGGTTTAGGTCATAGGTTTTGGTTTAGGTTATAGGTTTTAGGATTTGAGAATCGGCTCGGGTTTAGGTTATAGGTTTTGGTTTTGGTTTTGGTTTAAGTTATAGGTTTTAGGATTTGAGAATGGGTTTGGGTTTAGGTTATAGGTTTTGGGATTTTAGAATGGGTTCGGGTTTAGGTTATAGGTTTAGGTTTAGGCTTAGGTTATAGGTTTTAGGATTTGAGAATGGGTTCGGATTTGAGTTCATAGGTTTTGGTTTTGGTTTAGGTTATAGGTTTTGGGATTTGAGAATCGGTTCGGGTTTAGGTCATAGGTTTTGGTTTTGGTTTAGGTTATAGGTTTTGGTTTTGGTTTTGATTTAAGTTATAAGTTTTTAGGTTTGAGAATCGGTTCGGGTTTAGGTTAAGGGTATGGTACATACAAATACAAATATAAACATTGCCTGTCCAAATTGTCAGGCCCTTCCAATGCCGTCCATAAGAAATAGACAGCTTCATCATGGTCATAACAGCGGTTCCCAACTTCCAGGGACCCCCGCTCTTCCGGATAGCTCGACGCATATTCGGGTCCGCTCCATTAATTTCGAGCAAATACATAAACACGGCATGTCCAAATGGCCAGGCCCCTCCAATGCTGTCCATAGGAAATGAACAGCTTCATCATGGTCATAACAGCGGTTCCCACCTTCCAGGGACCCCCGCTCTTCCGGATAGCTCCGACGCACATCCGGGTCTGCTCCATCAATTTTGAACAAATACATAAACACGGTCTGTCCAAATGGCTAGACCACTCCAACCACGTGTATTCTTGAGTCAAGAAACGTACGAACTGCTTGAATCTGAAATATGCATTTAAATATAAAATGGCATTAGGAATCGCTTCTCAAAACCGCACACTGTTTTCTTTTGAAACTCGTTCATCTCACCTGAAAACCTGTCACATAATGAATAACTATAACCGCAATGATAACTACACATGTGCATTCTTGACAAGAGACTTACCAAGTGTTGTGTCGTGTTATAATGGGGAACATGGAACTTGTTCATCTTGGATCTACCAAAGGAAATAAGCACTACCAAAGGATAGAGCAAAGGTTGGTGCATTATCAAACTGATTCAATTTAGAGAGCAATTGAATGAATGGGATTGCGGATAGTAAATTGGGAAGATTGGATTGGAAGATTTTAAATTGGGAAGATTGAATACCTGTCCAAATGCAAATATGAAATTATTAAACCCAGCTAAACAGATAGTAAAGAACTGAATTTTTAAGGAAATTCAAATTCTCACAATCTTTAAAATCACAAATAAAACATGTGATAATAGTCTCAAATTGAATGCACAACCTCAAGGTAGCAGCAAGGCTCCATTCAATTAAGTTATAAAATATATGATTCTTACAAAATTTACAAAAAGAAGAATATTCAAAAAGCAATACTCCATAACAATGAGAAAGTGACAATAAAAACAAGGAAAAGGCAAGAAAAACTCTCATAATGATACTTTCTTTACCTTGAAAATCTGAGAAGGATAATAAACAAGTCTATGAGATTCTTCTCCTCCTGATATATACTAGCCTGAACAAAGAAAACAAGCGTTGCACATGAATGAATTTGTCTTATGACTTGAACTCATTTAACCTAGAGAGCATCCAAGAACCAAGGCCCACAAGTCATATTGTCAGGATCCATAATTACATATCAAGTTCAATATTGTGCTAAAAGTGAAATCGATCAATTTATAGACAAAACTAACAGTAAATTTATTTATTTTTATATAAAAAAAAGATCACTCGATCTTTCTTTAATAAATGGGAGATTTAATATTGTTGCAGCATTTTCTTAATGATCTGTTTGCAGCTAGCACATCTGTAGTTGGCTCAGATTAATAGCCTAGCTCACCAAACCAGGGACTGTTCTTACATCTTTTTCCTAACCAACTGTTTTCTTAACTGATGATTTGCAAACAGACGGTTAAGAAAAAGCTGAAACAACAATCGAAATTTGATAGAAAAAAGACAAAGATTGGACCTATTTACAATAGTCACTTGTCCATCAGTTGGGTCAGCTTAGCATCAAATTCCTTCTCCAGTTCCACTTCTTCTTTCAAATACCTCCACTTCAGCTCTGTCTTCTTATCTTCATGCAATTGTATCAGCCTCTCTCTCTCTCTGCGCTTCAAACTCTTTAATCTAATTTGACTGACTATCAATGAATCGAGCAATCTCTTCAAGCCTACTTTAAGGATTGTTTGGATTTGTGGATTTTTCCTTTTTTATTTTTGAAGAAAATGGAGTTTTTTGGGAAACTCCAAATCTAGAAAACAATTGGAAATGAAAATTTGTTTCCCACGATTGTCTTTCAGCAAGATTTTCATGAAAAAATTTCTTCATTTACAAATCTATATTCATGAAAAATTTGTTGCCAGTCTAGGCAAGGAAACTAAAAGGGGGCATTTTTCAGGAAATGAGGGAAATGAAAATGACATTTTCAAGAAATTTACAAAAACAAACAAAAAATGAAGTCCATCCGATCAATTCCTAGGTTCCTTCGCTCAATTGCTATGTTGTCTCACTCAATTCCTAGGTTCCTTCGCTCAATTTATATAGTCTCACTGGATTTCTAACTTCCCTCGCACAATTCGTAGGCTGTCTCGCTCAATTCATATATTTTTCCAGATCATTTTATGGTATGAGACCAAAAATGAGATATATCCAGTTCTCAAGTGTACCACATTACAGGAAATAGTGTTGAATGAGCATCAACCATTAGAAACTTTTAGGGGGCCCACTGTGATGTTTGTGAGAAATCCTCCTCGTCTAAGTTCATTCATAGGGTCAAAAAGACCTGGATGAAGAGGAAAAAAATTTCATAATGATCCAAAACTTCTGTAACCCCTAAAAGGGTTTCAATGGTAGACGTTCAATTTCCCATTGCCTTTTACAGTGTGGTCCACTTGATAGTTAGATCTATCTTATTTTTCGTCTCAAGCCTTAATATGAGCTCGTAAAATATATGGACGGTTTGGATATAACACATACATCATGATGGGACCCACAAAAGTAACATAGCAAAAATAAAAAATAAAAAATTTCAGTTTGCCCCGCTCAATTTCCAGTTTGCCCCACTCAATTTCCAGTTTACCCAGCTCAATTTCCAATTTACCCCGCTCAATTTCCAGTTTGCCCCTCTCAATTTCCAGTTTACCCCGATCAATTTCTAGTTTGCCCTGCTCAATTTCTAGTTTGTCCCGCTCAATTTTCAGTTTGCCCCGCTCAATTTTCAGTTTGCCGAGCGGGGCAAACTGGAAATTGAGCGGGGCAAACTAGAAATTGAGCGGGGCAAACTGAAAATTGAGCGGGGCAAACTAGAAATTGAGCAGGGAAAACTGAAAATTAAGCGGGGCAAACTAGAAATTGAGCGGGGCAAACTGCAAATTGAGCGGGACAAATTAGAAATTGAGCGGGGCAACTTGGAAATTGAGCGGGGTAAACTTGAAATTGAGCAGGGCAAACTAGAAATTGAGCGGGGTAAACTGAAAATTGAGCGGGACAAACATGAAATTGACCTAAACCTATAACCTAAACTAAAACCAAAACCTATGACCTAACCCGAACCCATTCTCAAATCCCAAAACCTATAACCTAAACCTAAACCTAAACCTTATCCTAAACCTATAACCTATAACCTAAACCAAAACCAAAACCTATAACCTAAACCTGAACCCATTCTCGAATACCAAAACCTATAACCTATCCCTAAACCTTAACCTATAACCTAACCTAAACCTATACTTATAACTTAAAACTATTCCCAAATCCCAAAACCTATAACCTAAACCTATAACCTAAACTCAATTTCCTAAAGTGAAACTTACACCTAATTCTAATCTCAACTCCCTAACATAAATGTAAACCTAAACTTAAAAACCCAAACTTAAACCCAATCTCGAACCTGAACCCGATTTCCTAAACCTAAACCATAACCCATTCTCAAATCCAAAAACCTATAACCTAAACCAAAACCAAAACCAAAACCTATAACCAAAACCCGAACCCATTCTCAAATCCTAAAACCTATAACCTAAACCCGAACCCATTCTCAAATTCAAAAACCTATAACCTAAACTGAAACTTATAACCTAAACCTGAACCCATTCTCAAATCCAAAAACCTATAACCTTAACCTAAACCTATAACCTATAACCTAAATCAAAATCAAAACCAAAACCTATAACCTACCCATTCTCAAATTCAAAAACTATATCGACGCAATTATAGCTACGGTTATAATCCGTAGTTAAAGTGTATCAAAAATTGTTATCCCTAAACCTAAACTTACACCCTAAACCTAAATTTTCAATTTGCCCCGCTCATATATGGACGGTTTGGATATAAGACATACATCATGATGGGACCTACAAAAGTAAAAAAAAAAATATTTCGGTTTACCCCGCTCAATTTCTAGTTTGCCCCGCTCAATTTAGCGGGGCAAACTAGAAATTGAGCGGGGCAAACTGAATTTATTTATTTTTTTGCTATGTTGCTTTTGTGCGAGGGAAGCTAGAAATCCATTGAGGCAATATATAAATTGAGCGAAGGAACCTAGGAATTGAGCGAGGCAACCTAGAAATTGAGCGAGGGAACCTAGAAATTGAGCAAGGTAACGTAGGAATTGAGATAGGAATCCTAGGATTTGAGCAAGGGAAGCTAGAAATTGAGCGAGGCAACCTAGGATTTGAGCAAGGTAACCTAGGATTTGAGCGAGGAAAGTTAGAAATTGAGCGAGAGAACTTAGAAATTGAGCGAGGCAACCTAGGAATTGAGTGAGGCAATGTAGGAATTCAGAAAGGTAACCTAAGAATTGAGCGAGGGAAGCTAGAAATTGAGCGAGGCAACCTAGCATTTGAGCAAGGCAACCTAGGATTTAAGCGAGGAAAGCTAGAAATTGAGCGAGGCAACATAGGAATTGAGCGAGGCAACGTAGGAATTGAGCGAGGAATCCTAGGATTTTAGCGAGGGAAGCTAGAAATTGAGCGAGGGAACCTAGGATTTGAGCGATGTGACCTAGAAATTGAGCGAGGCAACGTAGGGATTGAGCGAAAGAAGCTAGGAATTGAGCGAGGTAACATAAAAATTCAGCAAGGAATTCTAGTTATTGAGCAAGGGAACTAAGAAATTCAGTAAGGCAACCTAGGATTTGAGCGAGGCGAGGGAAGCTACAAATTGTGCGAGGGAACTTAGAAATTGAGCGAGGCAACCTACGAATTGAGCGAAGAAGCTAGAAATTGAGCGAGGCAACCTAGGATTTGAGCGAGGGAACATCGAAATTGGAGCGAGGCAACTTAGGAATTGAGCGAGGGAAGCTAGAAATTGAGTGAGGAAAGCTAGAAATTGAGCGAGGCAAGCGAGGCGACGTAGAAATTGGAACGAGGATTGAGCAAGGGAACCTAGAAATTGAGCGAGGGAAACTAGGAGTTGAGCAAGGCAACGAAAAAATTCAACAAGGCAACCGAGAAATTGAGCAAGGGAAACATCAATTTGAGCGAGGCAAGCTTGAAATTGGATAAGGCTAACATGAATTGGAATGAACTTTAAATGTAATTGACCTAGCCTAACAATTTGCTTTGTTGAATTTGACCGATCAGTTAATGAAATTGACCGAGATTTACATGAAATTCTCTTCGGTGAATTTGATAGAGCAATTAATGAAATTGACCAAGCGGTTCATAAAATTTTCAGTACGCACTTATAGTGCTGAGTTAACTAAGTTGGGCACACCCAGATCCATAGCTCAATTGGCAGACTGAGTAGAGATACCTCATATCAACACTTGAGGTCCTGGTATCGATTCCTAGTGGGGGTGGCTAACATGGAGTGTGTGTATTGACATGGGTGTGTACTAACAAGCTAACCTCATATCTCTACTCAATTGGCAGACTGAGTAGAGATACCTCATATCAGCACTTGAGGTCCTGGTATCGATTCCTAGCGGGGGTGGCTAACATGGAGTGTGTGTATTGACATGGGTGTGTACTAACAAGCTAACCTAAAAAAACTTTTTTAAAAAAATTAATAGTAAAATATTAAAAAAATTAAAAAATTAAAAATATTGAGTTGGGCCCACCTTGAATGTATGTGGACTATCCATGACGTTCATCCATTTTTCCATCTAAAGCAAGGGTTTCAGCCCAAAATGGTGGCATATTGAAATATCAAGTGGATCACACTACAGGAAACAGTGTTTCCACCATGGAAACCTTTTTATGCCCCCACAATGATGTTTTACTTGTAATCCATCATGTCCATAGGATGATTTTCGCATGGATGAACCAAAAACCAAGATGGGAGCTTCATTCGGCATTTCAATGGCCCACAAAAAATTTACGCCGTTTAGGTAGATGTATATCATACCTGTCATGCGTACTGTCTTCCGTGGAGGGAACATTTTCAGGAAAAATGAGATAATGTTGATGAATAGAGAGGGTGGGATTAGGGGTGTACATCGAGTCAAATCGAGTCGAGTTGGCCTCAGCTCGACTCGGCTCGAACAGTGGCTAACCTCAGCTTGAACTCGGCTCATCTCGGTCCTCGGGCCTGATTGGCCAGCTCAGCTCAGTTCAATTAGCAGCTCGGGCTGAGTTCGAGCTAAGATCGAATCGAGTTTGCTATTGAGGCATTTCCACAAACACCTTAATTGCAACTTTAAAATCCCATTGTTTTACCTACAAAGGCAATGATTTTATAGGTATTTTCTCAAACACCTTCTAAATAATAATAATAATAAAGAAAAAAAAAAGTATTTGTTCCATGTACATACCTTCCTTTCCACCTTGCCATTAGCCAAACCTTCATTGCCACCAGCCACATGTCGTCCAGTCATTTTATCAAACAGTTGGTGAGCAACATTAATGACAAAGTAACCAAGTCACAGAACTAATTCGATCCAAGTTTAATTCAAGCTAGATTTGATCCGAGTCGAGTTGAGCTGGCCTGCTCGAACTCATTTTTGAGCTCAAAAAATCAATTCAACCTTGCTTGAACTCAACACCGAACTGAATCGAGCTTTTTTCAGATTGAGTAGAGCGAGCTAACCGAGCTAGCTCGATTCGTGTACACCCCTAGGTGGGATCCAGCTAGAGCGTGGTGCGATCCAAGCAACAGATGTAGCGGTGGAGTTTTCGTCATTTTTTTTTTTTTTAAAATGGAGCGAGAGAAGGGAGGGAGAGGAAAAGCAACGGCAGTAAAAAGGAGGGGTAGTTTCGTCCTCAAAGTCGCTGTCCGCACGTGCTAGTCTAAGTTGGTAACTTAAGTTTGTATTCCGCGATAAAAACCGCTGGGTAAAAGGTTTTGCCTACAGTGGTCATTTTCTCCCGGATAATACACGCGAATTTGAGGGAAGCAGAAGCAGTGGACGTTGATTGATGGAGACCACCCAAGTATTGTCTGTGGGCCTGGTTGGATCTCCACCGTAAACGTGAGCTGTTTACTGTGATCGGATCTGTTCATCAGGTGGGGCCCTGTCTGGATGGACCAGGGCGTAAAATTATCATCAAAGGGAGGACTCTAACATTTTGATCATCCAACTTTTAGCCGTTTGATTTTGATCGATGATCCTTTCTATCCCAACCGTCCATTTGAAGACCTCCAATTTAATGGTCAGCATTTTCAACGCACAGAGAGCAGTAAGTGGACCATCTACTCCAAGTTTCTAACCATTGCCTACTTTTCTTTAAAACCGTCCATTTTCAAGCCACCCACTAGCGGTGCTGGACAATTTAGCTACTCCATGTAGAGACCTCTGCAACGTTTGTAGAATAAGCTCAATCTACAACATGGTGTATAAGGCCCACTGCGATGCATGCACAAGATCCAATCAGTTCATCATATTCTCCTCGGATCCAGAAAATCAGGCCAATCCAAGACTCAGTGGGCCACACCATGTAAAATCATGCCTAAAACATCTAAAACCTCCAGGTGGGTCCCACAATTGAGTTCCTGAATGGCCTATATTTTGGAGTGTGCATTCATCAGGGTGGGGCGCACTTGTATGGAATATACAAACACGGTGGGCCCCACATACAATTAGATCTGGCAATGGGCCCCCGGATTTTTAATTGGTTGGGTGGGGCCCATTCAAAATATAGACTGTGCCTGGCCATTGCCAGTCCCACACACAATCTAAAACATTTTAATGGTATGCAATCCCTCCCATCTCTTCCCTGTAGTGTGACCCACTTCATTTGTTTGATCGTGATGATTTTCGGTCAACGGTCGAACTTAAAGTTTGATATCTTATGGACGGTATGGATGAAGACACTTACATCACACAAATTAAGATATATATAATATAATATAATTTTTATTATAAATATATCAACATTGCGGGGATAGCTCGGTTGATCTGAAGGTCGCGTGTTTGATCCACGCTCACAGCATTTTTACTGGCCCACCTGATGACTTTCAATTGGCTTAACCACTCTGTCCATCCTTTTTTTCAGATATGGCCCACCTAATGAGTTTCAAGTGGCTTATCCACTCCGTCCATCCGTTTTTTCATCTCATTTTAGAGTTTCACTTTTAGTGGGCCCCACAGATTTTCTTTCCTTCCATCCTCTCTTTTTGTCCTTCGCGGAGTCATATATGATACTCAGGCTGCGTATGACGCTCGATACGCAGGAACTTAGAAATTGCAGACGTGGCATGTATTAACTAAAATCAAAACCGACTACAATATGCAATTCACTGTTGGAAGCTCACAATCCCATTATCAGATTGGTTGGAAAATCCTAACCTCTGATTCTTGGAATCTTGTTTATGGATTAAGGTAGTTGCATTTTTCACTTTTAACTGTCCAATAAATGTCCACAAATCCTATATCCAGACTGTCAAATGAATTTAATTTTTCGTTCATCATACTTCTATACTACGTACGACAATTTGAACGGTTTCATTTGACTACTTGTATGCCACGTGTTCCATTTGTGAGAATTTTCTAACTGCCTGTGTATCATCCATCACACTCTGCCAGAGTATCAAAGTTTTTTCCTTTTCGCCGAACGTCCACTTTCTCAAATATTTAATCCTTTATCCGATCGTCCAACGGTGGGCCCCACTATTCGCCTATTCTCGTCAGGACGCGAGTTGCGTGTAACCCTGGTACACGGTCGCTACACGGTCGCCGTGTGACCCAAGGCTATGTAGGACCCACCACGATGTCCGTGTGACATCAACTCCGTCCATCTGTTCGCAAGATTATTTTAGGATGTGAGCCCAGAGATACGTAGATCCAAAACTTAAGTGGGCCACACTGCAGGAAACAGTGGGATATACGGAATAGCCTGTCATTGAATCCTTCTTGAGGCCCACCGTGATCATTATATGCCATCCAACCTATTCATAAGGTGATTCAGACATGGATGCAGAGAAAACATAAAGATTATTGTGAACCCGAGATTATTCGGGCTCCACCCTAATAAGGTTCCATTGGTGAGCGTTCAATTCCTACTGTTTCTTGTGGTGTGGCCCACTTGAGTTCTGCCTCAATTTTGCTCTTGCATCCACCCAACTCACCCAACTAATCACACATGATATGAGCCCAAAATTTATAGCATCCATGTGATGCAGCATCCCATGAAACTGCCAGGGCCTTCACTCTAATCCAAAAGTTTGATGGGCCATGGCAAAAGATACACACTACCTAACCTGAGTGAAGATGAGTTTCGGCTCAAGTTGAGTCGAGTTAATGGGTGACGTACACTTGACTTGATTTGAATTTAGATTGGACAAAGTCTCTCAGCATGGATCGACTCACCCACTTAGTTCGGCCAAGTTGGATTTGAACAAATTAAATGAGTCGAGTTTGACATGTCAAGATGCTCACCTCTAATTAGGTCCCCCTTCTCTCTATCATTAATAAAGAAAACAAAAGGCCATTTGAATAATGCATCCAAGTGGACCCATCTAATCCGGGATGCAAGGCTAAAATCAAGACTCCAATGTACATAGTTGGTGGCCTTTCTTAATTGAAAAAATAAAGCAGTTTGAATAATGCATCCAAGTGGAGCCATCTAGTCCTGGTTCCAACGTGGTTGGTGGCCTTTCTTAGTCTAAAAATAAAAGCAGTTTGAATGATACATCCAAGTGGACTCATCTAGTCGTGGTTCGGGGCCTTTCTTAATAAAAAGAATAAAAGTGGTTTGAATAATGCACCCAAGTGGACCCATCTAGTCCTGGATGTAAGGCCAAAGTTGAGTGTGGATGTCCGTGTCCAGCACACATGGACTTTCCGTGCCCTGAAGTTTAATTGCTCCACATCATCTGTGCTGACGTCATCATAACACTTCAATAAAATAAAGAATTATTTATAAAATAGTGCTTGATTGAAAAGGAAGACCACGTTCCAGTGCCTGATACAAGGACGCGTCTTAGCTGCGACCCAAGATCCGGCGATGTTGGTGGGACTCTGACGGTGGCCCACCTCAATGTATGCTTTGTATATCTAGGCCACCATCTGTTTTTCCACATTCAATGTCCTAAAAATGTAGCAGATACAAATCGCAGGTGGACCACACCACAGTAAACAGTGGTCACAGAACAACCACCATTGAAAACTTTCTAGTGTCCACCGTAATGTTTATTTGCCATCCAACCTGTTGTTGATTAGGCCACGTAGATCAAATATCAGGTAGAACTGTAACCTTTGTAGCCCACAAAAATTTTAAACTGTGAATGACTATTGTTTCTTATGGTGTGGTCAACGTGGGATTTGCATCTGTTTGGTTTTTTACTGATGTAGAGAGGGTCCCAAACACTGTCATGGCGAAGATGGACTAGAGAAGTCTCGATCGGAGTTGGAAATGATCCAGACTGTCGGAACTTTAAATAGGGCATATCTTGCATATCGGGATGAGTTTTTGGATATATTATATATGACTTTGGGATAGAAAAATCTACTAAAGTCAACCAACCCTGCTATGCCGAGCTACGCATGCTGAATTTGTGAGATTTCATCATATTGACAGACAAAAGCCCCCTTTAATATAGTTTTTACTATAAAGATTAAGTTTTAATTCGAGTATAACTCCTTATCCTTTTAGTTGTATAAGTCATGCTCAACATGAAAAGGGCTTAGAAACATTAGTAAAATAATGTGGTTGGGCTAAATTGGATACTCTTTTTGGCTGAAAACCACGACTATAAATAATAAGTTGCCTTATCTTCGTCAAGGTGGGGTCCATGGGCAGTATGCGGTGATTTTAATGTAGTTGTTGAAGCCTCAGAAAGGAGGAGCCGCAGAGTGTTTGATGGTGCTAGTTCCTTTGATTTCTCTAAGGTGATAAACAATGCATGCCTTGTCGATGCGGGTTTCTAGGGTAGTCATTTCAAGTGGAGTAATAATCAAGCAGGTTCTTCTCGAGTTTAGGCTATGCTGGATAGGGTTCTTTTCAATGTAATTTGGTCTTCTATTTTCTCCCACTTTCAGGTCGTGCATCTTCTCAAAATTAGCTGGGACCACGCTCCCCTCATTTTATCCTCCCCCCTCCACCCCCCCAGCTGCCAAGCGGTCCGAAGCATTTCAAATTTTAGAGAATGTGGACCAAGCACAAATCTTTTCTCCAAGTGGTCAGATCAGCTTGGAATAAAGTCAAATCCAGCCACCCTATTTACAACGTCCTTGCTAAGATGAAATGTGTTAAACAAGAGCTGAAGATCTGGAACAAGGACATTTTTGGGAACATCTTTGAATAGGTGCGTCAAGCAGAAATTGCTTTAACCAATATCGAGCAACAGATGTGTAACATCCCGAAAATCGGGAGGTCGGGTAGAAACCCAACTCCCGAGTTTCAGAACGTCACTTATGCAACATAGATAATGATAAATGCATGTTGTCTGTACAATGACATTAAACAAGATTGAGACTAAGCCAAAACAGCATATCATACTCCAGAGACAGTTAAATGAGCAAGCGGAAGACTGATACATACATAAAATATATAATTAATTATAAGTCTCCAAAGTGCGAACATGTTACCAGGTTAATTAAATACATGTATACTCAAAAAATGGAAAGAAAAGAATATACATGAGTGCTCCAAAAATATAAAATGACAAGTGTCAAGGCATCTACTCAACCTCCCTGTAATCCCGTCGATCAAAACACGGAGGAGAAGTCCTCCTCCTCATCATACAAGTCCAGCTCCGCTTCGCAAGCAGCGCCATCATCTGCAACTAAAATAGGGACTGGTGGGTGTTCAGAACCCCATCCCGTAACGTGGGAGTGAGTAGCTAACTCAGTGGGATTATAGAACAAAGATTAACATGTTATCAAATCAATCACGAGATAATAGTAATGCAAACAATCAAACATTCCTAGATACTGTTGTTAATGTAAACATGAAATGACATGATGGATGCCCTCACCGACATACTCCCTCATACGACACCATCTCACGCCCACGACATGCTTTCTTCTCACAGTGCTCCACATATTCCAGGCACATGCAATGCGATATGAATAATGATTACCGAGTTATTATTAGTCCTTTTCATACAGCAGGATTGGAAAACTAAGGTACCTTGCTTATATCAATCCCAACACGGATCCTGTCTAGGGTCGTCACTCATAGTAATCTCAGACGATGATATATTTTCTAGGTCGCTGCAAGGGCTGCCAGGGCTGTTGCACACACTCGTTGATCCGCTCCCCTATCACGTTATCAATACAGGCTTAATGTACTCTCATCGCTACGTAAGGGTCGCCCCTCACGTAGACTCAGAATACGCTCGCGGTAACTACAAAGGGCTCGTCACCTGATTAGTGTAGGCCGACAGCAAGAATATAGTGTCCCATACCACCATAATCTTCTCACCAGTCAAGGTGCTCACTGGTCACTACGAGGAGATTTGTGGCCCCAGCGTAGGCCGACAACTCGACCACGGTGTCCCATACCACTATGCTCTGCTCATGAGTCTTTATGGATCAAGGTACCATGGTTGACAGAGTTTTCAATGGTAAGTTCAGTACCCTAGGTTCAAGCAGTTATGACTCATATAGGGTGAACATACAATGACCAGTCGGGTTACTTGACGGGCTCAACTAGTACGAGCGCATCTCAAGCTGAACGACATGAAGTGCATGAAACACTTCGTGTGGCCTAACCACTACCGTCAATTCAAAACACGACTCGCGTTCATCGACGCGTCCTCTGTGGCAAATAAAAGCCCACCACTAATTCAATCCATTACCGACTGCTTGGACTAAAGCATAGCCCTAGACACGTGCAATCCATACCAGTGATCATATGAGAGTAATAGAATTGAAGTTCAACAATACAAGCGTGTTAACACATGTTATAGCATACAAAGTAAGCAAATCAACCAACACATGTATTCCATACATATAAGGAAATCATTTCATATAGCAAACATGTAGGAAATCATATACCACATCAGGTGGATTGAGAATTCATTCTCAAAACTAATTTACAACACCATTTACTCAATACATACTAATACAAACATTTATACAAACACTTAGTCTACACACTTTAGTCTACATAGCGTATGTCGACCCAAAGTGCGCATTAGGGCGAATCTCTTCGCCAAACCGATCATGCACACATTCCTAATATCCTAATACGACAAATAGTCATGGCAAACATTTCAGCAAAATATGGATGTAAACAGTATTTCCTACAAATGACTAAATTGCCTTAAATTTCATATTTCCCGTACGTTTACGAAATAGAAAACGGACAACATGTTGTACATGTCAAACGGCGTTGCCGTCGATAATCTACTATTAAACGACATTGAAAGCTTTGAAATCAGTCAATCAAAACGTCTAAAATCCTTGCCTTTCGCCTTAGACGTGTTTCGTTTCGAACGGAACGAATACGCTTCGTCAACGGCGTACAGGCGACCTAATGCACAAGATACATAAGCTACGTTGCTATTTGAATCGAAAGAACCCTAAATCAGGAAGTAGTTAGGATTTTTCTTACCTAGGAGTGCGTTGGAATCGTCGGAAAAGTGATTGGAGTGCGGTGCTTTGGCACGTGCAAAAGCTGCAGCAAGTGGCGGGAATCCTCTCCCACTACTCTCTCAAAATCTCTCACTTTCTCTCTCCCTCAATCTAGGGTTTAAAGCAAATTCGGATGGGAGAGATATGAGAGAGTTTCAAGCCCTTATATAGGCTAAAACTTCACTAAAACAGACTTGGGACAAAGGTATACTTGAGTTATAACCAAATCGGAACTTTTTCGATCCAAAAGAGTGTTTCGGGAGGTCTCCTGGCCGAATGCGGTCGGACTTAAGCTCATGGTCACTGGCTGTCCTCAATGGGAGTTCAACCTCACTTCGGTCTATCAAAAGTTTGCTTAATACATATCAATCGGCATCGGGTTAAAGCATTAATCTTAGGAAAATTTCCTTCTTTTGCTCTGATAAGATCCCTTCCTCCAGAATCAGATCCATTGAACGTCTCCTGAATATTTCCAAGTCCGCTGGTTCTTTCTCCTATCTTGGAGTTCCAATGGCGGTGGGCAGGCTGAAATCTAGTGCCTTCCAGCCTTTGATCGACAAGGTTGAAGGCCGGATCAAAGGGTGGCAAGCCAGGTTCCTCTCTCAGGTCAGTAGAGCTGTGTTGATTCAACAAGTTATAGGCAGCATTCCAATTCATACTATGGTAGCAACCCATAGTCTAGTGCAGGTCCTCTCGTCTCTAGAGAGTCGTTTTGCTTCGTTTTTTCGGGGTTGAGCAGATGACAAAAGGAAGCTTCATTGGAGAAGCTGGAAATATATGGCACAACCCAACGAGGAAGGTGGGCTCGGTTTCAAAAGATTATCTGAGGTCCTGCATGCTTTCTGCCTAAAAATAGCATGGAATTTCAAATTCAAAGTACAGGATAGTCTGTGGTGTGAGTTTATGTTGGCTAAATATGATTAGGTTCAAGCTCTCTCAGGTTCGAGCTGTTCAACTTTTGTTTCTTCTCCATTATGGAAGAAAATTCTTCAGCTGCCACCCCATCTAGAAGCCCAAGTGCAATGGAATTTTGGCGCAAGTGACTGTAATCTGTGGAGCGCTAACTATACCATCCTAAGTCCTCTTCAGCTCACCTCTGATGATCCAATTCCTGCTGACTTGCTTTCAATGAAAGTGCGACAGTTCATTAGAGCTTGCGGTCCTCTTCCACCATCAACAATCTTCAGTTACCTCCCCTAGGATGTGGTTAACTTCATATTTCGAGTGGGTTTTTGTCTGTCAGATGGTCCAGAAAGTCCTCTCTGGCCTCATACATCTTCCGGTATTTTCTTTGTGAAATCGGCTTGGGCTAATTGTAGGACTATCTAACCCCGTAAGAACTGGACGAAGTGGGTGTGACACGTAAAGATTCCCCCGAAGATCTCTTTATTCATCTGGAAGATATTTAAAAAGTAGTTCCGATGGAAGAAGCGGTCCAATCGAGCAGTATTTAGTTGGCTTCAAAATGCGTATGTTGTGGCGTTAACTCATCTCAAGGCTATTCGGGTGAGTTGATCCAACACTTATTCCTAGAAGGTGAACTTGCGGCTTCCTCATGGAATCATTTCGGCATTTTATTTGGCAGTAACATGATGTCAGCCTCCTCAGTTAAATCTAGGCTTTCGCAGTGGTGGATGACTCTAGCAAGTGGGGCCACAAATCCCCTCATCCATAAGCTAGTCCCCTGTTTCATTTTCTGGGAACTGTGACAATTGAGAAACGTTGCTATTTATGATGGCAAGTCTCCCTCTTCATCTACACTGATCACTCGAGTTTCATGGTGGATTTCCACCATTAACGTCTCCAACAGAATGCCCTCAATGACACCTTTTTCTTCCCAGAATTCTTCATCGGTGACAGGCGTATCAAATTCTCTATCATCTCACCAGCATCATGTAGTGAAATAGCTGAAATCTTTAAGGGATTGGATCAAAATTAATGTGGATGGGTCCTCAAGAGGTAACCCTGGTTTATCTGGTGGTGGTGGTGTCTGTAGGAGTGATAAGTGTGATTTGGTATTTGGTTTCTCGAGGGGTTACGGGGTCCTATCTAACATTGGTGCCGAGATTAAAGCAATCCATGATGGTCTTTCCCTTAGTTTGTCTATGGATTTTTCCAAAGTTGTTGAATCCGACTCACAGCTAGTGGTGAGGGTATTGAATAAAGGTGTCATCCTTGGTTGGAAATGGAGATATTGGCTCATAAAGATTGAGAATCTTAGCCGTAGAGGGTCTAGTGGATTTTTGCTACATTTTCAGAGAGGGTAACGCTCTAGTAGATTCTTTAACTCACTTGGGGAGCGAGTCCCAATCGGCCTCTTTCTATGATCGTTTTGTTGTTCTTCCTCCCCAAGTTAGAGGCCTCCTATTTCTGAATAAGGTGGGTCTTAGGGCGATCAAGAATGCTTAATTTTTCTCAACTTTCTATCTTCAATCTAGGTGATGATAGGCGTTCTCCGGGTCCTTTTTTCTCAGAGAAGCCCATATGTAAATTGTTGTTACAATAATGAAATGAAACTTAGTTTTTAAATAGTAATAATAATAATAAGTTTCCTATTTATAGTAAGTCATGTTTTTAGAGTGTTTTAGCTGGAGTCTGAGACTGAAACTACATCTTATTTATAGCATGTTAAGCTTGAAGGTTAAGCTGAGCTGAGCTCGAACTAGCTGAGTTGAGATTGGCACAACTCGGTTCAATGTACAACTCTACCTAACCGTCGGACCCACTTGGATGAACTAAGCCGACTATCCCCTAACCAAAAAATAAACTTAATCCAAATCTCAACAAGCAACCATAATTAGATCAAACACATATTTCTTATTTCCCTTCATGGGTCCATGTGGCCTTATCAACAACAGGTTAGATGGCAAATAAATATTAACATTAAGAAGCTTTTAATGGTGACCATTCAGTGACCGCTTTCCTAGAGGAAGCGGAACCGCGCTCCTCGAGCTCCGAGTTGTACGAACGGTTCAAATGAGATCAAAGTTACATGGCCCCCACAATGATGTATTTATTATATCAATACTGTTCATCCATTTTATTTTTATTTTAAATCATTTTAGAGAATTAGCCATAAAATGAATCATATCCAAAGCTCAAATGGGCCACACCAAAAATAGCGGTGAGGATAATGACTTTCACTATTAAAAAGTTTGTAGGGCCCACTACAATATTTATTTTTCATTCATAAGGTCAAAAATACCTAGATGAAAAGAAAATATAAATTTCATATTGATCCGAAAACTTCTGTGATCCCAAAAAGGTTTAAATGGTAGACGTTCAATCCACTACTCTTTTTTTTTTTTTTTTTTAGCGTGGTAGATCTACTTTATTTTTTGTCTCAAGCCTTAAGACGGGCTCACAAAATGAATAGACAGTTTGAATATAACACATACCTCATGATGTGACCTCAATACACGTCAATACACCGGTTATATAGCTAGTGTGTGGTACACCAGCTAATCCGCTTCCTTTCCTAAATAATGGTAGTAGATAAGACACGTCCTTAGATAAGGTATTGGAAATGGGACTAGTGACATCAGTGGATGGTATAATAGGATAAGGTGTCAACTTTGTGGACGCGCGTACTAACAGCCTCGCTAGCAACAGACAGTGCTCTGTGGGCCATTATTATGTATGTGTCCTGTCCATGCCATCCATATATCTTTTCAGACTATTTCATTGCATGAGATGAAAAATGAGACATTCAAATCTAACGTGGATCACACAACAGGTAAGAGTGGTAATTAAACAATCATCATTAAAAACTTCTTAAGAACTACAAAAGTTTTAAATTAATCTTATATTTGTGTTTTCTATTCATTAGGTGTGCATGACCTAGTTAACACGGTAGATGACAAATAAACATTACAGTGGGCCATATAAAGTTTTTAACGGTGGTCCTTCAATCTGCGCTGTTTTCTCGTGGTGTGGTCCACTAAAGATTTCGATATACCTCATTTTTCGTATAATGCTTGGATAACTAGATAGACGACTTGGATAAAACTCAGCATACTAAGCGGGGCTCGCATGCCATTGCAGTAGCCACCTCGCTACTGTCGCTGTGAGTACTCGGCCACGGAAAATCTGTGCGCTGAAAACAGACGACCCGTGATCAAGTGACGATCCGCACTCAAGTAAGTGGAAGCAGATTTGCTCGTGTACCAAACACCAGCTATATATAGCTGCTGTAGGTACGTGTCGTGCCAAGACGAGCACTGGAGCTCCTCGAGCTTCAAGTTGTATGCCCCCCCCCCCCCCCCCCCCCCCCACAGTGATGTATTTATTATATCTATATTTCATCTATTTTTAGAGATCATTTTAGATTATTACTCAAAAATATTAATCATATCCGAAGATCATCTAGACCACATCACAAATATCAGCGGAGAGATTAATTTTCATCATTAAATAATTCGTAAGGCCCACCATAACATTTATAATTTTACATTTATCCAAAACTTTTGTGACCCTAAAAAGGTTTCAATGGTAAAAGTTCAATCCCCACTGCTTTTTGCAGTGTAGTCCAATTGATAGTTAGATTTGTCTTATTTTTCATCTCAAGACTTAAGATGAGCTCGCCCGATGGATGAACAATTTGAATATAACACATACCTTGTAATCAAATTTACAGAGCTTGTTGACGTGAATAAAGTAGCTATGTAGCTAGCACACCAGCCAATCCGCTTTCCTAATGAGTGGCTTTACTTTTGCAAAATCTAGGTATCGGAAACAGATTGGCTAGTATACCTCACACCAATTATATAGCTGATGTATTGATGTCCGCAAGTTTTGTAGGTCTAATCACGAGGCATGTCTTATATTCAAACAGTCCATCCATTTGGCGAGCTCATCTTAAGGCTTGACATGAAAAATAAGACAAATATAATTATCAAGTGGACTATTATAGAAAAATCCGAGCCCCTAATAAATTCGAGAGTAAGAACCAGAATAATCCAAGTGCGCGAACAATTGGGGTGATGCTCGTCCAACCTAGTGAGGGCGTCCCTGAAGAAGCCATGTGCTGTGAAGGTGTTTTTACTTCGGAGCTGTGGATCGGAGTGACTTCCACATTCTGATCCGAAGTGGTGAACCATCCATTAACATCGAGTGCGTAGGGAATCCGACCCGATAAGATAAACCCGACATCTTGCCTTGGACTCCGGGGTTTCTAGAGCACTTGATGCTAAGAGCGGGGTTCGTTGTCTCAATTCGAGGCTCGACTTGGACTAAGAAGGTGTTCCTCTTCAACTAGATAAATGGTCAAGGCTGGGTGGTGTCGCTTGCAGCCAAACAAGCCGAGCCAAAGCGGTATGTTAAATCGGGTGCTCCGAGTGCCAAATTCGAAAATTACCATAAGCGAACGTGACCGATTACTTCGCTCCCAGATACACATAATTCACCGGATGCGCTACACAATTCACGAATGGCGTATAATATCCCCACGATCCTAGGATCTCGCTAATTGAGTCAATCATACTAACCATAGCGGACTCAGACCATCCAATAGTCAGGTATAATTACGTTGAGACTCCATTGCTACAGGTACGCAAGATCTTTCACTTTTCTCTACTCTTCATTTAGACCCAGATTCCCTTGACCTGACTTAAGCATCAGAGAGTCCCCCGGCTTAACTAAGGTTACCTTTGTCTGTTTTCTCTATGCAGGATCAAGACGTCGAAGTGATCTACGATTCGAGAGATTGAGGAGAGAACCGACCAAATTTTGACATCAACATGGATCACATTGAAAAAGAAGTGAGAGATGGAATGTCTACTATCCAAACCCTTCTTGAGTCATCCATGACTTTGGGACCTTACGAACCGATTGAATGGAAAATAAACGTTCTCTTGTACCTTACAAATTTGTGGTGTGATCCGGACGATCTTTTGGATATGAATGGTTTTTTTTTTTAATATGATTCATTTATTGGATAATGCTGTAAGATTATCTCCAAAAATAGATGGATAACGTAGATTTAAATACACCACTGTCGGATCCATGTAACTTTGTACTCCTTGGGAACTTTCGTACAACTCAGGAGCTCGGGGAGCGTTAGTGCTCGTCTTCGCTGGACACGTACCTACAGCAGCTACATAGCTGGTGTGTGGTACACTAGCCAATCCGCTTCCCGTAAGTATCTTCCAAGAGTTACAGAAAGACTTGTTTTCAAGACGAGAGCCTTCTCAAGAAGAAAAAGAGAGAAAAAAATATGGAGAGTATTGTTCAGTTCGCCATACAAAAATTGAACGATTTCGTAACAAAGGAAGCAGATTTGCTATTCGGAGTAGATGAGCAGATCATATCCCTTCGAACCAAACTTGAATGGATGCGTGCCTTCCTCAAGGATGTCGATAGGATTGGCAGAGATAATGAAAGATTCAAGATTTGGGTGACTCAAATAAGAGACGTAGCCTACGATGCTGAGGATGTCATTGACTCATACATTTTTAACATTGAACATAAACGACGAGAAGATACAGTTGCTGGATTTATGAGATGCCTAACTAGTTTTGCTGGTTGCATCAAAGACATACCAGCAATCCACGACGTTGGAAAGAAGATACCCAGCCTAGACAGAAGGCTCGGCGAGATCAAGGAGAACATATCACAGTTCGGCGTCGGCAATATATCAGTTGGTGGAGAAGCTTCATCTTCTTCAAATCAAAGCCAGCTGCGGAGGGAGAAGAGGGCTCCCATCGTCGAGGAAGCCGAAGTGGTCGGTTTTGAGGACGAGACAAAGACGCTGGTGCGGCAGCTGACTGAAGGAGATGCACGGCGTGCTGTTATTTCGATCACGGGTATGGGAGGATTAGGTAAGACTACTCTCGCAAAGAAAGTTTACAATGACATCAATGTAAAGAAGAGTTTCGATTTTCATGCTTGGGTGTATGTCTCTCAACAATATCTAGTGCGAGAGCTTTTACTGAGCATTATAAAATGCTTTAGAGCCCTCGAACGAGATGAAAAAGAGATGACGCCTGAGGAAGACTTGCGGCAGGAACTCTCTCAGTACTTACAAGGGAAGAGATATCTGGTGGTAATCGATGATATATGGAGTAGACAAGCTTGGGACAGTTTGGTTTCTGTATTTCCAGATATGGAGAATAGCAGCAGAGTGCTGCTCACGACTCGCAATGAAGATGTAGCAAGGCACGCAGACGCACAGAGCACACCCCATAGACTGCGTTTTCTGGATGGAAACGAGAGCTGGTCGCTGTTTTGTAAGAAAGCACTTCCCGGAAATCTTACTCCTACGTGCCCTCCAATTCTGGAAGAGTTGGGGAGAAAGATGGTCGCCAAATGTGGAGGTTTACCTCTAGGAATCGCAGTATTAGGAGGCGTCCTATCAAGAAAAGAGAAGTCAGTGAATACGTGGGAGAAGGTGCTTAAAAGTGTGGAATGGTGGCTAAATGAAAGCAAAGAAGATGGGATCTCAGGCATATTGGCCCTCAGTTACCATGACATGCCCTATGACTTGAAGCCCTGTTTTCTTTATTTTGGAGCTTTTCCTGAAGATTCTGAAATCTTTGTCCACGAATTGATTTGCTTGTGGATAGCAGAAGGATTCGTGCAGAGAAGAGGAGAAGAAGAAATGGAGGATGTTGCTGAGGATTACCTGGATGAGCTCATCAGTAGAAGCATGATTCAGGTGGCGAGCAGGAGAAGCAATGGAATGGTTTTAACATGCCGTATTCATGATCTTCTACGAGACCTCTCAATATCAGAAGCGAAGGAGGAGAGATTTCTGGAAGTGCATGGGAACAGGGCGCCTGAATTACCTACAAAGGCACGCCGACTTGCAATTACTTGTGGTGACATCAGTAAGTCCATCTCTCTTAACTGCTCCACTCCACAACTCCGCTCTTTGTTGCGCTTCAGTTATGAGAGAGAGATGCTGGAGAAACCGCAATTAAAAATCATCTGGGGAGCTTTCAAATTGCTCAGGGTGATGGATCTCCGGTATTTACAACTCTCTAGTCTCCCTGATGAAATAGGGTATCTAATCCACTTGAGGTACCTATCTCTCATGGCGACAATGTTGGAAAGGCTACCATCCACCATAACTCGCCTCTCCAATTTACAGACTCTCAATCTATTTGCTTCAAATGTCCACATGCTACCAGATGATATTTGGAAGATGGAACAGATAAGGCACCTATATCTATTAACTACGGCAGGACTTCCTGTTCAAATCAGCAACATCATGCAAATCCATCGCTTAAGCAATCTGCAGACTCTAAATTTAGTAGAGGGGGGCAGCTGGATAGAAGATGGGTTGGAGAAACTAACCAATTTGAGATATTTGGGAATAAAGGGAGATCTCAAAATGGCATTGTCCCGTTCCATTCGTAAACTGGCAAGCCTCAGATCATTGTACCTAGAGGCAAGTCCTAATTGCTCGATTCCAGCGTTTCCATCCTTCTCAAATCATCATCATCTATTTGACATGTATTTGAACGGACCCTTTGAGAAATTACCGGACGTGCATGAGTTCCCACCTAACCTCACAGAGCTAATCTTGAGGGGGTCCCAATTAGAGCAAGACCAGATTGGAACTGTGGAGATGCTGCCGAACCTTCGGAAACTCTCTTTATTCTCGAAATCTTACATAGGAAAGGAAATGGTTTGCTCTGTAGGAGGGTTTCCACTGCTCGACTATTTGTTTATTTATGAATTGGATGAATTAGAGGAGTGGAGAGTGGAGGAAGGAGCGATGCGGAATCTTAGAAGTTTAGTGATCTGGAATTGCAAAAAATTGAAAATGCTTCCTGATGGATTGCGACATATCTGCACTCTTCAAGATTTACATTTATCATTCATGCCGGTAGAATTCAGAGAAAGGGTTCGAAAAGACGATGGAGAGGACTGGTTTAAGATCCGACACGTACCATCACTCACCATGTAGGTAATTGGTTTTGGACTTATTCTCGTCCATTTCATTTATCTAGACCGTCTGTTAGGTTCAGTCCACTCATCTTCTGTACCTTCAAAATTTTATAATGATCGGATGATCCAAACTGTCCATTTAGTTTCATTGAAAAAGTAAGGACAAAATTGTTCATCGAATATAGGTTATGTCAATAACGCTTACAGCGGTTTGATTGTTATGATTTGATTTTTACGTAGTAGTCGAGAAGAGTGGACAATACCTTATGGACGGTCTCCATAGATGATATTGATTCGTACAAGTCCAAATCCAGGTAGGTGCATGGAAAAAAACATGTCCTCTTGTATTTGTTGGCTAATCCTTTGTGTTATTGATGTAATAAAGACTGAATATGTTTAGGTGAGGCCTATGGCCTTTTGTGGTGCTATGTTTGAAATCTTGTATATTTTTTTTTAATCATTTCAACAAAGTTACAGGTAGTATGCTCCTAACTTTCTCCAATAGAGGGGGTTTTTTTTTTTTAATTTATTTATTTAACACATGCACACACACCCCCTCACACTCACGCGATAGTGGGATTTCACCACCTGTGGATACTCGAACCCTTGACGGGGTGTTAAAACTCCTGAGAGCCTACCACCCAAGCAATATTTCTTATTTGACAAAAGAATGTTGTCATGCATAAAACGTTGGCATGTGGTTGG
The DNA here is from genome assembly GCA_037074715.1 of Magnolia kwangsiensis. NCBI lineage: Eukaryota > Viridiplantae > Streptophyta > Magnoliopsida > Magnoliales > Magnoliaceae > Magnolia > Magnolia kwangsiensis. The sequence continues at coordinate 111,345,264 of CM073582.1, read as the reverse complement.
TGGATTTGTGTCGTAAGTCAGTCAGTGATGATGGGTTGAATTTACTTCTTTTATGATTTTGATATGAGTTGTTTACGCTTTTAGTAGAGAGCGTTGAACAATGTTTTCATATAGTACTCTTATGTTTCATGCAAATTCTATCAAACAATGTTTTATATGGCGTTTGATGTAACTTCTTTTCATTGTGTATTTAGATTACATGAATTCATGGATAACCAAACATTAGATATTGATGTTTACTTAGCTTTCCTTTTGTGGAGGCCAGGTTGGTGTCCCCCTCTTTTATGTAATTTTTTCTACTATCCATCAATAAAATTCAGTGTGGTCTGATCATTGTGCACCAAAGAGGCGAGTACAGGAATGACAAAGGAGCCTACTCATCCAAATGAGCAAGGGAAATAGACCAACTTCAGCAGACTAAGTTCTAAATCACATTAATTAGCACGGTCTATGCCTCCTGTTCGATCTTCAAACTAGAGTTCAGAACCAAACTTCTGCTCAGGATCTTTTCTGAGATTCAGGAATAGTAACTGATTCAATCAATTTATGGAGTTTGAAACCAAACATGCATGTCCGCGGTTAGTTCATCAATTTAGACTGTCCAATTAGTTTGTTCCACTTTACTTGGAACATCATGAGAAGACACACACATCATAGATGAAATTTTCCATCCCATTTATGCCATATAAAAACACACCGTTAGAGCAAAGGTCCAATATTCCAGTGAGCTTGCATTAGATATCATACACCAAGGAACCGTTTTGGTCACATGACTACAACTCTGTTTTTCTTTTTCTTTTGGCAGAAAACTAGACTGCATAACCTTACAACCATCATCAATATCAGTACCACAATTCATCTTCATAATGCTCTCCTCACATCATCCATCTAAAAGGACAACATAAGAATGAAACACACACACAGGATTACACAAGGAAAATGACAAAGAAAGAAAACCCGAGAAGAGAGAGTGATGGTGATAGAGAATCTAAGCCCTGACCTTGAATGGGATTGACCTTATCACAATTTGATGGCACAATGCTGCAAGCGCTGCCCCAATGAATGGGCCTACCTAGAATATCCAATGGTCATCCCACGCATGGTCCTTTTTGTAGATGATGGTAGCTCAAAGTTTTCTGACTGTGTTGATGCTGCTTCCAATGATGGGGAGGGTGGCCAAGTGCAATAGGAACACAGCTAACTCAATTGGGAGAGGTGCGAGGATAGGCACATGAGAATCTCTTGGCATCAGTGGCAGAGAAGAACAAAGGTGCCCACAATCTCAGCACACAAACCATCTCCCTTGGTGTGGCCATGCTTCACAACATTGGCCTCCCCTCCCAACATCTGGTAAGGGCCCTTTTGGAATCCTTTCACGACACCAGCCCCACAGATACCCCAAGCACTACATCACCATGTAGAAACAACTCTCATCAGGGAGATCTTCCTGACCACCAGAGGGCTGCTGCTGTTTTGTTGGCGCTCGCCTGAATGGTTATACAGAGCTGTTTTCAGTCAAGAAATTTCAGGTAAGTGCTTCCACGTTCCATTAAAAAGGAAAATAAACCAAAATAAAAGGAAAAGGAACGAGAACAGAAAGCAGCAGCCCAAACGTCATGGCTGTGTTTATGTGTCCACCTGAAATCCCAGCCATACAATAGACCAAGGCAAAGATCATGCCACCAAATGCCCATGCAATCCCCTGAATACCCACACTGAAACACATGGTAGGTGTCCTTTTGACACCAATGACAGTGAGGATGGTCATGTAGAGGAATATGAATGTAACCATGAATGCAATCCCAGCCCTCCAAAATAATCATGATTGAGCTCACTAGGCTCAAACAAGGGTACTGGTGATGGCTCCTTGTAGTCCTGGTCTTGGCTCTGTGCTGCTGTCCTCCCTGTGGGCAGCCTCTCTAAGAACTCGTTCGCTCCCAGCTTCACATGACTATAGCTATCCCTTTGATGGCTCTGTAAATTGACAATATGAAACTGCTGAAGCATTAAAATGTCTTAAAAAATGAATTAGTGCTTAAAAAACTATCCTTTACTTGAGGTTACCTTAATAATTTTATTTTATTTTTATTATTTTTTTTGCAAGCATTTCAGTTTTAAAAGTGGAACATTTAACCAGGCAAGTTGACTCGGTCGAGATGAATGGAGCTCGAAAGATCAACAGTTGCGATTGGTTGATCATATCTTCATGTGGGCTCTCTTGGGAGGCACAAGCTGATGATCCGGAGGATCCACAGCATGCAAAACCCAGAGTAATGACAGCATGCAAAAAGAATTCTTCCCTAGGCCAGATCCAATACAAAGTAGGTTTTGTTTAAACTTTAGAAGGGCAATCTTCATGGTGGGGCCTATTGTCTCAATGGAACTAATTTAATACATAAGTGTCATGGTTGTATTGATTTCTTTGTGGATAATTGAAGGCTTGGTACAGAGAAGAGGAGAAGAAGAAATGTAATATCTTTACACCTCTGTTCCTTCTTGTGCTCCACCCAAGAGCATGAAACGTTGGGAAAAAGCAGTTGGGAATTCATTCTGGAGGTTTCAAATTTCATAGGGTGATGGATATCTAAAACACACAGCTCTATGGTCTACTAGATGAAATTGGGTCTCATATCCACCTTATGTACCTATGTCTGAGGTACAGACTAGCGATCTACGCTCTACTTTTATTAACAGGCTGCCGAATGATATGGGAAGATGGAACAAATAAGGCACCTTTGACTATACAATAAGGATCTAGCACCACAATGCCGAATCAGAAAGCACATGCCACTTCATCACTTAAACAATGTACAGACTCTACCAGTTGTTGAGGGTGGAAGCTGGATGGAAGATGGGTTGGAGAAACTAACCAATTTGTGAGAATTGGGAAGAAGTGGAGATCACAAAAAGGCATTATCCTGTTCCACTGGTAAATTGGTCTTGACTTAGATCATCGCAACTGCTCGGTGAATTCCCTATTCCAGTTGGTGAATGCCCAATTCCAGTGATGTCCTTTTCAACTCATCAGCATATACATAATATGGATCGTTTACACACAGAGAAACCACTAGACCTGTATGATTTCCCACCTTACCTCATCGAGCTATGCTTGATAGGTTCTAAGTTATTCAATACCTGATGGGAATGCTTGAGAGGCTTTCAAACCCAATTTGATTCTCAAATTAAGAAAGGAAATGGTTTGCACAGTTGAAGGATTTCCTCTGCTCGAAGTTTTACATATTGGATTTCTTGAATTAGAGTGGGTAGTGGAAGAAGGAGAAATGCCGAAACATAGATGTTAAGAGATTGGCGAATGCTCTTAATTGAAGATGCTTCCTGATTTGCTGCAACATGTCACAACCCTCCAAGAAATGCAATTGGCAATATGCCTAAAGAATTCAAAACAAGGGTACAAATGGATGAAGCAATGGACTGGTTTAAGATCTGATATGTACCCTCACTCATCATCAAAGGACAGGAAGGATGGTTTTCTTTATATTAATCAAGTGATTTGAGCATACCTCTCCCTTCAATTCCTTTCTTCAATTTCTTCTCCAACTGAAATATGTTATGATATGCATGTTTGCATGCATATCATATGTTGGCCCACTAAATTCCTTCCATCAGTTAGAGGACCCCTCATCTTAGGTCTTTTGGATCTAAACGTGATGTTTGGTAGCACAAGGGAGCACAAATGAATTGATCCTTGGTCTCTAATTGGTGGAAAGGTAAGGACCCACTATTCACATGCATTGCCTCCTTTCTTTTCAATGAATGGGAGTTGTTATTACTCAAAAGATGCAAATAATTACAAACTCATGGAAGCTAAATGAAGAACTATACAGAGGCATGGCACAAGGAAAAACTGAGAACCTAGCAACAGCATTGTACAAATTTTCACACTATACCATTCCCAACTTTCTCTTATAATCCCTTCCTTGCGTCGCTGCCCTTCTCTTTCCCATATGATCACTTCCCAGCTCGCCTAAAACTGATTCTGCTAGATTCCCTTTGCCCGACTATCAAATGAGGTCTATTCCACCATCAGGTTGAAAATTCTGTGCAATATCCCAGAGAACTCTTTCCTTTGAAAATACAAGCATTTCTCTCTTTCCACTCCCTTCCACTTCGATCCTATCCACCCTGGAGAACTTCGATCCTATCCAGCCTGCAGAAAGCTCCAACACTGTCATCTGAGTGACTCAATTCACCCCAAATTTTCTGAAAATTGCTGTCCACACTTGATATGTATAGTTACAATGAATCAGTAACCGTGAGCAATTCTGTGCTTCACTGCACATTGGACATCCATTGGGCATCTTATATATGGACAGAATGTTATCTGTATGCTTCCAAACACAAAACATTTTCAATGTAACTCTTCCCCAAACCACTAAAGCCCATTCCACCCCTGACAAAGATCTACTCCCACATGCCATCTGCTTAGGGGGACAATACAGACCAGTTGGGTGTTTTATGTAACTTCTTTTCATGGTATATTAGATTATATGTTTTCATGGATTACCAAATATTAGATATTGATTTCATGGACAAAGGTCTAATAGTCCACTGCGCTGCATTAGCTATCATGTCTCTAACGAACTGTTTTGGTCATATGAATATAGCTTCTTCTTTTTTTTTCCAGCAAACTAGACAGCACAACCTTCTTAGTTTACACACATAATCATCATCAATATCAACTAAACATTTCATATTCATAAACGGGATTGCCCTTATCACAATCTAATAGTACACTGCTGCAAGTGCTGCTATATCCAAGGGCCATCCCATGCATGATGATGGCAGCTCCAAGGTTCCTGGCTGGGTTGATGCCAGTTCCAGTGATGGGGATGGTGGTCAAGTGCACTAGGAACACTAAAACCCAATTGGAAGAGTTACAAGGATAGTCACATCGGGATATCTGGCATTTGCTTTGGCATCAATGGCAGAGAAGACTGTACGGAAGCACAAAGGTGACCGCAATCTCAGCACCCAAACCTCCATTGTTGTATCCATGCCCCCCCCCCGCCCCCCCCCCCCCCGGCAAAATAAAATAAAATAATAATAATAATCTGCTAAGGGCCCTTTTGGAACATTTTGACCACACCAGCCCCACAAATTGGCCCCAAGCATCACCATGTAGAAACAGCCCTTGCCAGGGACAGTTTCCTAGCCAGCAACAGCCCATAGGTCAAAGCTAGGTTTTGGTGTTCACCTGAAATCGCAGACGTACAATAGACCAAGGCAAAGATCAGGCCACCAAAGGCCCATGCAATCCCCTGAATATACCCACACTGGCACACATGGTAGGTGACCTTTTGACAACCACGACAGTGAGGATGGTGATGCAGAGGAATAAGAAGGTAGCCATGAAATCTGCAATCCCAGCCATCCAAAATGACTATGGATTGAACCCACCAGGCTCAAACAAGGGCGCTGACGGTGGCTCCTTGTAGACCTTGTCTTGGCTCTGTTCTGCTATCCCTATAGGCAGCCTCTGTGAGAACTTGTTTGCTCACAGCTTCTCATGACTATATCTATTTCCTTCGATGGCTCTGTAAATTGATAATATAAATAGATATGCTAATTTTGGAAGGTTAACATTCTCTAATTGAGATGAATTCTTCAAGGTGGCCTATAAATATGAGATGAACCTAACGGACGGTCAATACCAATGATTTGATTCTCTGCTTCTGAAAACACTGTGGCACACAAAGGCCATGTCTGGATCCCAAGGATTCCATTCCAAACAATGGAAAAGGAAATTAAACAGTTTTCCTTTGACATTTACGATTTGTCTTGTTTAGATAATAAAGAAAAAGATATGGATTACGCAAGGGTAAATACACTTAGATGACTTAAATCATGTTTTTTCAGTGTATAACGATATATATTCAACTTGCAGAATCTTGCCAAGTAGAAAATGCTTGCATATGATGACCGGATCAGTATCTTGAAGTCGGTGGTGGCAGTTTGAATTTGCTTCTTTCATGGTTTGATCATCTTCTCCATTGTTATGTGCAGAGAGAATGTGGGGAACTTTGAATTTAGTGTTTGAACAATGATTATATTTGGTTTGAATGAAACTTGTTATTTTCAAAGAATGAAATGTTTGATATCATATAAAAAAATACCTTGTACAACGTGAAAAACTAGCTACCTATCTTGGGATTCACAGCTGCATTATCGCATACACCCTGCAGTTGATCGTGCTGGTTCATTGCGGCATTTTCACAAACACCTAGCATCTTATCTTGATGATCCGACCATGTTACATCTGCTGCCCCCTCGTATTGGTTAATACATCCCTTTCCTTTCGAGATGGAAAACTCTTGTCTGACTAGCGTAAGCAGCGGAATATATGACCATTCCCTATCTAAACGACACGTGTTGGAAGATCACATCATACGAACGAACGGACGCTACGTGAACGGAAGAGTTCATGTAGATGGGGTCCAACTCGTTCATCAGCTGGCGATTATATGACTATTCCCTATCTAAATGACACGTGTCGGGAGATCACATCATACGAACGAACGGACACTGTGAACGGAAGAGTTCATTTAGATGGGATCCACCTTCATCAGCTGGCGATTATATGACCATTCCCTATCTTAATGACACGTGTTGGAAGATCACATCATATGAACGAACGGACACTACGTGAACGGAAGAGTTCAAATGGATGGAGTCCACCTCATTCATCAGTTGCACCATCCAATGTTAGGCCTGGTCACACAGGCAGACCTCTTCATAGGACGTAAAATCTGCCTAAAAACTCTTAAATTTCGGTGTGGTCCACTTGAGGTTCTGAAACAGCAATGAGAGACATTTTTCAAACACTCTGAGAGCGTTCATTAATTCCATCACGCACGCTCCCTCGTGGTCTCCATAGATACGGAAAATAAGACAATCCAATTATCAGGGCCCCGCTTCATGGAATAGCTAGAATGGAAACGCCAATCGTTAAAGCTGTCTAGAATTTATATAGGCCGCCATGCTTTTTAAATATATTCTCTCCCATTCTCAAGACGCATCCAATGAGGATGAATGGACACCCCACCAAGATGTATGTGTTGTATCCATATTGTCCTTTTTTTAAAAAAAAATGAAAAGAAAAAGATCATGTTAAAATATAGAGCCAAAAGAAGAAGAAAAAAAAATGAAGTAGTTCTAAAGCTCAGGTGAACTACATCACCAAAAACAGCGGGGATTGAATGACTGCCATTGAAAACTTCTTGATGGCTATAAAGTTTTGGATCAAGCTGATATTTGTATTTTCCTTTCATCCATGTTTGTGTGACCTTATGAACAGGTTTGATCTCAAATAAGCATCACGGTGGGCCTTATGTAGGTTTCAATGGTCAGCATGCAGTTTACCTTTGGATTTGCTTTTTTTTTTTTTCATATCTAAAATGAAATGGCAAAATGTAGCTATTTGGGTCCTGGTAATTATAGATTGGGTTTCACAAACTTAAAGTTTTTGTTATGGTTTTCTCATTAGTAATGAGGATGGTGATGCAGAGGAATAGGAAGGTAGCCATGAAATCTGCAATCCAGCTATCCAAAATGACCATGAATTGAACTCACCAAGCTCAAACAAGGGCGCTGGTGGTGGCTCCTTGTAGGCCTTGTCTTTGCTCTGTGCTGCTTTCCCTATAGGCTGCCTCTGTGAGAACTTGTTTGCTCCCAGCTTCTCATGACTATAGCTATTTCCTTTGATGGCTCTGTACATCAACAATATAAATAGATATACTAATTTTGGAAGGTTAACATTCTCTAATTGAGATGATTTTTTCAAGGTGGCCTATAAATATGAGACGAACCTAACGGACGGTCAATACCAATGATTTGACTCTCTGCTTCTGAAAGCACTGTGGCACATAAAGGCCATGTCTGAATCCCAATGATTCCATTCCTAACAATGGAATAAGGAAAACAGTTTTCCTTTGATGTTTACAATTTGTCTTGTTTAGATAATAAAGAAAAAGATGGATTACACAAGGGTAAATATACTTAGATGACTTATATCATGTTTTTTCAGTGTATAACGATATAGATTCAACTTGCAGAATCTTGCCAAGCAGAAAATGCTTGCATGCGATGACTGGATCGGTATCTTCAAGTCAGTGGTGGCAGTTTGAATTTGCTTCTTTCGTGGTTTGATCATCTTCTCCAATGTTATGTGCAGAGAGAATGTGGAAAACTTTGAATTTAATGTTTGAACAATGATTTATATTTTGTTTGAACGAAACTAATTATTTTTAAAGAATGAAATGTTAGATATCAGAAAAAAAAAAAAAAAAAAAAAAAACCATGTACAACGTGAACAACTGGCTGCCTATCTTGGGATTCACAGTTGCATCATCACATGCACCCTGCAGTTGATCGTGCTGGTTCATTGGGGCATTTTCACAAACACCTGGCATCTTATCTTGCTGATCCGACCGGTGCTACATCCGCTGGCCCCTCCTTGCCTTGGTTGATACCTCCCTTTCCTTTCAAGATGGAAAACTCTTGTCTGACTAGTGTAAGCAGTTGATTATGTGACCATTCCCTATCTAAACGACACGTGTCCGAAGATCACATCATACGAACGAACGGACGCTACATGAAGATGGGGTCCACCTCGTTCATCAGCTGGCAATTATATATAACCATTCCCTATCTAAATGACATGTATCGGAAAATCGCATCATACGAAGGAACGGACACTACGTGAACGTAAGAGTTCAAATGGATGCGGCCCACCTCGTTCATCAGCAGCACCATCCCATGTTAGGCCTAGTCACACAGGCGGACGTCTTCATATGACATGTAAAATCTGCCTAAAAACTCTTAAATTCGTTGTGGTCCACTTGAGGTTCTGAAACAGCAATGAGAGACATTTTTCAAATACTCAATGAGAGCGTTCATTAATTCCATCATGGTCTCCATAGATACGGAAAATAAGACAGTCTAATAATCAGGGCCCCACTTCATGGAATAGCTAGAATAGAAATGCCGATCGTTAAAACTTTCTAGAATTTATATAGGCCACCATGCTTTTTAAATATATTTCTCCCATTCTCAAGATGCATCCATTAAGGATGAATGGACACCCCCACCAAGATCTGTGTTGTATCCATATTGTCGTTATTTTATTTTATTTATTTATTTTTAAGATCATATTAAAATATAAAGCCAAAAGAAAAAGAAAAAAGAAAAAAGACTGAAGTAGTTCTAAAACTCAAGTGAACTTACTACTATTCTTTTGCATATTGTGAAAAATTGAAGGTACACTCGAATGTTTGAGAAAATATCACATAGGTTTGAAAGGGCCCGAGCTGCTGACTGAATCGAGTCGAGTTAGCCGGTCAAGCTCAAGAACCGAGTCAAACTGAGTTCAAGCTAGAGTCAACTATTGGAAGAGCTGAGACGAGCTATGCCAAGCTCAACTCAGATCAACTCGTGTAAAGCTAACTATAACATGGATGGTTAGAATGCTGGAAGTATTCTGTGTAGAGACCAAAGGGTAGGCACCAATATGACAATAACCCAAATTTTTATTTTGTTGTTCACTGCCACGTGTTTCCCATAGGAGGCGTGGAGTTACTTTTCCTGCCGCCTACGTAGAATTTGCAGACCTCATGATTCTCAGATAATCATCTATCTAGGTAATACCAACAAGATGAACGGTTTGGATCATGCTTCCAAGTGGGACACATCTAGTCCAAGATTCAAGCCCAAAGTGCAAACCGAAATATGGTGAGTGGAAGTGGTTTTACCGGTGACCCAATACCAGCCGGCTAGCTGGGTCAAAGCTATGTGGGTCCTGCATGATGTATGTGTTTTATCCAGTCCATTTATTTATTTTTTTTCAGCTCCTTTTGATGCATGAGCCTGAAAATGAGGAACATTCAAAGCTAAAGTGGACCATATTAGAGGAAAGCGAAAATTGAACTCTTATCATTGAAAATTTCAATGGGCAATTGAAGTTTTGGATCAAGCTGATATTTGTGTTTTTTCCTTCATCTAGGTCTGTGTGACACTATAAATAGATTGGATGGCAGATGAACTTCGTGGTGGGCCCAAGGAGAATTTCAACAGTGGACTTTGGACTTTGGATTTTCATTATATTTGGGCTCAGTCCTAAAATGAGCTGGAAAGTATGGATAAAACACACATCATTGTAACACCCACAGAATCTTAACACCGGCTAACTGGCTGGCGTCAAGGTTGCTTGCCAAACCGCGTCCGTAGTTAGTAGCCTTAATCAAATGAATATTCTAATGGCAAGTTGGCAGTGTTTTCAAATCAAAGTCGGTCAAGAAATCTTTTTGTCATGACAACTACACCATCTTTCACATCAGTAGCATTGAAATGATAGGCCCCACCATGAAGATTATCCGGCACAAAATCCAGCCAGCTCTATCATTAGATGGACCACACCATTTGAATCATTGGACAACTGATGATGTGAATCAACATATGGTCTAACCCACCTTGTGAGAAGATCAAACTGATTTCCGAGGAGGGTGATCCACACGGTGTTGCCTATCGTGGTCTTGGCACTGATTTCATTCGCAAGTGGCATTGTGCAGTTGATCAGTTGTATTTTCACTGGTGTAAGGCCATGAAGTTGATCAAAGGGTCTTTTTAGTGGTGTAAGGCCACTAATCAAAGGGTCAATAGATGGAAGGGCGGTGATCTCCATTCTAGAATGTCAGGTGATGATCCACTAAACCAGAGAAATCGGGGATGATGTGGTTGAGCGGGAAGAACCCAAACATGAATAGTGTCATGTAGATTACAATATTGAAATATTCAATGTTTTAGGTTCAACACCACAAAGTTGTGGCCATGATCATTCTTTCAGGATAATAATAGACCTAAAAGATGAGCCGTTAGGATCATTTCACCATGTCTGCACGTGGGTTCTATGGCAAAGCGCATGATGGTGATCCAGAGTAATAACAGATGCAAGACGACTTCTTTTCCTCTTTACTAAAGCTGGATCTAGGAGACTTTCTCATAGCTTTCCCGTTCGTTTGGCCTACCTGTAGTTTGGATTCGCCTCAATGTTTTTTTTTTTTGACCATGTCCAAAAAGGAGATTGCGCAACCCATACATGCGATCCTAAGTCCGACGGTATGTAGGTCTCACCTTGATGTTTGTGAGAAATCCACCCTATTCATATGTTTTTCTAGCTCATGTTAGAGCATGGGGCGAAAAGGAAGATCCAAAGCTCAAAGTGGCTCCATAATGGCCCCAAGGTATGTTTCAATAGTGGGCATTCGGTCTCCAACATTTTGTGCCGTGGGGCCCACTGGAGCTCTGGATTGGCCTGGTTCCATACCCTAAAATGAGATGGAAAAATAAATGAACAAGGTGGATTTATCATTAACATCCTGCGGCCCCATTAATCTTTCAGTTGTGGGCGTCTGCACTTTTCTGTTCGCTTGGCCCATCTCTGCTTTGGGTCGGCCTTAAAAATTAGATGGCAAAATAGGTAAACTGCTGGCTTTCTCACAAGCATGAAATTATGATACAAGCTCTTAATCCAAGTCATGGGGGTTGATTGACGTGCGATCCTAATTCTAAACATACATTGGACCCACCAGAGCTTTGGACCAGCCTCATTGTTTGTAAGAAATCCACTCCATGTTGTTTAGCCCACCAGAGCTTTGGACCAGCCTCATTGTTTGGCGAATGCCCTAAAATGAGATGGAAAAACAGGTGAACGTGGTGGATTTGTCACTAACATCTCGTGGCATCACAAATGTTTCAATGGTGTACGTCCAATCCCCGTTGTTTCCTATTGGTTTGGCATGTGAAGTGCGCCCCATCTAAGTTGCGACTTGTACGATTGGATGACAAACCACCAGGATGGATGGATTGGATGTCACAATGCTTTGGATGGGGCCCACCGATGGGGGTCACGAGTAAAACGTTACTGCTTCGGAACAATTACAAACAGTGAAAACCATGCTACGGTGGATTCGTGCATTGGACAGGTTATGGAAATTATCCTTTCTATTTTATTGATTATTGCAAGGTGGAGAGGATTAGCTATATTAATTCAACCACCTAACCCTAGATTCAATGCCTAAATCAACTTCACTGCTTTGGCTGCAGATGGAAATAATAATTCTAATGTGTTTGGGCGGTCGCCTTTCTCAATCAAATGAATAATCTAATGGCAAGCTGACGTACGGTGTTTCTAAATCAAAGTCAACAAATGTTTTTCTATCATATCACTTGTGAAACCCCACCGTCTTTCCCTCTAAGGATACAACTTAGCTGCAACTCTGTATCCAGCGATGTGGGTGGTACCCGGACCGTGGGGCCCACCTCAATGCATGCGTTGTATATCTATGCCATTTATCTATTTTGCCAGCTCATTTTAATTAGAGTATGCCCCCAAAAAATAAAGCAGATCCCAGTCTTATGTGGACAAGCCACAAGAAACATTAATGTTCCACTTCATATTATCTTTAGAGCCCAAAAATTATATTAGGTTCTGGTTGCTGAAATGTTTTGGTATTGGTTCGTTGTCATCGAGTGTATGTGAAGATTTACACAAAGTTGTGTATCTGTGGAATTTGTTTTTGATTTTGATTGAGATTCTCCTGGAAGCTATGTATATAAGTGGAATCGGGATCAAAGATATTCTAAGGCTTTCTAATTTATTCGTAGGGTTTCAAAAGGTTTGTAAGGGGTATTCGAGGCTTATTCGATTCGGGTATTCTCTCTATCTATTGTAATTTTTGTTTTCATAATTATTACCATCGCTTTGTACCTTTGTTTTTTTCTCTAGAGGGATTTTTCAGAGTCTTTGTATTTGGGCTTGTTTGCGAGATTGGAATACTCTACTCGATTCATCTGTGTGCTTCTGCGGTTCCCCAACAAGTGATATCAAGGATAAACGTTGACATGTAGTTGAATATGAAAGTAGAAAATCAAAGACAATAAATTCTAAGTTTGATATTGAGAAGTACTTGGAAAAAAATAATTTTAAATTATGAAAGGTTAAGATGATTGACTTATTGGTTTAGCAAGGACTAGATAGGGTCATTAAGAAGCGACTTGAATATATGAAAGACAACGAATGTAACAAAATGAATAAGAAAGCAAGAACTTCCATCAAATTGTGCTTAATGGATGAGGTCCTCTACAATGTAACGCCACGAATACTCGTGCCCGAGAATTTTGTGTGTTTATAATGTTAAAATCGGATACTTCAAAATCGTACATTTTAAAAAATAATAATAATAAAATCACATCTAGTTACATTTACAAAGGTAACCATCAATGAAAGTAAAATTAACTGTATTTATCATTTCATTAGCATTCAAAAAATTATCAAATGCCCTCTTAATGGTAACTTATTACATTTTCAAAGTTCGTAGCGGAAAATAAATAAAACTAATCGTGCAATATTCTTCTTCTCTATTTGAATTCATTTTCTACAAAACGGTCGTCGTCCATTACATCAACCTGTGATTCACCTAAAACATCTGTACGGTTAGAGAGGGTCAACGTCCTACTCAAATGCCCTCTTAATAGTAACTTAGTACATTTTAAAAGTTCGTAGCAGAAAATAAATAAAACTAATCGTGCACTATTCTTCTTCTCTATTTGAACTCATTTTCTACAAAACGGTCGTCGTCCATTACATCAACCTGTGATTCACCTAAAACATTTGTACTGTTAGAGAGGGTCAACGTCCTACTCATAATGGTGGTTATCCTTTAAGATTAACAATAATTCAAGAGATTTATAAGAGTATTATAAGAGTTCCGATACGTCTCGTACTTGACCATTACTGAGGTACAAAGATGCACACTCCGTATCCGTAGCACAAGCGTGACAACATGGCCCAGTCAAATCTTTACAATCGGCTGATCAACACTATCAAAGCAAAACCCTATAGAGATCAAATCCACCAACCTTCAAACGCAACCAGACCAGCCCCTGTAGCTGTAGAGGGTGTGGTTCTGGCTCCTGCGGGTGCAGCCCTCTATCCAACCAACCAACCCACGGACTTGGCCAATTTTGGGCTTCGCTTCATCCTTAGCAGAACAAGTCATATGAATGGATTGATAGAATATGAAAACCATTGTGGCCTCACACGTAATGTGAAAGTTTCTAATGGTGCGCGTGCTTTGAGGTTTGCTGGAATGCATTTGGACGGATAAAAATGTATAAGGACCATTGCCTTTGAATTCAGGTCACCTTGCAATGATCGAAACCATTCATACGATAGGCATTACGTTGGATAGAGAAAATGGAATCATTAGAAGATATTGGATCGTGATATTGCAGCCCTTTGATCAATTTAACGCTTTTAACTTGAAAAGGGATGGTTTTCTTAACATTTAAAGAATCGAAGGGCTGAAATAGTTCAAGGTGAGAGTTCTCTTTAGTATCCCGTGTCCATAGCGTGGTCTATCTCATGAACGGTTTGGATTGAAAAATACTCGAGGCAATGTCTAAAGTCCAGACACTATGATGCAACACCATCGATTCCAAAAAAGAATGAAATAGAATTTCTTGCACACACCCCGTAGTTAAGTTTTCACCACCTATATAGGTATTGGACGCAAGACCTCGTGTTAAAACTGCTCAAAGTCTATAATTTCTTTAATATAAGAGATAACTTATTAAATAATAATCTCGATTTTAGTGATTACACTAGATTTTTGGACCTGATTACGAGCCTTTGAATGTTTTCCTTTCATTGTTTTGACTCATAAAAAAAAAAATAGTGATGGTTACAATCATCCATTTTATCCTTTTTAATTCCACGTTGCCCATAAAGGAGATGGTGTAAAATGGACGGTCCCGATCATTAGTGCACCAATCACGTTGGCTTCAGTGGGCTGCGATGTACATTTATTCTAACTCGAGATAGAAGGAAAACGAATACGAGAAGAAAAGGTTTTGCTATTTTGAATGTTAGTTTTGCACCATTTAAAAGAATGTTGGTCCGGTTTAATTAGTGTTATTTTACCCAAATCCTCCGTATACAGTGGGAAAAACAACTTGGATTGTCTACGTAGCCTTAATTGAGTGGAACATGAGAGTAAAACAATTAACCACTATTTAAAACTATGAAAAATAACGGTTACTCTACTTGCCTCCAACAAAAATTATTTTATTTGTTGTAATCTAATTGGAATACATCATCACACCCTGTAACTTGTTGTAATGCAACAAACAATGCAGTGATGATGTGAAGCAATCACAATGCAAGAAAACAAAAATTCCCTAATTGTTGGCAAGTAGATTCCCAAATAAAAAATTACACAAGATTTGAATCGAGTCCGATCCTTTGTTTTCTTTGGCCATGTCATCACTGATAACGTGGAAGTGGATTGGCTGGTGTACCACACACCAGCGATCTAGCTGGTGTACGTACGTGTACTGCCAAAGACGAGCATTGACGCTCTCCAAGAGAGCAATTGTAAGAACTGCTATCAAAGTTACACGTATATGGGCCAAGAATGATGTATTTATCATATCCATACAGATCATCCATTTGTCAAGATCATTTTACATAAGCCCAAAATTGAATAATATCCAAAGCTCAAATGGACCACAATACAAATAGCAATGTGATAATGATTTTCATATTTAAAACATTCTAGGGCTCACCATAACATTTATTTTCTCTCTAATCTGCTCATAAGGTCACAAAGACATGGATGAAAAGGAAAAACGTGCTAAGATAATATTGATCCAAAACTTTTTTAACCCCGAGAGGGTTTCAACAGTAGACGTTCAATCCTCTACAAAATGCAGTGTCATCCCCTTATCTTTGGATTTGTATTATTTTTTTGGCTCAGGCCTTAAGAAGATTTCACCAAATGGAAGAACGGTTGGATATAACACATACCTCATCATGGGACCATAGAACTCGGTGACCTCAACACACCGGCCAATCGGCAGCCAATCTGTTTCATGATTGCGTGACATTATCATTAATGATGTGGCCAATCACAATGCATTAAAACAGAATCCCTCTTTTCTGCAAATAGAGGATTCGGATCTCCCAGACAAAATTGGTGAAATCCCCACGAATCTTTCTTGTACACCTTCTCAAGGAAAATTAGTTGAAATCCTCTCGAACCTTCCTCAGCAATTCGGTGGTTTTTCAGCCTATGATTGTTCAACTCCTACATGTAATACAAAGACAAGGATTATCTCCTTAACTTGATACTTCTCTATCTTCTTCATAACCCTTCCGTTCATTTACTCCAAACCTCTTCATCTATACCCAAACATTTTCTTCTAATTCTAATACAACCCTCTCCATCTACTCCAAACCTTTCCATTTCCCCGATCAGAGGCTTCTTCTATCTGAAGCAATTAATATGCAGCAGCATCCACTCTGTTAGTGTTGATATCTTCTTGCAACTGACTGGAGCTCCCTGTTAGAGACAGACGTCGAACCAAAGGGCATAGTCACCAGAACCAAGTATCAAGCATTGAAAAGGAACAAAACAAGGTTAGTAACACTGCCTAGAATCGCCGAAGATTTTGTAAACCACATTTACCCGCTGATAATGTCCTCCCCCCTTATCCTGCCTTAACCACTCCATTTAGATGAATGTCTTGTCCATTTACCTAGAATGGGAAGAAAGCTAGTAATGGGATGATCGATATTAACCTTTCCAGTACTGGCTTTGACGAGCTTGCATATCCTGACTTTCTACATCCGCCACATTCCATTTCACTGACTTTGGGCATCAATTTGATACATGCATGGCTTCTAAGATCGACGTAGTAGAAACATGAATTGGATCTACTATTCCAGATATTGCAGGTGGACATTTGCGAGATCGACCAAAGTGCCGTGCATCTCTTGAGAATTTTCATTCGATGATCAGGTGATATTATGTTTGGTTTTGTTATTTAAATTACAAACGCAACGTAGCACCCCAAAATATCACGCACATCACATTACGTGATAGATCGGAAGAGTTTCAATATTGGTATTTGTTAACAATCTGGCAGGGGCTATACCTGTAGGCGTATGAAATGAGTACGTACGCCAGTAATATGTAAAGGATAAGGGGCCGCTGGTTATGCCCAGGGAACCTCCGAAGGCCTAAGTCAGGTGAGTGGATTAAAGTATAAACATGACTTGAATTAGAGTTTTGGTGCTTACCCTCCTTTATTGGTAGCAAATGTTTTTATAGAGTGCTTGGGTGGCTCCTAAACTTACCTATCTTGAGAGGATATGGTAGATACGTATGCTGAAGGGTCCTTATTTAAATGAGGATCTATTTTCGAAATTATCGCCGAGCCCACCTAAGTTGCATAATCTTCTACTGGAATCTTGCCAAATATTTCCTTTCTTAGTACGAGGAGGGATTCTTTTCGGATATGCTGCCTCTTAGGTTGGGATTGATCCGATCAACTCGGGAGGTAAGTCATGTTGCCGAGTTCTAACCTTAAGCAATTCAGTGCGGCTTCAGTACTTTGAGGTTGGATCATCTCACAATTAATGCCTCAATAGCTTGAGTTCATTCTGATGTTCTTAGTCAGCACAGATTTAAGATACCCTTTTTGCCATTGATTACGTATCTCGTATATCAGGTTAGTTCAGTTTTTTCCATAATAATATTCAATCTATGCATGTAAATTTATGGGTTAAATTTGAGTATACGCCGTGTGTATGGCTAATTTAACTGCTTCTTATAGTTATGACCGCAAATCTAATTTAACTGCTTCTTATAGTTGTGACCGCCAAAAAAAAAAAACAACACTGCTTCTTTTAGTTATGACCGCAAATCTACATGTTGAGTTCATCTTAGACAATCCCGTCAAGCCACCTCCGATGGTTATTCAAAATGTCTAATGTGGATTGCTCACTCCCAATTCTTGCATGATCAGTTTACTCATTCTCTCATTGTCAGGCCTATAGCCAGTCATTGGCAGAGAAGATAACATAATAATGTCTTGTCTATACGGAAATTACATCACTTGAGAAGGGTAGGAATGTCGCCATGATAGAAGGCCGAAATAAACCCCAAACAGTATGTTCTCGTTCGTGTTAAATTTGTGTAAAGTACTCATGCACACCCTACTTCAACTGTAGCAAATGTATTTATAGAGTGCTTTGGTGGCTCCTAAACTTCCGTATCTTGAGAGGATATGCTAGATATGCTGAAGGGTCCTTATTTGAATGAGGATCTATTTTCAAAATTATCATCGAGCCCACCTCAGTTGCGTGATCTTCGGATGGAATCTTTCCAAATCTTTCCTTTCTTAGTATGAGGAGGGATTCTTTTCAGATATCCTGCCTCTTAGGTCGGGATTGATCTGATCAACTCAGGAGGTAAGTCATGTTGCCAAGTTCTAACCTTAAGCAGTTCAGCGCCGTGTCGGTACTTTGAGGTTGGTTCATCTCATAATTAATGCCTCAATAGCTTCAGGTCATTCTGATATTCTTAGTCGGCACAGATTTAAGATACCCCTTTTGTTGGGATTGATCTGAGGAGGGAGTCTTTTCAAATAAGATGCACAAATTTAGTATGAGGAGGGATTCTTTTCGGATAAGATACCCCTTAGGTCGGGATTGATCTGATCAACTTAGGAGGTAAGTCTTGTTGCTGAGTTCTAACCTTAAGCAGTTCAGCGTAGTGTCGGTACTTTGAGGTTTAATCATCTCACAATTAATGCCTCAATAGCTTGAGTTCATTCTAATATTCTTAGTCGGAACAGGAAATGGGCCAGACTGGACGTGTTCTATGTTCCCCAGCCTGGATCCACATGTTTCCTTCCTTCCAAGTGCACCATCTTCCCCGAATCTCCTTTGATCACTGTCCTCTTCTCCTCGCTTTTCCTCCCCCAGCTCCCTCCACCCCCCGGCCTTTCCATTTCCAACGGATGCGGGTGAGCCATGAGAGTTTTCAAGAGGTGGTTCTTAACTCTTGGAAATCTGATGTGTTCATCAACCCTATGATCCATCTCCTCTGCAAGATACAAAAACACTAAAGCAGCCATAAAGCGTTGGAACACTAAGAAGTTTGGGAACATTTTCACCCAGATTAAGGACTCCATGACACAGGTGGAGAAGCTCGAGTAGGAGTTGATTACGGACCCGTCTTCCTCCAACTTGTCTAAGTTGGATTTGGAGAAAAAAAATCTTGCCTGGCTGGAATCATTGGAAGAACTGTTTTGGAAGCAGAAATCTTGAAACCGTTAGCTTAAGGAAGGAGACCGCAATTCGAAGTTCTTTCATGCCTCTGCCTCCACTCGCATCCGCCGATCCCAAATCAAAGAAATAGTGCAGCCGAACGAGATGAAAATTACGAATCGAGCCCAACTTAAAGAGGTTGCGGCTGATTTCTTCAAGGATCTCTACTCGGCTGAATCTACGGACCCCATTGGAGACTTTCTCAACCTTATCCCGCAACTAGTCTCCTCCGAAGATAATGATTATCTTTTGGCCATCCCTTCACTCGATGAAGTGAAGCGGGCTGTCTCGGATCTACCAGATGACGGGGCCCTCGAGCCGGATGGACTAGCTAGTGCTTTCTTCTCTACCTGCTGGAACATTGTCAGAATATTCGACATCCACCTTGTAGTCAAATTCCTGTTTCAAGGAGGTACGTTCCCTCGATCTTTCACTGCTTCCCTCCTATGCTTAATCCCAAAATGTACAGCCCCCAAATCCTTTTCACAATTCCACCCAAATAGCCTATGCAATTGCGTATACAAAATCTTTTTCAAGGTGATTGCAGTTAGATTAAGTTCCATCCTTCCGAAGCTGATTTCAAAAGAACAAATGGCCTTTGTCAAAGGCAGGTCTATAGCCGATAGCATTGCCCTGACACAGGAAATCTTCCGTGACTTAGACATGAAAGTTAGGGGAAGTAACCTGATCCTCAAAATTGATCTCGAGAAAGCTTATGACTGTGTCAGCTGGCCCTTCCTAACGGCAGTTCAGCTGAAATTTGGCTTCAGCCAGGCGTGGATTTCCATTGTTAAACAATATTGGTCGACCCCATGGTTCTCTGTGCTCTTCAACGGTGAGTCGTCTGGGTTCTTTAAAGCCGAAAGGGGGTTACGTCAGGGAGATCCCCTCTCTCCCAGCCTCTTTATTCTGGTCATGGAAGTCCTCAGCCGGGGCCTTAAGAAGTTGACCGCGTCCAACACTTGCCAGCCCTATAGAACCAGTAGAAGAAGCCTGCCTCCATCCCATCTCCTCTTTGCTGGCGACACTACCATCTTCACCAACGGTAGCCGCTCCTCCATTAGAAATCTAGTGGCCTTCCTGCAGAAATTCAAGAACATTTTAGGCCTCAAAATCAGTAACTTCAAGAGTAGCTTTTTTGCGTCTTCCAGGATGCTGCAGTTGAGGACACGTAGCATTGAAAGGCTGACTAGTATTGCTTGCTCTTCTGCTCCCTTCTTCTACCTTGGTGTCCCTCTCACCAAAGGTAGAGTAGTTATCCTTGAGAAAATCCAGTCCAGGATCTCAGGTTGGAAGGCTCGCTTTCTCAATCAGACTGCCAGAACTACTCTTATCAAGCATGTCATCTCCAGTAACCCCGTCCATATTCTAGCGGCGGTTGAAGTTCCAATTAAGACACTACATGCCCTGGAATCCAAGCTTGCAGACTTCTTTTGGGGGTGGTCTGAAGGCAAAAAAAAATAAAATTCCACTGGGTAAGTTGGAAATGTATCACTTACCCCACCAAGGAGGGTGGGCTCAGCATAAAACCCTTAAGAGAAATCTCGGCTGCCCAGAGGCTCAAGCGGGCCTGGACTATCTTCTTCGCCCATAAGAACAATCTGTGGGAGAAATTCATGAGATCCAAATACATGATCAATGACTCTAGTGAATCCACTAGTCAGCGCAACACTGATTCTCCTACGTGGAAAGGTATCAGGAAGCTTCTCCACCTCATTGAAGACAACTCTCATCTTTTGCGGGGAGATGGCAACAACAATGTTTGGAATGATAATTGGACGGGGCTGGGGCCCCTCAGAAGATGGTTTCCAGGCACAACCCTTCTGCTTCTTCAAAATCTTCGGATAAAGGATTTCATTGGCCCTCATGGTCCTATTGCTCCTCTCCTGACGCAGGGATGAACGTGATGAGGTCGAACACCGTCTTCCTCAAGGATAACTACTCCGAATCCACGGAGCTTCTCTGGACTCCTCACAGAGACTTCTCGAATCCACGAGGAAAGAAAGTAAGAGAATAGGAATAAACTCTAATAAATTCGAAATTAATTGATGAATGACTAAAAATGAGTTTACACCCCTTTAAATAAGGGAACCAAGTAATAGGAAAGAAATCAGACTCAAACTACAACTAAAACTCCTAAAATTCGCAACTTACTATAAATAGTAAACTTACTATTTATAGACAGTCGCGATGTCTACTAGTGCGCAAGGTTTTCGGCCAAAAATAAGAAGTGTCCTATTTGGCTTCACCAAACCGTTCTCCTAATTATTCTAAGAACTTTTCGTGTTGGACACAACTCCTAAAGTCCAACGGATGAAGAGCTATAAACAAACTAAAACTTACTATAAATAGTAAAAACGAAATTAAAACGGGGAAACGACCGTCGATCAGGGGGTTTCTTGTAAATTTGGGCTGCGTAACCCAGCATAGCAGGGTTGGTTGGCTAAAGTAGCTCGTTCTACCCCAAATTCATATATTCTGCGTCGGATAACTCATTCCGGATTGCGAGATACGCCCGATTTAAGGTCTGATGGTCCGGATCACTTCTGTCACCAACCGTGCCTCTTCTGATCCATCTTGGCCATGAAGTTATCCGCGACATGATCTATATCAGTCCCCTCCACTTGAAAAGAACTCGTCCTCGAGTTCTCCTCATGCGCTGGTTCATGATACTCGGTTAGGTCCGCGACGTTGAAAGTCCGTGAGATTGCCATGTCATCTGGAAGATCAACAACATAAGCGTTGTCATTGATCTTTCGGATGATCGGTACCGGTCCAATCTTCTTATTTTTTAATTTGTTATACGTTCCGGTCGGAAATCTCTCCTTACGCAGATGGACCATAACGCGGTCGCCCACCTCGAACACCTTTTGTCGCCGGTGCTTATCCGCTTGTTCCTTGTACTTCTCGTTCGAGGTATGTAGTTTGGCCTGTACTTCCGCATGGATGCTCATGATCTTATCTGTCATATGTTCTGCTGCAACGCTCGTGCCTGGGTGCTTGGGCAAAGGGACCAAGTCAAGTGTGTGGCAAGGCACTCGTCCGTAGATAATCTGGAACGGCGATTTTCCTGTCGAGCGGTTCACCATGTTGTTGAATGCAAACTCTGCTTGAGACAAGGCCAAGTCTCACTGCTTCGACTTTTCTCCTGCAATACTGCGAAGGAGGTTTCCCAATGTGCGATTTACAACTTCGGTCTGCCCATCAGTTTGTGGGTGGTAAGCACTGCTGAATTGAAGTCGTGTATCGAATCGAGTCCACAAAGTCCGCCAAAAGTGACTAATGAACTTCGTGTCACGATCAGAAGTAATGGTCTTATGGACCCCATGTAGCCGTACGACCTCCCTGAAGAATAAATTCGTCACATGTGTTGCATCAAGGGTCTTCTTGCATGGGATAAAGTGCGCCATCTTAGAGAAACGATCGACCACTACGAACACCGAATCCATGCCGCGTTGTGTTCGTGGAAGACCAAGCACGAAGTCCATTGATAAATCCTCCCAAGGACCGTCAAGAACAGGTAACGGGGTGTAGAGGCTCGTATTCTGACATTGCCCCTTGGGGGTCTGACAAATATGACAATGTTGTACGACTCTTTCCACATCACGTATTAATTGCGGCCAATAATACCGCTCTTCCACAAGAGCTCGCGTCTTGTCTCGCCCAAGGTGTCCACCGAGGCCACCTCCATGTAATTCCTAAATAATCTGCTCCCTTAGAGAACTTTGGGGGATGCACAATCGATTCCCTTTGAAGAGAAAACCATCCTGTATATGAAGGTCACTGGGGTGACCTTCTTGGCACTTCAACTAAGAATCTTTGAAATCCTCATCCTCGGCATACAGCTCCTTGAGACAGTCAAAGCCGACCACCTCGTTGCTCATCGTAACAAGTAGTGACGCACATCGGCTAAGCGCATCAGCCACCTTGTTCTGCTGACCTGACTTATGCTTAAGAACAAACGTAAATTCTTAGAAAAACGCAACCCATCTAGCATGCACATGATTCACGTTAGTCTGACTATTAATAAACTTTAATGCCTGATGGTCAGTGTAGAGAACAAACTCCCTTTGAATCAGATAATGTCGCTAATGTCGCAGTGCCTGAACAACTGCGTATAACTCAAGCTCGTAAGTCAACCACTTCTTTCGGGCTTCGCTGAGCTTCTCGCTATAGAAGGCTACCGGCCTGCCTTCCTGTGATAACACTCCCCCAATTCCGACGTATGAAGCGTCACACTCAACCTCAAATAATTTGTCAAAATTAGGAAGCACCAAGACTGGTGTTGTAGACAAACGATGCTTGATTTCGTGAAAGCTCTTGTCAGCTTTATCAGTCCACTGGAACGGTCCCTTCTTCATGCAATCTGTTATAGGCGCGACTATGGTGCTAAAATCTCTCACAAATCGACGATAGAAAGTCGTCAACCCGTGAAAACTCCTCACCTCATGAATGTTTATCGGGATCGGCCATTCCCTAATAGCTCGCACTTTTTCATCGTCCACCCGAATGCCTGTGGACGTTACAACAAATCCTAGAAACAACAGGCTGTCAGTTAAAAAACTACACTTTTTCAAGTTGAGGTACAACTTGTTATCTTGTAGGACCTGCAGCACCTGCCTGAGATATTTCTTGTGCTCCGCCTCATCCTGGCTATATATCAATATGTCATCAAAATATACTACCACAAATCGACCAGTGAACGGTTTTAGAATTTGATTCATCAAACGCATAAAAGTACTTGGTGCGTTTGATAAGCTGAAGGGCATGACCAACCACTCACACAACCCTTCCTTTGTCTTGAATGCCGTTTTCCATTCATCACCGGGTCAAATACGAATCTGATGGTACCCGCTCTTTAGATCGAGTTTAGAGAACACCTTAGCCCCTCCTAGCATATCGAGCATGTCGTCCAACCGTGGTATCAGGAACTGATATTTGATGGTAATTTTGTTAATTGCTCGGTTGTCGACACACATGCGCCAGCTTTCATCTTTTTTGGTATTAATAATGCTGGTACAACACATGGGATCATGCTCTCTCTCAATAGACCCTTGTGGATCAATTCCTCCACTTGCCCCTGAAGTATCTCACACTCCTTTGGACTCATCCGATAATGAGGGCAATTGGGTCGGCTAGTCCCAGGGACGAGGTCTATGTGATGTTGGATGTCCCTCATGGGGGGCAATCCATAAGGTAAATCTTCAGTCCAGACTTCTTTGAATTCGTTTAGTAACAGTCTTCAGCTTGGAGGGATGTTTGAGGGTTCCTCTTTCTCGCCCTTCACCACTAAGGCATATACCTCGCCGGTTTCCTTAGATTCCTTCATGAAATCCTGAATGGTCAAGAGAGAACCCCCCTCCACTTTAGAGGCTTCAGGGTGGTTCTCTGGTGCCATAGGGACAACGATTATTTTTCGACTATCCTTGACAAATATGTAGACATTGTCTCGCCCCCGATGGGTCACATCACGGTCCGACTGTTAGGGTCGACCGAGTAGCATATGGCAAGCTTCCATGTCAACCACGTCACAAAGTATCTGATCTTTATAATGCTTACCAATTGAAAATGAGATAGTGCATTGTTCAGTTACCTTGGTCTCGTTCACTTTTTTTATCCAGCCAATTGAGTACGGGGAAGGATGTTTCGTCGTT
Organism: Magnolia kwangsiensis; assembly: GCA_037074715.1. Taxonomy (NCBI): domain Eukaryota; kingdom Viridiplantae; phylum Streptophyta; class Magnoliopsida; order Magnoliales; family Magnoliaceae; genus Magnolia; species Magnolia kwangsiensis. The sequence continues at coordinate 111,320,421 of CM073582.1, read as the reverse complement.
GGTAGCTGCAACTTATCCACCATCACTCTTGAGACGATGTTCTCACTGCTACCACTGTCTATAATCACATCACAGACTTTTTTGCTGACAGTACACCGAGTGCGAAATATATTGTGCCGTTGTGGATGTAATTCCTTTCGTGGGGTATACAGTAGTCGCCTCACAATGAGAGATTCGCCACGATCCTCGCCTATCACTTCACCGCCATCAGCTATTTCTTCAGTGGTTTGTTCATATTCATTAAAGCCATGATCTTCTTCTACGGCCGCATCTTCAGTGCCCCCTTCGTTTATAGTCAAGTTTTTTGCCGGACGTTGAGGACAAGTGTTTGATAAGTGGTCTGGTTGGCCACAGCGATAAGAATTGTTCGGCCTTGGCCGAGTATAAAGATTCGGAATCCTACTCGGCCCCGCTGTTGTGGGTGCTGCCCATTGAGGTCTGGATGGTCCGCTCCCCGTATCACGGTTCACGGGTGGAGGAGGTTGAGGACGTTCTCCTATCGGATCTTTTCCTCGAGCTAGCACTGGATCCTGTGTGGGACCCATTATAGGGGGTCGATTTAAAGGATAGGGACGAGGAGCTCTTGAAAGTTATGTTTCTGCCCTTCCTGCCAATTGAACTGCTTCATCTACGGTCCCGACTGGATACATCTGAACTCAGTCCTGAATTGCCGGTCGCAACCCACCTATAAATCGTGTCACCTTCTGTGCCTCAGATTCTGATAGATCGTTTCGTGTAGCCAACCGCTGGAATTCTTCAGTATAATCTGTAATAGTTAGATTTCCTTGTCGACAGTTCTGGTATTACTGGAATAATATCTGCTCATAATCATTGGGGAGAAAACGTGATCGAAGAAGACGTCTCATCCGAGGTTATGATGCGATGGGTGCCTTGTTTTGGCGGGATCGTGAAAGTTGTAATTGTTCCCACCATGCAGAAGCCCCAGATTTTAATTTAAACGCTACCAATTTCACCCTTTTATGATCTGGCACATCCATATAATCGAAATATCCCTCTACTTCGGCTAGCCAATCGAGGAAATCTTCGATACGTAATAAACCATTAAAACTAGGAAGTTCAGCCTTACCTCGATAGTCTCTTTCAGCACGATTTAGACAATCGCCTCCATGGATTGGTCGTCAGTTGAAACTTTCATTAATGTCATCGTCACTGGAACTAGAATCATTTGGTATAACCCTACGGTTTGCCACTGGTAGTGCTCTGCAATAATCGGGGTCGCGTCGTACAGCAACCACGGGTGGTGGAGCGACCATAGGTGGTGGAGCACTGCCTAGGGCTCGAGGCGGAAGTAGCGCATCCGCAAGACGGTCGAGGGTTTCCTGTAGCCCTTGTATGGTCAACTGACTCTCCCGATGGAAAGCTTCCATTCTTTCCGAAAGATAACGAATCCCTGGATCACCATCCACAGGATTTTGATTCATACTTTCGTTGTTTGTCATCGGCCCGAGGAAAAACCTCGCTCTGATACCAAATTGACTCAGTGATGAACGTGATGAGGTCGAACACCGTCTTCCTCAAGGATAACTACTCCGAATCCACGGAGCTTCTCTAGACTCCTCACAGAGACTTCTCGAATCCACGAGGAAAGAAAGCAAGAGAATAGGAATAAACTCTAATAAATTTGAAATTAATTGATGAATGACTAAAAATGAGTTTACACCCCTTTAAATAAGGGAACCAAGCAATAAGAAAGAAATCAGACTCAAACTACAACTAAAACTCCTAAAATTCACAACTTACTATAAATAGTAAACTTACTATTTATAGACGGTCGTGATGTCTACTAGTGCGCAAGGTTTTCGGCCAAAAATAGTAAGTGTCCTATTTGGCTTCACCAAACCGTTCTCCTAATTATTCTAAGCACTTTTCATGTTGGACACAACTCCTAAAGCCCAACGGATAAAGAGCTATAAACAAACTAAAACTTACTATAAATAGTAAAAATGAAATTAAAACGGGGAAACGACCGTCAATCAGGTGGTTTCTCGCAAATCTGGGCTGCACAAACCGGCGTAGTGGGGTTGGTTGGGTAAAGTAGCTCGTTCTACCCCAAATTCATATATTCTGCGTCGGATAACTCATTCCGGATTGCGAGATACGCCCGATCTAAGGTCTGATGGTCCGGATCACTTCTGTCGCCAACCGTGCCTCTTCTGATCCATCTTGGCCATGAAATTGTCCGCGACATGCTCTACATCATCTCCCCATCCTGCTGCCAGACTCGGTGCACCTTCATGTTTTCGCTGAAGGGATTGCGTTAAAATCAGGCGACGACCAAACTGTCTGGACGAGAGAAAAGTTGGGCAATTTTTCTGTCAGATCAGTATGGGAGCTCTCTTGCCTCCATGGTCATGATCGTAATTGGGCCAGGTGGACGTGGCATCCCCACCTCCCTCTAAAGGTCACTGTTTTCTACTGGAAAGTCCTGAACAATGCCGTCCCTATGGACTCTAACGTCAAGAAGAAGGGTGTGCATCTGGCCTCCTGTTGTGTCTATTGCAACAACGTCTTCCCCTCTGAGGAATCCCTAGACCATCTCTTTGTGGATGGCGACCTGGCCTCTTCCCTTTGGACCCATTTCTCCTCTATTCTTTCGATGGCCCTCCTCCCTAACCAATTGGCTGGCCTGAGAGCTTCCCAATGGTGGGCCATGGCCAAGGAGTCCTCCCTTCTGGGCATCCTTTGGGTGCTCACCCTGGTTCTGATTCTCTGGGAAATCTAGACCACTAGGAATGCCCTTCATTTTGACAGGGCCCACTTCGACCCATCCCAAGCTATTCACAAGGTCTGGTCTTGGCTCTTTCAGATATCAAGCGCCTTTCCCCTTCTCCTAACCAAGAACCAGGCTGATAGGGAAGTGGTGAAGGATCTTTGGCTCACTCCTCCAGTCGGCCCCCGCAATTCCGTGTCTTATGTCAGATGGGAGAAACCCCTCAGGGGCGCCGTGAAGCTTAACGTTGATGGCTCGTCCATGGGAAACCCTAGGCCATCCGGCAGCAAGGGAGTTTGTAGGGATGACAAAGGAATTTTTCATTTTTCCTTCGCTAAAGGGTACGACATCGGATCTAGTTTCCAAGCAAAAATGATCAAAGTTGTGGTCCACAATCTCTCCATATGCATTGATCAGGGATTCTCCACTATTGAGGTTGAGAACGACTCCCTATCTATGGCAAATATTTTTTCCAAAGCTAGCACCCCTCTTAGTATCTGATTTACTGGAAATACCAATCTGACCATATTAGTTTTGCTGGTGACATATTCATAAGGTACATCCCTCGAGAGGCCAACAGGGTGGCTGACAGTCTTGCCCATTGGGGTAGCATCAATCAGCAGTACAAGATTTTCCATGTGCCTTCTTATCTCCCGTCCCTTTCCTGTGGGGAGCTTGTCCTTGATAGGACAGCGATTGGTGTGGTGCGCACGTCATCGGTCTCTTTTTTTTCCTCCTTTCTCATCGATATGATAGGAGGGCCTCTTTGCCTGGCCCTCCCGAATGTGCAGCGTCTCTCTCAGGGTCTCAGGGTTATTTTGTCTAACTCCCCTCGGTTTGTACATGTTCTTCTTTATCAATGAATTGCTCATTTTGAAAAAAAAAAGAAAAGAAAGAAGAAGATATCCCTTTTGTCATTGACTGCATATCGCATATATCAGGCTAGTTCAGTTTTTCCCGTAATAATATTCAATCTATGCATGTAAATTTATGGGTTAAATTTGAGTATACGCGGTGTGTGTATGGCTAATTTAACTGCTTCTTATAGTTATGACTGCAAATCTACATGCTGAGTTCATCGTAGACAATCCCGTCAAGCCACCTCCGAGGGTTATTCAATATGTCTAATGTGGATTGCACACTCCCAATTCTTGCATGATCAGTTTACTCGTTCTCTCATTGTCAGGCCTATAGCCAGTCATTGGTAGAGAAGATGACGTAATAATGTCTTGTCTATACGGAAATTACATCACTTGAGAAGGGTAGGAATGTCGCCATGATAGAAGGCCGAAATAAACCCCAAACAGTATGTTCTCATTCGTGTTAAATTTGTGTAAAGTACTCATGCACACCCTACGTCAATGATTTGTAGGTGGTAATCTGTTGAGTAATTCACAATGTGTCATTGAATATCCAAACAGATGAAAACATGTATGGATATTTGAGTAGAGCATAATAGTTATTTTTCCACTTCTTGCAAGCTTTTCTGCATCGTCAGAATACTGCCACTAGGGATTCATTCAACGTTTTCTTGTGATTTCCACACACAAGTTTTTGATGGTAGGATTCATATATTTTAAGGAGAGGGGCCTTTTAAGTTGTAATCATCATGCTTTTATATTATAATATTTTTGAAGAAATCTATAATCTATATAAGCTTGAAGAAAAGATTATTGGTTGGTAAATTCCAAAGAAAAGAAAAAAAAAAAGTAGAAATGGTTAACGGAACCATGGCTATCTTTAACTAGAGGGTGGTAAGGAAGACTTTACTATAAAAGGAAGTTATACTAGAAAATTTAAAAAGGAGTAGTCAACCAAAAAATAAGAAGGAACTAAAGGTGTTTGGTTTGTTGAGCGCAGAATCTTACTTATATTGAATTAAACAAATAATATAAAATGAAAAATCTAAGGAAAAAAAAATGGAGGAAAAAACCACGATACAAAGCTATGATGATCAATCTGATATAATTAGAAGAATGGTACAAGAGATGGAACAACTTACAGTAAAAACCCTACCTTCCCCTTAACACTTTTTGAATATTCATGCTAAGCTCCTCAACCCAACCCTAATTGTAATTAGGTGGGTATTTATACATTCTTGTAAAAGATTAGAAACAAAACGCCCACACTTACTCAAACTTACGCATTCCGTCAGTTGGACTAATAGGACCCTGGGCAGACCAACCGAAACCAACTCATATCCATTCGATGGAACAAAAAATGTGCAAAAGGTCACATTATGCAAGTTAAGAATGCACCCACAGCTTAATCCATAGCTCAACTGGTAGATACCTCGTTTCAACACTTGAGGTCTTGGCATCGATCCCTAGTGGGGGTGGATAACAGTGCGTGTACTAGCAGTGGTTGTTTACTAACATGCTAACCAAAAAATAAAAAAAGTTAAGAATGCACCCGCTAATTCTGTCAAACAATTAATAGGAATTTGGGATTGTGTTAATGGTATTGAGTTCTACAATATAGTTCGTTTATTTTGAATAACATACATGACATGTACCATTTTGTACTGGTTGTGAATAAAGTGTCACGTACTGCTGCCTGAGTATCATATTTCTACCCATTCTTTTAAGGCAATAAGTATGTATGTGGCTTACTATTTTTGGAACTGAGTTGTTGAAATCAGGTACCGTGTGTTGGAGTAGTGTGGAGCCGACAGTCATGTATATATAGCTAGAATTCAACCCATCCACTGTGTGCTAAACTATAATTGTTATGATTTGAAAGTAAATAAAATAATAATAATAATAATAATAATAATAAATTAAAGTTAGATTTTAGAATTACAGCCCTGCCCTATGGATTCATGGTGGGGTATTAAAAAAGGAAAAAAGAAAGTTTTCTTATAAATTGCCCCTTCTTTAGTTCATAATAATGATAATAATAAATAAATAATAAAAAAATTGTTACTTTAAAACTATTTCTCCAAAACCACCTATTATTCCTCAAAAATTAGTTCTAAAACTTCTAAATTAGAATACAACTTGTAAAGTTGTTATTATTATTTGTTTACTGAAATTTAGAAATAAAATTAGTTAATATTTATTCTATATCAATTGATTTAAATAAATTACTCTAACTCAAATTTAAGGTTTAAATTTTATAAAATTAATTTAATTCACTCAACACCTAATGTAGAAAAGAAAATAAAAATCAGATTGTAATCTAATTGAACAAGTTAATTAAATAATTTAATTCCCTTAATACCTAATTTAGAAAAAAATCGGATTATAATCTAACTGTACAAGTTAATTAGATAATTTAATTCATCAACACCCATTTTGAAAATAAAAATCAAATTATAATCTAAATGTACCAGTTAATTAGATAATTTAATTCACTTAACACTAAATTTAGAAATAAAAATAATATTATAAGCTAACTGTACAAGTTAATTATATTCAGTTAATGCAAAATTTTGAAAAATAAATAGCAGGGTATAAATGAATTAGATAATAATAATCTAAAGTGATTATTTCAAAAATATATAAAATCAGAAAGTGATAAGGAACACCCACAATATTTTCCTTTTCTTTTTAAAAATACAATTTCATCTATTGTATCATATTTAAGTTAGGATTAATCTAAATATTATTATTATTAATTATTTTAAATTTTGAATTTATATTTAATTTAAAATAAAAAATTATATTAATCTACCTCAGAGATTTATTATCACAATTATAAATTATTATTATTTTTATTAATAAATTGAACTTGATTTATTACCAAAGAAAATCAAAACTTATATCTTAATATAATTTAATAATTTCATTGAACTAACATATCCAAGGCAATTACACGAAATAACATAAAAAGATTAACTAAACTATTATACAGAATTTAATTAATTAATTTAAATAAAAATACAACAAAATTCGAATTTAAATTACATAAAAAATATATATAAATTTTCAGATTTTTTTATGATCACCTACCTTTGAAAAAGTCTGCTATTCCAACTTGATCCGGCCCTAATTCAATATTGAACTCCCTCTCTTGATCTCCGGAGTTCTCCTTATCTTCTCTTTTTATTTTTATTTTTATTGTTTGTTTATTTTCTTCCTTTTTTTTTTTTAAAAAAAAAAAATTTTTATAAAGGGATTGAGAAACGGAATTGAAGAGTGGAGTGGATATGGGACAGTTTAGATTGGTGGGAGGGTTCCACCGTGATGGAAGTTATGAGATGGTGGTGGGTCCAGTACCCATTATCATACGAAGGAGGAGAAAAAAGGGAGATAGAGTCAAGAGTGTGGGTTTTATTTATTTTTTATTTTTTAAAATGTGGTGGGCCTCACTATGATGTCATGATAAATCCACTACATCCATCATCTTGGCCGGGGGCTATGAGAGGACATAGGCCAAAAATAAAGCCGATTCAAAACTAAAGTGGGCAACGGTAGGGTACGTTGGTTCCCTAAAAAAAAGGGTCGTTACACGTGTACTACACACCAGCTATTGATGTCAGCAAGTTCTGTGGGTCCCATCGTGAGTTATGTATTATATCCAAACCATCCATCCACTTGCAGAGCCCATCATAAGGCATGAGATGAAATATAAGAAAGATCTAAAGATCAATGGAACCACACTGCAAAAAAAAACAATGGAAGATTGAACATCTACCATTGAAATCCTTTTAGGGGTCACAGAAGTTTTGGATCAATAAGATATTTGTTTTTCCTATTCATCCAGGTATTTTTGACATTATAAACAGATTAGATGGAAAAGAAAAATGTTATTGTGGGCCCTATGAATGTTTTAACGGTGAAAATCATTATACTGCTGCTATTTGTGGTGTGATCCAGTTGAGCTTTGTATATAATTCATTTTTGGGCTCATGCACTAAAATGATCTCGAAAAACACAAGATCAGTGTGGATATAATAAATATATTATTTTGGAGGCCATGTAACTTTGATCTCCTTTAAACCGTTGGTACGAGTCGGAGGGCTCGTCTTCGCACGACACGTACCTCCACCAGCTATATAGCTGGTGTGTGGTACACCAGCCATTCCACTTCCGGTTAAAAGGCTGTAATTGCCCTATTACTTGAATTCTTGGTTCACCGTCCTTCTACGATCAGACAGAATAGATAAATAGTCTGGATCACTGACTGATCAGCCCAGTTCTACAATTGGAGTAGTGGAGTGTATTGAACTACGGAGTAGCAGTATTCTTTTGAAGGATGTGATGGCCCCTGAGCGTCCAGACGGAAATTGCTAACTTAAGGAAATGCAATGATCATCAGGGACGGTTAGTGATGCCGCCATTTGCCCGTTGGTGCTTAGTAGGCCCCACCATGATCTCTGTGTTTTATCCCATCCCGTTCATCCATTTTTTTCAAATAATTTTAGGGTTTGATCTGAAAAATGAGCTTTGTTTTGAAGAGATAGACAATGGCTGAGACTGTTGTTCGGTTAGTCTTACAAAAACTGGACGATTTTCTAACGGAGGAAGCACATTTGCTACTTGGTGTAGATGAACGGGTCGGATCACTTCGAGACAAACTTGGATGGATGTGTGACTTCCTCAAAGACGTCGATCGGTGGCAGAAAGAGAACGAAAGAGTTAAGCGTTGGGTTGGCCAAATAAGAGAAGTAGCCTACGATGCTGAGGACCTCATCGACTTCTACATCTTTTACATTGAAGAGCAACGAAGAAAGAGGAGTGCTGGATTCATGGGATCCGTACGCAGTTTTGCTTGTTGCATCAAATACATACCAACTATCCACGACATTGGAAAGAGGATTGGCGACATAGAACGAAGGCTCAACGAGATCTCATCCAACAGATCAGAGTTCGGCACTGACAAGATACCAGGATGTGGAGAAGCTCCATCTTCTTCAAATCAAATCCAGACGTGGAGGGCGAATAGGGTTCCCATCGTTGAGGAAGCTGATGTGATCGGCGTCAAAGACGAGACAAAGACACTGGTGGGGCGGCTGACTGACGGAGAAAAGCGACGTGCCGTGATTTCGATCACTGGTATGGGAGGAATAGGTAAGACTACTCTGGCTAAAAAAGTTTACAATAACATCCATGTAAAGAGGAGCTTCGATTTTCGTGCTTGGGTGTATGTCTCTCAACAATATCTAGTCCGAGAGCTTTTATTGAGCATTATAAAATGCTTTAGAGCCCTCCAACGAGATGAAATCGAGATGACGCGTGAGGAAGACTTGCGTCAGGAACTCTCTCAGTACTTAGACGGGAAGAGGTATCTGGTGGTTATCGATGATATATGGAGTAGACAAGCTTGGGACAGATTGGCTTCTGCATTTCCAGATACGGAAAAGGGCAGCAGAGTACTGCTCACGACTCGCAAGGAAGATGTAGCAAGGCATGCAGACGCACAGAGCACGCTCCATAAAATGCGTTTGTTGGATGGAAACGAGAGCTGGTCATTGTTTTTTAAGAAAGCACTCCCCGGAAATCTTGCTCCTACGTTCCCTCCAAATATGGAGGGGTTGGGAAGAAAGATCGTTGCTAAATGTGGAGGTTTACCTTTAGCAATTGAAGTGCTAGGAGGCGTCCTATCAAGAACAGAAATGTCAGTGAATACGTGGGTGAAGGTGCTTGAAAGTGTGGAATGGTGGCTAAATGAAAGTGAAGATGAGATATCGGGCATATTGGCCCTGAGCTACCATGACTTACCCTATTACTTGAAGCCCTGCTTTCTTTATTTTGGAGCTTTTCCTGAAGACACTGAAATCTTTGTCCACGAATTGATTCGGTTGTGGATAGCAGAAGGATTCCTGCAGAGAAGAGGAGATGAAGAAATGGAGGATGTTGCCGAGGATTACCTGGAAGAGCTCATCAGTAGAAGCATGATCCAGGTGGCAAGCACGAATAGCAATGGAACAGTTTTTAAATGCCGTATTCATGATCTTCTACACGATCTCTCGACATCAAAAGCCAAGGAGGAGAGATTTCTGGACGTGCATGGGAACATGGCGCCTGAATTACCTACAAAGGCACGCCGACTTGCAATTAATTGTGGTGACATCAGTAAGTCCATCTCTCTTAACCGCTCCACTCCACAACTCCGCTCTTTGTTGCGCTTCAGTTATGAGAGAGAGATGCTGGAGAAACCACAGTTGAAAATCCTCTTGGGAGCTTTCAAATTGCTCAGGGTGATGGATCTCCGATTCCTAGACCTTTCTCGTCTTCCGGATGAAATAGGGTATCTAATCCACTTGAGGTACCTACGTCTTAGGGGAACCGGGTTAGAAAGGCTACCGTCCACCATAACTCACCTGTCCAATTTACAGACTCTCGATCTATGGGATACAAATATAATAACACTACCAGATGATATTTGGAAGATGGAGCAGATACGACACCTACTGGTAGGGAAGTATATAGACTAGCCATGTCGAATCAGCAACATCATGCAAGTCCATCGCTTAAGCAATCTCCAGACTCTAAAAATAGTAGACGGGGGCAGCTGGATAGAAGATGGGTTGGAGAAACTAACCAATTTGAGAGATTTGACTATAAGGGGAGATCTCAAAATGTCATTGTCCCATTCCATTTGTAAATTGGTCCGCCTCAGAAAATTGTGGGTAGAGGCACGTGCTGATTCCTCAATTCCAGCTTTTGCATCATTCTCAAATCATCACCATCTATTTAACATAAGTTTACACGGATCCTTGGAGAAATTACCAGACGTACATGAGTTCCCACCTAACCTCACTTCGCTATTCTTGGAGGGGTCCCAATTAGAGCGAGACCAGATTGGAACGCTGGAGATGCTGCCGAACCTTTGGAGAATCTGTTTATACGCGAGATCTTACGTGGGGAAGGAAATGGTTTGCTCGGTTGGAGGGTTTCCACTGCTCGACTATTTGACTATTTATGACTTGGATGAATTAGAGGAGTGGAGGGTGGAAGAAGGATCGATGCCGAATCTTAGACATTTGAAGATTTGGAAATGCAGTAGATTGAAGATGCTTCCTGATGGATTGCAACATATCAGCAACCTTCAAAAATTGAAGGTGAGAGGCATGCCGGAGGAATTCAGAGAAAGGGCACGAAAAGACGATGGAGAGGACTGGCTTAAGATCCGTCATATACCCTCGCTTATCATCAACGACTGGTAGGGATATTTCTCTGTCATATAAACGAGTCCGAGTTGCATTGATCCAGTTTTATTTTCCCATTACCTAGGTTATTGGTTATAAAAAGGCAATTCTTATCTCTTACTAGCTTGAGCCAAGGCAGTCAGAAATGATTGACTTCATCTACCCTGTTTGGTGCACCAAGTATAAAGAGTAATTAGTAAACGTGACCAACGTCCTTTGCTTGGGCAATATATGTAACTGTCAATAAATTGTAAATTGATATCTATGGTGCTTCCGATGTAACTCATACTTGGTCGAATTCTCAAAATGAAAGGGTAGTTTCAAATATTTTCACGATAGTCATTTGACAAGTTTTGAAAAGTTGTTTTTTTTTATTCCTAATACCAAATCGGTTTCGTCCTTTAGATCATTTAGTTGTTGTTCCATTTTTTAGTGAAGAATAAGTTATGTCTTATTCAATTCTAAAAAGGTGATGTGGATAGAAGTTTTTATTAGTCATAAAGAATCTTGACCAGTACATTAATTTTCTTTATAGCCTTTTATTTAGAAAGATGATAACTTTTTGCTGACGTGATCTCCTTGTTGCCCATCAAACTTGATAAATTATAACAATGTTTGTTAGATACGAACTATTTTCTTATAATGTGGTCAATGTAGGTTGCGTATATTGATCATGCTTCTAATCATGGTCTTCCATCAAATTCTGAAGTTAATGGATGAAGTGGATTTCGCACATATGCGATGATGGACTCCATGGATGGTATTCTTATATTGTTGAGGGTCAGGGTCGAGGTTTCATGTGTTAAAGGTCGATTTTGTTATGTGTTGATGTCAAGGTTGTTGTCATATGTTAAGGGTCGAGGCTGTCATCTGTTGAGGGTTAAGGTTGTCCTAGTCAAGGTTGTCATACGTTAAGGGTTGAAGTTGTCATGTGTTAAGGGTCGAGGTTATCCATGTCGAGATTTTCATGCCTTAAGGGTCGAGTTTGTCAGGGTCAAGATTGTCATGTGTTAAGGGTTGATGTTGTCATTTGTTCACTGCATTCACTACCAAAAATTAATCAAATGCTATGGATTAAATCCATAGCGAAAGAATGTTTTAGTCAGTAGCCATTGGTACCATAATTGTCATGTGGTAAAGGTCGAGATTATAGTATAAGAGTCGAGCTCGTGATTGTAATGTGGTAAGGGTCAATGTTATCATGTTATAAGAATTGTGGTTGTATGGTAAAGGTCAAGGTCATCATGTTATAAGGGTCAAGGTCGTGGTTGTATATTATAAGGGTGGAGGTCGTAGTTTTAATGTGTTAAGAGATGAGGTTATCATTTGTTAAGGGTCAAGATTATTATTTGTTCACTACCTTCACTATAAAAAATGGATCAAGTGCTACAGATTAAATCCGTAGCAAGAGATTATGTTACAAGGGTCGAGGTCGTAGTTGTAATGTCATAAGAGTCAAGCTTATCATATTATAAGGGTCGAGGGTGTGGTTGTATGTTATAAGAGACGAGGTTGTGATTGTAATGTGGTAAGTCGAGATTGTGATTGTAATTGTAATGTGGAAAGGGTCAAGTTTGTCATGTTATAAGGGTTGATATCGTGGTTGTAATGTGGTTGTCATGTTATAAGGGTTGTAGGTCCTTTCGTGGATTATGTGTCGAATCTACCACATCCACTGGATTTATAATTTAATTTAACATCATGGGCCAAAAAATGAGTTACAACAAAAAATTTCATGGCCACGAGAGGTTTTCAATGGTAGGTTTTGAATCTCGTTGCTTTCTAAGTATGTTCCACATGAGCCTGCCTAATTTTTGGGTTTATTCCCTGAAATGATCTTTCAGAATGGATGGACGACATGGTTAAAATATATGCATCATAGTGGGCCTAACAAGACCATCCATCTCTACATAGATTCGGTTACCTCATGTGCATAAGGTCATATTACATTGATATGGATATAGAGAGAAGCTTTTTGAAGTCGGTTTCTACCATAAGTTATGTTGCGCCCACCTTGAGGTTTGTAGAAATTCCACTCCATCCATTTATTTTGGAAGATAATGTTCAGATATGACATAAAAAAATTAGACAGATTTGAAACTCAGGTGGACCACATGACTCAAAATAGTGGAAAGGAATTGCCTACCATTCAAAATTTTCTAGGCTCCACTGTGATGCTTATGTGCAATCCAAACTGTTCATAAAGTGGCCCAAATGTTCATAAACTCTTTATGATGAGGATGTAATGAAAGAGTAAAAATATTAGCCTAATCCAAAGCTTTTGCAGTCCATGAATGTTTCAAATGTGGGCATATAATCTCCACTGTTTTCTATTGTATGGCGTACTTGAGTTTTGGATTTACCTCATTTTTGGTACCTCATTTTTGGGATCTTGTCATAAAATGATTTGACAAAACATGTGAGCCGTGTGGATTTCTCACAAACACCTAATTTCATCCCAACATTAAAAACAAAAAAACAGAAAGAAAGAAAGAAAAAGTGTCAGGTGATCTATACGTAGGACATTTGTTTAATCCATCCAGTATTAGCGGCATTTGGAAATACCACATTGGTTTTTTGGTCAAAATCCTCAATCGATGTGGAATATGCAAGAAGCGATAAACCCCGAATCCACTGGTGCGTGTGGAACCCCTGACCATGTGGCCCGCATGTATGTGACTACATCCGTGCCGACCATATGTATTTGAAGCTTATTTTTTAGGGCATGATCCAAAGAATGAAGCGGCTCCAAATCCCACGGGACCCATGGAATAGGAAACCATGGTAATTGACTATAACAGACTTCTTGTGTGCCACAAAAGCTTTTGAGGAAGATGACAATTATGTGGTCTCTTCTTCTAGTTGTTCATGACCTTATCAACATGTTGGATGTCAAATCTTACAATTGGTGGAATACATGAAAATTTTAATGGTGGGGATTCAATCATGACCGTTTCGTGTTGTGGTCCACCTAAATTCTGAGTCAGCTTTATTTTGGGAAAATGATCGCTTCGCAATCAACTATACGACCCATTCAGCAAGATGTACGGTCCAACCATCATCTATGTGGCTCACCATGATACATGTGCGTTTAATCCACACCGAACATCCAAATTGAAACCTATATGTTTACGGCAAAATCCAGACTGAGGCAGATCCACATCCCATGTCTAACATACTGCATTCAACATTCAACAATTGTTTATGTTGAATCCTCCGTATTCTAGATACCCACAAGGTGGACATTCGAATGTCGAATCCAACACCTGAATGAATAGACCACCCTATGAGTCATACACCGACTCAGTAATTATCTAACATGCATATTCCGATTTGCATCTGAATTAAATCAAGAATATCATTCCAACTGATGTGGTCCACGATGATCTTGGATCCATCTAGCTACTATATGACACAAACTCCCAAGAAGTGATGTAGACAATGCATTTCATGAGGACCAAAACTCAGATAATCAAATTAAGTATGGAGGCCTCCCTGATTAGCAACTACCACATGCATGATGCGCTTGTTACAACAATAGCAAAATCCATGGCCACTCAGCCTCCCTTTCCTGTTCAACCACAAAAAATATGTAGTCTACAAGCAGTCATTGTAACTACTCAAATTTAAAATAATAATCTTATTATTAAAAAAATAATAATTCTAAATTTGAATTCAATTTGAATTTGAATTTGAGGAAACAGATAGTGGAATTATTGTAACTTCCCCTATCCCGAAGGAGATTTCTCTTCTTCAAGAAAGGTGTTTGGGTTTCTCCCAACCTCTTTTAAAAAAGGTAGGGAATGAGAGAGAGAGCAGGAAACCCTAAGCCAGGCTGATGTATAGGTTGATGTTATAACTGTCCTCTCATTAATTTATTATTATTATAGTTATTTCACCCAGTCTACACAACGAACGTATCATATTAGCCATACGCTCATTGCATAGATGTATTTGGCATATACAGCAAATTAAGATATACCAATCCTCTGCACAACTGGTTTTGCAAATTGGCGTAGAACAAGATGAACAGTTTGGGTCATGCATCCACGTGGAACCTTTCCATCCCTAGATGCCAGACCAAAATCCAAATGAAAACTTTGGCTACCACCCAAAATGAATACTCTAATAGCGTTGATGAATCAAATGAAGTCTGATAGCAAGTTGCTTTAAAAAAAAAAAAAATTTTTTTTAAAAAAACCAAACTTAGTCAAATGGTTATCTAACATGCCACTTGTGGTACCGTAGTATCTTTCCTGCCAAAAAGCAATTTGGATAGGACGTAGATCACTGCCATGAGAAAGGTAGGCCCCACCGTCAACATCATCTGGCACAAAAATAATGCAAAAAAGAGTGTGGATAGTCTGTGTTGAAGGCACTGGAAACCTCAAAATTGTTCATATTTCAAGAGAAGGGAATTTTGTGGCAGATAACTTAGCTAAATGGGGAGCAAATTACAAACTCTTCAAATTCTTAAAAAAGTGAGGGAATTGCCTCGTCTCATCAGGGGACACTTATTACTGGACAAGGTGGGGTTGGGGTTCGTTCCTTTGGGTTGACTTACTGTAATTAACATATACTAGGTGGGTCTTTACTCTTGCTCGGGTGGTAGAGTCTCAGGAGGTTCAACTATCGGTCAAGGGTTCAAGTACCCATAGGTGGTGAAATTCCACTAGCGTGAGTGTTTAGGGGGTGTGTGTGTGCGTGTGTTAAAAAAAAATAAAAATATACTAGGTGGATCCTTTTAGTTTTTGCTGTTAACTAAGGGTACCTTCTGATACTTGGTATGTTTATATATATATATATATATATATATATATATATATATAGAGGACCTCACAATAGGCTCCCGAGAGGTTGAGCTGTGTGGGCCCTCCGTGATGCGTGTCGACCATCAACACCTTGCATTTGATGGGTACCCTTTAAATTATGGGATATCCCAAAAATCATCCATATATGGAACTCAGGGGGGCCATACCATCTAAAATCATGTGAAACACCGTTAAAACATATAAAATCACTTGGTGGGGGCCACCTGAGTTTTGAATGCTGCTGAAACTTGATCTGAACCCTCATACAAGTGGGACACACATAATGGATGGGCTGGATTTGCAAACCACATCTTTTGTGGGCCCCAAAAATGATTATGAATGTTTTAATGGTGCACGGCCTCTCTCCACTTCTGTATGTGGTGTAGCCCACACAAGTCATGGATTGACTTGATTTTTGAGACCTAAGCCCATGATGGAATGGTGCATCTGACTGATGGGGTAAATGTTTGAAATGCATCACGGTGGAGCCCACATAGCTCGACCTCATGGGACAGACTCGTGAGGTCGAGTGCATAGTACCTTTTCCCACATATATATATATATATATATATATATATATATATATATATATATATATATATATATATATATATATATATAATAATCGAAAAATGCTGATTTTCTATTTAGAATAGATTGCATACTATACAACCTAACTTTTACTTGTTGAACCTTTTCAGGCCCACCATGATTTATGTGTTAGATCTACACCGCCCATCAATTTTTTTCAGATTATTCTCTAGTGCGAGCCCAATATAATAATCGAAAAAAGGCTGATTTTCTATCTAGAATAGATTGCATACTATACAACCTAACTTTTACTTGTTGGACCTTTTCAGGCCCATCATGATTTATGTGTTAGATCCACACTACCCATCAATTTTTTTTCAGATTATTCTCTAGTGCGAGCCCAAAAACGATACCACAGTTAGAGCCAAAGTGGACCACACCACATAAAGTTGCAGGGGGGATTGAACAACTACAGTTGAAATCTTCTTAGGGTCCACTGTAGTTTATTAGCCATCTAACCTCTTCATAAGATTATACACTCTCAATGAAGAGAAAATACAAATGTCAACTTCATTATAGGCTTATGTGGCCCCAAGAAATTTTCAGTAAGCATCTAATTCTCACTGTTTCCCATTGTGTGGCCTACTTGAGGTTTGGATTTACTTTGTTTTTGGTCCCTTGATCTAAAATTAATGATATAAAAAATTGATTAACAATGTGCATTTGATACATATATCAATGATGGGGACAGAGAAGTTCCACATGCCAACACTTCCAGTTTTCTTCCCTCCCTAAATGTGCTGCAATGCATAGCTAGTAACAATAAAATTTCTTGAAGTGTGAAATCTATGTGAGCCCCATTCTAAGAAATGAGCCCAAAAATAAAGCAATCTAAAACTTAAGCGGATTGCACCTCTGGAAACAATAGGAGTTAATGCTACCATGGAAAACTTACTGGAGTTATAGAAGGCTCTCATGAAGCTAATATTTGTGTTTTACCTTCATCCAAGCATGTGTGACCTTATGAACACATGGAAAATTGTTCACTCCCCAAGTGCAGGGTTGTGATGTAGTAATAACTCGGTAAGACCGAGGTCGAATCCCAAGGGACTGAAACTTGTACATTATCTAAAATTAACTGGAAATAGAACTAGAATGAGATGAAATCTGAATTGAATTATAAATTGAGGAATAATTGTAAACTATTAATCTAAAACTTATAGGAGAAATCAGAGGTAAGGAATCTAGGGATTCAGAGGATCCACTTGTAGAGATCAGGGAGATCTTATGGTTGCATCAAAAATCATGAAAATTACTGAATTGCCGTTGATATAGTTTTCAAAGAGATGAAAGGTGTATGAATTAGAATGGATTCCATCACCAAACCATGCCCAAAAGACTATGGCAAACAATAGAATCAAACTAATTACCACCCAATCACATGTATGCAAGTTAGGAAGGGTACCGACATCCAACCATGCCCAAGAGACTATGGTGAACAACAGGGCTTCCTGACATCATAAACATTAAAGAGAACGGAAATATTCAAAGCCATTGCAGACCCATTGTAATTTCAGTCACAATAGACCATTAAAAACCTAAAACATTCCCATAATAATCAACTAAAATCAACGTCGAGTCATGAATTAAAATTTAAATAAAATCAAATCTCTCATCTCACTACAAGCTTCACCTCTTAGCCCTAGCTAGGAGGATTTAGCCTGCCATGGATGGGCTCAATCCAAATAAATAAAGAGAAAAAGAAAAGGAAAAGAAAAGGGAAAGAAAAAAACCAAGCTCCTCTCTCTCTCCTCTGCTCACGTTGAAACCCAAGCTCGAGCTCTCTGTTCTTCCTCCCAAGACCTTGAATGAATGCTCCCCACGTCCAAAAACCTCTTTTTATAGCTGCTGGAAGGCTGGAGTCAGTGACAGAGTTGTAGCAGGATACGGAGTGCAATTTTTGCAGCCAAGTTCGGTACCATGAAATACGCCACTTTCCTCGCTCAAATTCCAAAGAAACACCGTCTCTTAGTACTTTCTTGGGTCCTCTACATGATAGACGGTTCAGATCTGCCATATTATCAAAGATGGTGGGCCAAAACTATTCGGAAAAGTCAGTTTTCGCGGATGTGCGAAACCTTTCGCACCATTTCGCTATTGTGGTCGGTGGGCCCCACAGAAGCATTTTCTGGAAAATCCACCCCGTCCATTGGATTCAGAACGAAATTTCAGTTAAGAATCGATGGTTTTGAACGTCCATTGACGTGTCCCAGAGAAGAAATAACTAAAAGATCAGATTTGAACGCTACCGGGCAGCCCTTTTGTGGCCCCTGTATCGCTCACGTGTGTACGCATGGGTACAAAAAGTCAGCATGTTTTTGTAGTATTCGAGCCCCTCTACACGGTGGACGGATCAGATTGGCCATACGAGCAATGAGTGGGGCCCACTACCGTTCGCAAAACGGACGCAGGCCGTCCGTTCGCTGCGCCTTACGCAGAGAGGGAGAGAGAGACGGGTCAGCGCTTGCTCCGGTGCGGCTCGCGTGCAAACGTGCTGTGTACATGCACGTTGCACGTGGGGTCCACTGTGTTGTTTATGTGAAATCCATTCCGTCTATCCTCTTCAAAATCTCATTTTAACCGTGCAGAACACTTATCAAACATATCCAGCTGGCGGGTGGGCCCCAAATTGAAGATTGATGGGCTGATCTGCCCGTTAGGCCACTTCCGCAATGATCCAATGGATGATTTTTGACGTGTACGGTTAATTTATGGTCCTCAGGCCACGTATGAAGTTTCGAGCCGAACGGATGGTGGGAACCTCGTGATCTTGCATTCTGGACGTCCTTCAGGCCACTTGAGCTTCAATTTCTTACTTTTCTCGGATTTCTGACCGTGTATATTTGTCAATCTTGGTCTCCTGGAGTGTGTCCCTTGCCTGTGGCGTCAACAGAGTGTTAAATTCATACTTTTAGTAACTTTTTGCAGTTCATGCTTTCAACTACACCCTGTATCACAAACACGGCAAAACGGGCCATTAAACGGTATTATGTACATAAATCCAGGTAATAAATGGGGTCTAATATGCAGTATTTGACCCTCAACATAACCCCCAACCAGCATTTTGCTAGTCCCGAGCAAAATATGCGAAAAATAAGTTGAGACTTATATGAAAATTTCTGTAAAGCCGAATGATTTTTGAGAAATAATCCAGTCATTAGAATTCTACGATTCATGAATATTGGGCATTATTTTCTCCTGAACTCAAGCGCACGGTAGACTTCATAATCAAGTGTAAAGTATCAATCCATCAATTAGAAAAATTTTAAACATTGAGATCCATGGATGGATAGTCTAATCTCGGCTTATCATCATTAAGAGATCCAATCGTCAATTTCATGAAATCATTGGTAACCGACAAGAAAATTCATGATAACTAAAACCTAATCTAAAACTTGCCTCATAAATTAGCCTATTAACTTTTGATTTTTCTATTCAAAGTAATGCCAAGGAAGGGGAATCAAATCCTCACCTATAGGGAGCAAATCTATGGTGAAGATCGTACACCTGACTCTTTTTAGATATCATTCATGGGGAATTAACTCCACACCTATAGGGAGCAAACCTATGGTGAAGATTAATTATCCAACCTTTCCAATTTTTATACCATGATGGCAAGATATTTCAGGCTGGTTCCTTTCGTGCTTAGTGATTACCAAATTAACCCTTCAATATCAGACTGAAGTCTTAATGTGAAAGCGAGATGTGACATGTGAAATCATGACTCAGTTAATGTTTACAACTTCTAATCATGGATTAATAATTCACTTAACTATGAAATCTAACAGATACGGAATCCAAGAGTCATAAATTACCAACATCACTTATCTTGTAATTCTAAATCCAAGATAGGCATTAAAAATCACTTCGAATTTACAAGAATTTTTTTAAAAAAAATTTAAAAATTTAAAAATTTTCACAAATTTTTGCTCAAGACTAAGAAAATACTGATTAGGAAACCTAATCTCCCACCCCCAACCTAAAATCTACATTGTCCTCAATGTAAAAGATATGGGAATGCAATGCACATGGGACAAAGAAAGTAAAGTAATGGGAAGATAATACCCGGATAACGTATCGAGAGAGATTTTTCAAGAGATCACTGGGAGAGAGCAGGTTAGTACGAGAGAAAGAAAAACAAAAATAAAATCCTACCTATACCACTTTCGCAGGTGCTCTCGATTGCATTTAGCATATGCAACAAGCCTTTAAACCCCTAGGTTACCCCTAGTGGACGAGTTGTAGTCTCGTGAGGGTTTGCAGTAATGTTACCCACAAACATTGAATCGATCATGCCGCAAGGTTCTCCTTCCGGCCAATATCTTGATAAGTCTCTCAGTAAGCTCCTCAACAGAATCATCCAAAAGCCCTTTTTGCAATAGGCTTGGGCGCCCTGGAGCATGACTTTCAAGAGAGACTTATGTACCTCATAAGAAATCTTTCATTGAATTGCTGGAGGTATCCGTAATATATACGATTCACCTAAGATAGAAGAAGTTTCAACGTTAGTATTACATGGTGAATCAAAGACTACAAGTAAATAAAGTTTAGAAAACTTCTTAAAAAGTAATGTAGTCTCAATATATTCCGAAGTTCCAAACTTCGTTTTTAGATTCAGCTCCTCTTCCTTTACTAGTAGACGTTTAGGATCAGGGGAAGAGAGGGTTTCAGAATAAGGGTTCGTTTGGTCAGTGATGACTACCGAGATGTTGTCTCGCGAGGTATCCACTTTGTCTTTTAACATGAAATCGTTTGAAACCGCAAAGTGTGCCAAGCAATCCCACGAGTTGGGAAATTCAGATGAGTGTGACTCGTTTTTGTGGCTTGTGATGATCTGCGCAAAGAATCCATCATCTTTGAAAGTGGATGGAGGTACGCTCTCTTACTCCAGTCCTGCACAGATAGATTGAAAATCAGTAAGTGAAGCATTGATGTAATCACTCTGTTCATTGAAATTACTCAATTGAGGCGCTGAATTCTCAATTGTTTGCAGTTCAGATGGTGGCCTCAACTGAGTGGTTTCAAATTCCAGAGTCGTAGCGGGCAACTCCTCCTCCCGAATCATATCATCATTCAATTCAAGGGAGTGGTCTAAACATGTCTCACAAGACTTAGAAGAGTTGGTTGTAAGAGGTTCATTCTCCACATTTAAATCAGGCATGTCAGATGAGTGGAGTAGATCTTCCTGACCGATCACTTCGTGCACGTCTTGATCGTTGACCTGGACCAGATTTGAGATTGATTCAGGGAGAATTTGGGTTGCACATTCATGACCATCATCCCAATACGCATCATTGTCTAGTCCAGTGCAGTGCACATTCGGGATGAGATCACTTTCCTCACATTCTACACCTAACATGGGTTGAGGTTTGCATAAACTAACTTCTTCCTCATCATTGAAATCTTGTGTGTCATGTAAGGAAACTGTGTCATCATCAATGTATTTAAAAGACACCCATGTATCTTCACCATTCTTTCGGACAGTCATCGAGATTGACTCATCGGAAAATTGAACCACATGCTCATTAACGGAATCCAACTCCTCATTCCAAATTCTAGATTCTTTTAAAAGTGAGTGTGGATCACTTTCTTCGCATTGTATTTTTAGAGTAGGTCGTGGCTGGGATGACCGAGCCTCCTCTATCCTATCAAGACGCGCATCGAGTCCTTTCATTGTTTCCATTACTTTTCTCATTTCCACAAGACAGGCCGAAAGATTACGCTGATATGAATCCTCTTGGATCGTTTCTGGATGGATTTCAAAGGTAGGGGATCCAAGAGAATAATCATTATAACATGTAGTTGGTTCATTTTCCTAATTTTGATGTTTTCACTGGTTATAGTCATACTGATCATAAGTGGGAGAATCTGCTGGTTGGTAATACTTATTATCACTCATGATACAATCACGCATTGTTTTATCGGATGAGTGATAATAATTCTCACAACCATAGTTATGATAACCCCAATACTCACGTACTGTTTTGTTAATCCGTGGGGTGTAATTGTTCTCCTGCATATAATCACGTAAGGACTTCTTAACCGGTGGATTTTCATATTTTGATCGGTTCTCGATGATTGTTTCAGAAAAGTTTTGAGACATAGGTTGATTTATATCATCATCATCCCAAAATAAGTTATTCTTCTCAGCATACTGACGTTGCCACTCATGCATATGCATGATGAAACCCTTAATCTAAATTTAATCCTACGAAAAATAGAAGAGAAGATCCTATAGCAAAGTGGAAAGTAAGAGAGGAGAAGTTTAGAAAGAATGTACCAGACTAGATATTCCTATATTAAGATCCTGCAAAAAAAAAAAAATAAAAAAAATAAAACAAGTTAGTTTCTAAAACAGTTAGTCTAAGATTATAAAATTTTTAAAAACCCTAATAGAGAAAAAATAAAGAAATTAGAAAAAATATCACCAAATTAGAATTTCTATTTCAGAATCCTACAAAACAGGAAGAATAGGTTAGTTTCTAGAAATTAGGAAAATAAAAATAAAAATCTACGGTTAAAATAATCCTAATCTTAACTAATCCCAAAACTAATTAATTTCAGAAAAACGTAGCCGACAGTCTCCGGCAACGGCGCCAAAAACTTGTTCACTCCCCAAGTGCAGGGTTGTGATGTAGTAATAACTCGGTAAGACCGAGGTCGAATCCTAAGGGACTGAAACTTGTACATTATCTAAAATTAACTGGAAATAGAACTAGAATGAGATGAAATCTGAATTGAATTATAAATTGAGGAATAATTGTAAACTATTAATCTAAAACTTATAGGAGAAATCAGAGGTAAGGAATCTAGGGATTCAGAGAATCCACTTGTAGAGATCAGGGAGATCTTATACTTGCATCAAAAATCATGAAAATTACTGAACTGCCGTTGATCTAGTTTTCAAAGAGATGAAAGGTGTATGAATTAGAATGGATTCCATCACCAAACCATGCCCAAAAGACTATGGCAAACAATAGAATCAAACTAATTACCACCCAATCACATGTATGCAAGTTAGGAAGGGTACCGACATCCAACCATGCCCAGGAGACTATGGTGAACAACAGGGCTTCCTGACATCATAAACATTAAAGAGAACGGAAATATTCAAAGCCATTGCAGACCCATTGTAATTTCAGTCACAACAGACCATTAAAAACCTAAAACATTCCCATAATAATCAACTAAAATCAACGTCGAGTCATGAATTAAAAGTTAAATAAAATCAAATCTCCCATCTCACTACAAGCTTCACCTCTTAGCCCTAGCTAGGAGGATTTAGCCTGCCATGGATGGGCTCAATCCAAATAAATAAAGAGAAAAAGAAAAGGAAAAGAAAAGGGAAAGAAAAAAACCAAGCTCCTCTCTCTCTCCTCTGCTCACGTTGAAACCCAAGCTCGAGCTCTCTGTTCTTCCTCCCAAGACCTTGAATGAATGCTCCCCACGTCCAAAAACCTCTTTTTATAGCTGCTGGAAGGCTGGAGTCAGTGACAGAGTTGTAGCAGGATACGGAGTGCAATTTTTGCAGCCAAGTTCGGTACCATGAAACACGCCACTTTCCTCGCTCAAATTCCAAAGAAACACCGTCTCTTAGTACTTTCTTGGGTCCTCTACATGATAGACGGTTCAGATCTGCCATATTATCAAAGATGGTGGGCCAAAACTATTCGGAAAAGTCAGTTTTCGCGGATGTACGAAACCTTTCGCACCATTTCGCTGTTGTGGTCGGTGGGCCCCACAGAAGCATTTTCTGGAAAATCCACCCCGTCCATTGGATTCAGAACGAAATTTCAGTTAAGAATCGATGGTTTTGAACGTCCATTGACGTGTCCCAGAGAAGAAATAACTAAAAGATCAGATTTGAACGCTATCGGGCAGCCCTTTTGTGGCCCCTGTATCGCTCACGTGTGTACGCATGGGTACAAAAAGTCAGCATGTTTTTGTAGTATTCGAGCCCCTCTACACGGTGGACGGATCAGATTGGCCATACGAGCAATGAGTGGGGCCCACTACCGTTCGCAAAACGGACGCAGGCCGTCCGTTCGCTGCGCCTTACGCAGAGAGGGAGAGAGAGACGGGTCAGCGCTTGCGCTGACCCGTTGGTTGCTCCGGTGCGGCTCGCGTGCAAACGTGCTGTGTACATGCACGTTGCACATGGGGTCCACTGTGATGTTTATGTGAAATCCATTCCGTCCATCCTCTTCAAAATCTCATTTTAACCGTGCAGAATACTTATCAAGCATATCCAGCTGGCGGGTGGGCCCCAAATTGAAGATTGATGGGATGATCTGCTCGTTAGGCCACTTCCGCAATGATCCAATGGATGATTTTTGACGTGTACGGTTAATTTATGGTCCTCAGGCCACGTATGAAGTTTCGAGCCGAACGGATGGTGGGAACCTCGTGATCTTGCATTCTGGACGTCCTTCAGGCCACTTGAGCTTCAATTTCTTACTTTTCTCGGATTTCTGACTGTGTATATTTGTCAATCTTGGTCCCCTGGAGTGTGTCCCTTGCCTGTGGCGTCAACAGAGTGTTAAATTCATACTTTTAGCAACTTTTTGCAGTTCATGCTTTCAACTATACCCTGTATCACAAACACGGCAAAACGGGCCATTAAACGGCATTATGTACGTAAATTCAGATAATAAATGGGGTCTAATATGCAGTATTTGACCCTCAACAAAAATCAGTCTCATAGCCTTAAGCTGGATTTATTTATTTTTAATTTTAAATTACACATACCAACGCACTCTCATACAGTGGGATTTCATCACAATGGGTACTTAGAACACATGACCTCACGTTGAAACTCCCATCGGTCTACCACTAAGGCAGGACTAAGGACCCAGCAGAATCCATCTGAGAAACAGAAATTCAGCGAATTTTACAACCTGGAGTTATTGGAAATGACTCGGGTCAAGAAGAAGTGACGACACTGGTATTTCCTGTGCCTTCAACACAGACAATCTGCACCCATTTATCATTTTCAAGAGATCAGTCAAACACCTATCATTGAGAAAACAGTGGCCATCAACCAGTTCATAAGACCTTCCTAAGGTCCACTATGATGTCTACGTGCCATGCATCCAACCCGTTCATAAGGTGATTCACATTAATATCAAGGAATGGAAAATACATACATCATAGTATGATTAACAAGTGATACCAAGAGAAGACTACTGATGTGGCTATATCCATTAGAAAAATCACCATAGCATCTTAGGTTTGGGCTGCTCATCTAGAGCTCCATTAGGGCCACTGTGATGCATGTGTAAGTAACATCCACTCCGTTTATTGTTTTTAAAAAACTGTATTAGGATCAAATGGTCTAACCTCTGTTACCCTCTGTCTGAGGGAGGTCTGGGCTTCAGGTCTATGGACGATATAATGTCTGCTTTCAGGATTAAAATGGCCAGGAACTTCTTGGAAGGGAGATCTCTCTGGGCTCGCTCGTGGTAAAGAAATATTTTAGCAAATTTATTAAATCCAGGGGCCTGACTTCTACAGTTAACTCTACTGTCTAGAAGGATCTGCAGAAATCTCTCCCGATCGCCACCCTGCATTCGAAATGGCTGCTCGGTGAGGGTGATGTAAGCTTCTGGAATCACGACTGGACTGGCGAGGGATTCATGGCCAGCCTAGTGGATGGTCCCATCCCAGCCCATCTCAGGGATTTGACGGTCAAGAACTTCTACGCACCCTCTACCCGTGCAATATGGCACGACATCCGGGACATCCTCCCTGCTGCAACATTCTAGCTTCTGACGAACTCCCCTGTTCATCTGTCGAGCAGAGACGACATTCTGGCCTGGGACCTTTCAACGTCCGGTGACTCCTCTCTCTCTCTTCAGCCTGGAACGAGATTCGGCAGCATCGGCAGCCTATGCGTTGGACGCGATGGGCTTGGAATAAGATTCTTCCACCAAAGATTGGGATTTTTCTCTGGAAAATTATGCACCACGCTATCCCGGTGGACGCGGCGGTTCAAAAATATGGTGTGCAACTGGCCTCTCACTGTGAATGTTGCAGTGATGCTTTTGGTCCAGCGCTAGCCAGCGTCGACCCGCTTTCCGTCAACATGCATGGCCCTGCTTCGGGCATGCCTACCTTGGCTCCCTCCCAACCGTCCTCCCCTTCCACCGGGGCAGCTTCTGTGCATCAGCGACTGGCCTCAACCCATACTCCAGCTCTGCCTACTGACGCTTCTTAGGCCCTTTCTCAGCCCCTTGCTGCTGCGTCGGCTCACCAGATCAGGCCCCATGCATTCAGGGAGGAGAACCTGGACCACCTTCTTTGTTCTGGGCGCACAGCTACTGCTGTGCGGACCCATTTCCACCGCCTTTTTGACGTCCCCTATATTCCCTCCCACTCTAATCAGCAGCGAATCGACTTCTGGTCTTCCAGGGCCTCTTTCTCACATCGTCTGAAGTTCTTAGTGGGATTTATCCCTGGCCTTTTATCATGGGAGTTATGTGTGAGCCGAAATGCATCCAGGTTTGATGGGATCCACGTGTCAGCTTCTTCCATTATTTCTTGGGTCTTCAGATGGTTGCAAGAACTCGGTAGCCCCATTTGCAGTCTTCCTTCCCCGATGGTCTCGGCTGCTGCTCATTGCCCCCTTTTCCTCCTTCGCAGGGGGAAACCTTGAGCTAAGCCCCAGATTGTGTGCTGGGACTGTCCCCCTCCTGGGCGGGTTAAGCTGAATGTGGACGGTTCCTCTCGTGGAAATCCGGGAGAGAGTGGTGGAGGAGTCTGTAGGGATTCCCAGGATCGGTTTATTTTTGCCTTCCATCGTTACTACGGCTACGCAACAAACACGATAGCGGAGGCTCAGTCTATGCTTGATGGCATCGTCCTATGTAGCAAGTTGGGCTTTTCGAATTTCATCGTGGAATCTGACTCGAAATTGGTGGTGGAAGCTGCTGCCAACCCTTCTAGCCATTGCCCCTAGAACATCTGGTACAGGATAGGGACCATCTATCACATCAGTTGCTCTCTCAACCTCTCCTTCAGGCAAAAATTTCGAGAAGGAAATGTTATGGCGAATGCCCTTGCCAGAGCGGCCAGTGAAGGATGTGCTAAATCCTTCTTCCGCTCTCCTTTGGGCTTGCTGCGGCGAATCAGGGGCTCCCTAGTCTTGGATAAGGCAGGCCTGGGTAACCTGAGAGTCTGACCTCCTGTGGGGTGGGCTGTTTTCCCACTCATCGTTCTTCCCTCCCGGCTATTGGGCCCTACCTCTCCTTTGATATAGTGGGATTTGGATCTGTCAGGAGGTAGTTTAGGGGGTAGTGGCGTTGGAGGAGCTTATGGCATGGTCTACCTACCGTTTTTCTGTGCTGGGTTCCCAGGGGTGTCTCTGAGTCTGTAATTTGGGCTGTAGGTAGTTACTGCTTTAGGTTAGGTGGAAATGAACCCCTGCCCTGTTTATATCACATGATAGGTGGGCCCTCCCATTTGTAGGGGTCCACCCGAAAGGTTGTACATTTTGATGATCTACGGAATTTTGGCCTAGAGCCTTTAAAAAAAAAAACTGGGCCCAACTGGTCCCTGGACAATCGGGTACCCCTGCACGTTTATAAATCGGGTTGGGTCCGGGTCTTTTTGGGTTTGGGTGTGGTCCATGATGTCGGGCCTGGTTAAGAAAAGGGTTCAGGTTGGTCCTGTTAATTTTAATAGTAATTATATATGTTGAGAAATGCTCCAGTGCTCTCTCAGTGAAAAAAAAAAAAAAAAAATCTGTATTAGAAAATGAGCTTTAAAATGAGACAAATAGATACCTTAACTGGGCCACACCATAGAAAATAATAAGATAGAAACACTAACCATTGAAACCTTTCTCAGGCACACGCCATTCAACCCATTCATAAGGTCATTCACACCAAGATCAAGCGAAAACACATCACAGCTTGAAATGGTGGACATCCAACTCCAACTTTTCTTAAAGAGTAGATGTAACACAGGCATCACATTCGGTCTCAGATCTAGAAAAATAAACCTTTCTCTCATCTCCCTACCTATCATGTCGATTGTTGTACTGTGACATTACAAGAATTATCATTGTCCATAAAAACCTGTCAACAATTGCATTATCTATAACTGGCGAACCAACTCCGATGAGGAGTCATGTAATATGATGCTCCTGTGTTTAGGATCTACTCATCTGCATAATTATCGTGAACATGTTCGATCATGGACACAGACAGAACATCACCACTACTTGTTTCTTCATCAGATGTGATAACATTGGCCTCCTTGGAAGAAGCCGCTGAATTTTCTTTGTTCGCCTTAGGATTTCTGCAATCCTTCTTCATGTGTTCAGACAACCCACAATTCCAACATTTTAATTTTCTTTTACTCTTGCCCTTGGATTTGGATCTAGGCTATGAAGATCCTGTACCTCGTTCAGAATCTCTATCCCTCATAATCAGTGTATCGGAAGATGCTTCTATGTCGCCATTTAGCTTTCTCATAACATTCCCTTGAAGGGTTGAGATAATGGTGTCAACACTTAGGGTTTTATTTGCAGTGCACATTGTGTCCCTGAAAGACTTATATGATACAGGAAGAGAATTCAATAATATACATGCTTGTTCTTCATCTTTGACCACTTTCTTCATATCCAATAATTTGCACATCAATTTATTAAAGTTGCTGATATGAGCTTCTACATCTCCACCATCTGACATCTTAAAGATATAACACTGTAGCTTCAAGTGTAGGCAATTTTAAGAGAATTTCTTTACATAAATGTTCTTTAACTTCACCCACAAACTAGCTGCAGTTTTCTCCCTCACAACATTATAGAGAACCTCATCCATGAGACATAAACGGACAAAAGGGAAAGCATTACTATCAAGATTTTTCCATTCATCATCTTTCATAATAGATTTTCGCTCCCCAAGATCCTTAATTTCGCCTTGCTTAGTTAATAGGCTAATCATCTTAACCTTCTATAACTCAAATTTATTTTTGTCTGAGTACTTCTCAATATCAAACTTGTCATTTCTCATTATTACTAATCCTGCAAACTCATATCTGTGCTCCAATAATTTCTCTGATACCACTTGTTAGGGATTTATGCTGCGGAATCATACAAATCTAGATCTAGGATAACAATCCAATAGCAACAAACAATCACAAGAGAACACAAAGATTTAACGTGAAAAATCCTTGCGGAAAAAAACCATAGCACAAAGCGACAAAAATCTACTATGAAATAGAAATTACAAGAGAGAGGACTTACTCGATTCGAACAACCTCGAATCTCGCCCTTGCTACACCCTTTGATAACCGTAAAACCCTTTTAGGAACCATTGGAAAACTTTTAGAAATTTTAGAATACCTTAGAATAGCCATATGGATTCCTATTTATAGTACTTTAGTAAACTCCACTTACGCATCTCTTTTAGAAAAGTTTGGAAACCACCTCAAATTTATGCAATCCGCGCAGGATCTGCGTAACCTCAACTAGTCGAATGAGGGTCTCGACTGGTCAGCAACCCACTTAACCGGTCGAGCCTGACCCTCGATCGGTCGAGCATCACGGACACCTAAAAAACAAGCTCGCTGGATTTTGAGTCAAATGGGCCTCGACCAGTCGAGTAGACCCTCGACTGGTCGAGTGGCCCACTTGATCGGTCGAGCAGTATACTTGAAGACTTCTAACGACATATACTGCATCCCTGACAATAATGCAACAATAATTCGTTCTACTTGGCTGGGTATTGTTTATGGAAACTCAATTAGACCATGTTCAATCAAATACATAAAACAAAAATTAGATGGAGATTCTAACTGATGAAGTGTGAACTGACAGTGGCTTGTGTACTAACAAGCTAACCCAAAAAATAAAATAAAATTACAAGTATGGTCCATTTTAAAATTATATGTGGCTGAATTTTATGGATGGAGATTCATACAATAGGATTAACAAATTAGACGGGTTGGATTTTGAAAAGCTATTACAGGTTGAAAGTTCTCTGCTGGGT
The DNA here is from genome assembly GCA_037074715.1 of Magnolia kwangsiensis. NCBI lineage: Eukaryota > Viridiplantae > Streptophyta > Magnoliopsida > Magnoliales > Magnoliaceae > Magnolia > Magnolia kwangsiensis. Next base: position 111,290,199 of record CM073582.1, on the reverse strand, counting down.
GGACTGCAATTTATTATCCAACCGGTTCGACCAGAGCTTCCCTGCGCACCTTTCTGTAAGTGGAGGGACTATCCATGCACATAAAGGCTAGAAATATTGGCCGACGGTCACAATTCAATGTCTCTTGATGGGACGGGAATTGAGTACGACTCCCACCATAACCTAGTTATATTTAGAGATGGATGGTTATGGTACAGTCTATCCATTTTCTCAGAACATTTCACGAGATTTAAAGCTAAAATGGACCTGACCACAAGAAGCACTGAGGATAGAATGAATACCGTTGAAAACCTTTTAACGGCCACGGAAGTATTAGATCAGGCTGATATTTATGTTTTTCCTTCGTTCAAATCTATATGGCCTTATGTGATCTACTTGAGCCTTTAATCTACCTCCTTTTGGGGCTGAAATCTTAATATATATCTTTCAAAATGGATGAACGGATTGGATAACCTCACAGATCCCTTGACAGGACCGTCTGTCCCTGGCTAAGGCCTGGTGGGGCAGTACTCAATCCACGCCCCTCCTGACGTCAGGGTGTGGAATACGTGTTGAATTGGGCAGATGGTACACGTGTTAGAAATCCATGCGATTCATCTCTAAAGACAGAACGGTACACTTGTCAAGTATGCAGCCCACGTGCATTGAAATTTTATCGATTGAATTTTCTTTTTCTCACATTGCCAATTCATCTCATACGAGTTTTTTTTTTTTTTTTTTTGTTTTTTTTTGTGGGTTTGCTTGTGAGAACACACCCATGTCAGTACACACACCCCATGTTAGCCGAAACTAGGTATCTCCGCTGAGTCTGCCAGTTGAGCTATGGATCTGGGTGTCATCTCATACAAGTTTGACCCTTCTTATTAGCTGACCAACGTTGCTTTTCTGTACACCGCATATTCAGTGGACCCTACGTAATGATTGCCCAAAGTCCTTGGCATGTGTGCATCAAATAATTCACTTATTTGAAACATTCAAGATCCCAAATTCTAGGGACACGGATTCCCTTTCATCAGAAGTTCTTGTGCTGGAATGCTAGGTGGGGCCCACCGTGATGTTCGTAATATATTTGTTCTGTCCATCTATTTTTCCAGATCATTTTAGGACAAGAGACCAAAAATCAGATTGATCCAGCACTTGGGATGTCCATACAAGAGGAAACAGTTGGGATTTAATAACCACCATTGGAACATTTGTATGACTACAAAAGTTTTGTATCCGGCTAAGTATCTTTTGTTCTCACTTTATCCCATTGTGAATGACTTTGTAAATGATTTAGATTACATAAGTGTAAAGTTTCAATGGTAGGCAAATCTTTCCTAATTCACCCTCTGGCATGGGCTTCTTGAGTTTCAGATCCACCCATGTTTGGTCCATGTAATAAAATGATCTAGCAAAACTTGACATAGTGAACTTCTCCTGGACATCATGGTAGGCCCCACCTAGGTGGCTACTTTATAGATTTGAAGGTTTTTTGGTGTTTGCCCATTGTCTGCTATGGTGTGGTCCACCTAATGAGTATATTAGTTTTGATTTTTAGCATCACCATAGATTATGGTGGAGACATTCTACGAAAACAAGTTAAATGCCGTTTACAGTTTAACCCTAGTTACATTGGGCTCTTAGTGTACTATAGACTATATATAAACCATCAATCTAGATCATTTGCAAATTTCAACCAACCTTTCGGCAGCCAGCTTTACACTAGATGGAAAAACTATTCCTTCTAAACTATGCCATACAAACAAGAGTAGAGCGGTCCTCATCACAACCTAATCATTATCACAAATAACTGAGGTCAGCTATATGAATCCTTTCATAATATTCCAATCTATCAAGTGCCATAAGAACACTCTAGCATGAGTTCGGATGTTATAGTGTTTGGATTATGTGTTGGAAGTCATGTTAGGTGTTAAAGGTAGCCCAAAGTAGGTGTTTTAGGGAAGCCGCTAGGAAGCAAATTGGTATTGGTAGGGACTTTGTGGGGCCACCATGATGTATGTATTTTATCCACGCTATTTATCCAGTTTTTTCGTATCATTTTAGGATAAGAGAGTAAAAATTGGGAAGATCTAAGGCTCAAGTGGACTACATCACATGAAGCAGCAATGATAATGATGCTCATCGTGGGAACCTTCCTAGCCCAACGAGATGTTTACGTACCATTCAACCTATTCACAAGGTCATATAATCTTAGGTAAAGGGAAAACTTAAATTTCATATTGATCCAAAACTCTATAGCCCCTAAGAAGTTTTTAATGGTACTCGTCAACCCCCACTGTGTGGTCCACTTGAAAGTTGGATCTGCTTCATTTTGGACTCATTTTCTAAAATGATTTGTAGAAATTGGATAAATGGCATGAATAAAACTCGTACATCCTGGTGGGCCTCACAGAGCCCCTGCCTAGACCGATTTGCTTTCAGGCAAGGCAGGATCCATCCATTTCCTTGTTTTAGTATAAAGAGATTCTATGTTGGAAGTCATGTTGGGTGTTAAAAGTAGCATAAAGTTAGAGTTGCACACAAGCTGGACCGAGTTGAGCTTGGCCCAACTTGACTCAGCTTGGCCAATGGGCTACCCCAGCTTGAACTCGGCTTGACTTGATCGTCGAGGTTAATGGGCCAACTTGGATCGGCTCTGTCAACGGCTCGAGTTGAGCTTGAACTCGATCTTTTGAGCCGAGTTTGACTTCAAGCCTACAAGTTAGTTCGAGTTTAGGTTTTAGGATATATATATATATATATATATATATATATATATATATATATATATATATATGTTATGGGAAATCCGAACTCACGGTACAACACTACCACAAGTGCCCGTTCGAGCCGAGGCATGATCCATCTGACCTGCTTCGGGACGTGGTCCATCCGAGCAGACGACACGGTTGGTGCGCGACTCGGATGACTTCCAATGCCTTAACCACACCGCTTATTGAAGTCAGCCCTGCCAGCCATGGTGGAACCAACTGAGCCGACTAGGCGGATCGGACTGGTGGTATCCTTAGACAAGCCGAGCCGTGCAGACTATCCGACGTGCATATCCCACTCGTTCAATATGGAAACTGCCATATCAAAACGTGGCCGGTAACTTCGCTCGCAGGAGCGCACGATCCACCAGATACGCTGCGCGATCAGTAGATTACGGGCAATATCTCCATGATCCTAAAATTCCTCTGATTGTGCCGAGATTATCGGACTCAGACCGCCTCATAGGCAGGTATAAATAGTACGCATCGCCATATCTACAGGTACGTAAAATCTAGCTCTCCTCTACTCTTTACTCAGACCCCAATTCCCTTGTCCTGACTTAGGCATCGGAGGGTCCCCCGGCTTAGCCAGGGTCACCTTTGTCTGCTTTCCTGGTGCAGGTTCTAGGGATAATACGTGGTGGATGACGTGGAGGGAGGGCCGACCGAATTTTGGCATCAACATTTTTTGGCGCCGTCTGTGGGAACCTAAAAGTAGAAGTCAGGTTCTCATTTTCCCAAGCAATGGCGAAGATGAAGAAAGCTGCAGCGGTGCAGCCGCAACCCAATGAGTAGACTCGGTCATCATCATCGCTTCATGCCGAGTCCACACCAGAGCCTTCCCAGCGTTCGCGTAATCGGTCGAGCAAGTATCGCACCATGCAGAACGAGATTCAGGCCCTGCGCGATGAGATAAATCGAATGAAACAGAGAGAGCCAGAGCCACGCCCTGTTCAAGAACAACCCGTCCTCGAGCCGGTAGGGCTGTTCGTGGAAACTCGCTCCATACCGAGGAGTGTGAGGCCCGAATCCCCCCAACACTCGGGGGTACCGTATTCGGGTCAAAATCTTCCTACGGCACGTGCAGAGGTATCCTCGCGGAACCCCGCTACTCGGGCTCCGACGACCGTTCATTCAGCAACATCTGCCCTACCGCCCTCGGACCTCCATCATCAGCTGGAACGAAAGAGAGAGAGAGGAACGCCGAATGTCAAACATGTGCCAGAGGTCGTCGCTGAAAATAAGGATCCGTGGGAAGCGCACTTTGCGGAACTGAAGGACAATTTCCTAATATTGGAGAAAAAGTAAGAACAATCGACAGTTCCAATCACGATCCAAGCGATAATGGAAGAGACCGAGCCTCCCTTCACCCCGACCATCATGGCTAAAGTGATGCGCAGAGGTTTCGAATGCCTCCCGTCATCCAGTATTCAGGATCTGGGAACCCATCCGAACACTTGGAGTCCTACAGATCATGGATGCAGATCCAGACTGCAACGGATGCGATGATGTATAGAGGGTTCTCTATCACCCTCACTGGATCTGATTAGATTTGGTATCGCCAGCTGAAACCAAATTCCGTAGGCTCATTCGCGGAACTGAGTCGACTATTCCTTACGCAATTCATAAGCGGTAAGAGAAGTCGGAAGCCCAACACCCACCTTCTCACCATTAAGTAGACCCCGAAGGAGTCGTTGAAGGATTACATCACCCGCTTCAACGAATAAACATTGCATGTCGAGGACTACGATGATAAGATGGCCCTCGCCGCCATTGTGAGCAGACTGAAAGAAGGAAAGTTTGCCTTCTCCATCGGAAAGAATCCACCGAAGACACTAGCGGACTTTATGGCGAAAGCTTAGAAGTACACTAATGCAGAGGAGTTCACCAACCCCCGAAAGGGCACACAGGTGTCTGACTCGACGAACAAGGGGAAGAGACCCTAGAACGAAGACTCCCAGCCGGCTGGCAAAGGGACGGATGACCGCGCTTCTCACGATCGTCGTCCGAGCCGAAGGCCAGAAGGAAAATTTTGTTCCTACACTCCGCTCAATACATTCGCCGAGCAGATCCTGCTAGACATCCGAGGAGAAAGGCTACTCAATTGACCGGTTTGCATGAGGGCTGATCCAGAACACAGGAACAAGCAAAAATTCTGCCGCTTCTACCAGGACCATGATCACAACACGGACGACTGTGTGGATCTGAAGGACGAGATTGAGTCCCTCATCCGCAAAGGACATTTACGTCGTTACGCCAAAAAGAAAAAATCCGCTCGGAGAGAAGAACGACCGCAAGAGTAGTCGAACAACCCCCCAGAGGAGCCCATCAAAATTCGCACCATCTTCGGGGGCTCAGGTGGGGGAGGGGATTCGAACAGGGCACGGAAAGTCCATTCCCAGAGCTCCGAGTCGAAACACCACATTCACCTGATGGAACGACCCAACAAGGAACTCCGTGTCACTCCGTGCAGCCTGACCTTCACAGAAGATGATGCACGCGGGATCCAACATCTGCACGACGACGCGCTAGTGGTTACTATGACCATAGCCAATCACAAAGTGTACCGCATCTTAGTCGACACTGGGAGTTCGGCTGACGTCATGTATTCCAAGGCGTTCGAAAAGATGGAAATTCCACGGTCCAAGCTCCAACCTGTGAAGACTCCCTTGCACGGCTTTGCCGGAAAGAGAGTCATCTCCGAAGGAACCATCTCCCTCCCAGTAACAGAAGGAGAAGGGCAACATCAAGTCACGCTTTTGGTTGACTTTTTAGTTGTCAACGTTCCATCAGTCCACAACGTGATTCTGAGCCGACCCTCCCTCAATACGATGAGGGCGGCCGTCTCAACTTATCATCTGATGATGAAGTTTACAGCTGAAGGTGGGATCGGTTATCTCCGAGGCGACCAACATGAGGCCCGGAGGTGTTATGCGATAGCCGTAAGGAAAGGTGACGCCAAGCAAACGCTCGTAGTGGACGCCTTGGACCCTCGGAGATCGATAGAAGAAAGTTCTTCAGTCGAAGATCTGATAAGAGTGCCGCTCGATGAATCAGATCCGAGCAAAACTGTTCAGCTCGGATCATCACTGAATCCCAAGCGGAGGAACGAGTTATTGGCCTTCTTTAGACAACACCGAGACGTCTTCACATGGTCGCATGCAGATATGTCAGGGATTTCACCCGATGTGCAAGTCCACAGGCTGAACGTGGACCCAGACCACCAGCCAGTTAAGCAAAAAAGAAGGCCGTTCGATGCCGAACGATATGAAGCCATTGCCGAGGAGGTCTCTGTCCTGCTCGATGCGGGCTTCATAGAAGAAGTATACTACCCTGACTGGATAGCAAATGTTGTGCTCGTCAGGAAGTCAAATGGGAAGTGGCGAGTCTGCATAGACTACTCCGATCTGAATAAGGCGTATCCAAAAGACAGCTTCTCGTTACCTCGGATCGACCAATTGGTGGAGAGCACGGCCGGACACGAGTTACTCTCATTTCTAGACGCTTACTCCGGGTACAACCAGATCACCATGCATCCCTCAGATAGGCAGAAGACCACCTTTGTCACGGACAGGGGACTCTATTGTTACCGGGTCATGCCATTTGGCTTGAAAAACGCTAGGACAACGTATCAGAGACTAGTAAATCAGATGTTCGCCAAACAGATCGAACACACCATGGAAGTATATGTGGACGACATGCTGGTGAAGAGTATCAAAGCCTCCGACCACCTTGTTGATCTCGAAGAAACATTCAACGTCCTCTGTGAATACCAGATGAAACTTAACCCCGCTAAGTGCGTGTTCGGGGTTGAGTCAGGCAAATTCCTAGGCTTCCAAGTCAGCCAGCGGGGTATCAAGGTGAACCCAGAAAAAATCAAAGCCCTCCTGGACATGAACTCGCCTCGAACTCTCAAGGAAATACAGTGTCTCATGGGAAGAATCGCAGCCCTCGGACGCTTAATATCTAGGAATACGGATAAATGCCTTCCCTTCTTCCAGCAGCTGAAGGGTCACAAGAGGGTGGAGTGGACGCAGGAATGTGAGCAAGCCTTCCAGCAATTAAAACAGTACTTGGGTTCACCACCCCTACTGACCAAGCCTGAAGAAGGGGAACCTTTGTTCCTCTACCTCACCGTCTCGGCCTCAGCTGTCAGTTCGGATCTGATCAGAGAAGTCGGAGGCAAGCAGTACCCCGTCTATTATGTAAGCAAAGTCATGGTACCAGCCGAAACAAGGTACCAATCTTTGGAGAAATTGGCGTTGTGCCTCGTCGTCTCAGCCAGAAGACTGCGGCCATATTTTTAAACCCACTCCATAGTTGTGCTGACAAACTCTCCTCTAAGGCAGATCCTCCAGAGACCCGAAGTGTCAGGTCGGATGACCAAATGGGCCGTAGAACTCGGAGAGTTTGATATCCAATTCCGACCCAGGACAGCACTCAAGGGTCAATCCATAGCCGACTTTATCGCCGAATTCACAACTCCGGATGAAGAGCAAGTCAGAAAGGAAGTTGAAATGACACCGTCTGTCCCGCTGAACAATCAAGAAGCAGCGTCGGTCCGGGGTGGGTCCTTTATGTTGATGGATCTTTCAACATTAAAGGAGCTGGAGCCGGTGTCGTCCTGGTTGCACCTAATTCAACAACAATCCAATACGCCCTCAGGCTCGGGTTCAAAGATTCAAATAACGAGGCCAAGTAAGAGGCACTGTTAGTCGGGCTCAGGTTGGCAGCGAGCCTAGGCATTCAAACTCTAAAAGTCCGCTGTGACTCATAGCTAGTAGTGAACCACATCTCCTCGGAGTACGAAGCTAAGGAAGCCAGAATGATCGCCTACCTTGAGGAAGCGAGGAAATTGATTGGAAAGTTTTGGAGTTGCACCATCCGGCAGATCCCCAAAGCCGAGAACTCATGAGCCGATGCCCTAGCGAGGCTCACCTCGGCCTCCGAGGGGAAGGTCTCACGTTTTATTCCGGTCGAGTTCATTGAACAACCAAGCATTAGCCAGTCAGAGAAAGTCAACCCCGTCCAATCCATTCCTAGTTGGATGGACCCGATTTTCAATTACCTATCAACCGGTGAGGCCCCCTCGGATAAATTAGAGGCGAGGCGACTTAGGGTCCGAGCGGCGCGGTACGGTACGCCATATTAGACGGAGTATTGTACAAGAAGGGGCATTCTCAGCCTTACCTTAGATGTCTCCGACCGGATGAAGCCGACTACGTGATTCGGGAGATTCACGAGGGAATCTGGAGAAACCATTCTGGCAGTCGCGCCTTAGCCATGAAGATACTTCGTCAAGGGTATTTCTGGTCAACTCTTAAGCAAGACTCCAAGGATTTTATTTGAAAGTGCGACAAGTGCCAACGTTTTGCTGCTGTGCCGAGGCAACCGGCAGAAGAAATGACCCCCATGAGTGGGCCATGGCCGTTCACTCAATGGGGGATCAACATTATCGGTCCGTTACTCACTGGGAAGGGACAGGTCAAGTTCACTATAGTCGCGGTCGATTACTTCACCAAGTGGGCTGAGGCCGAGTCAGTCGCAAAGATCACCAAGCAGAAAGTAATTGATTTTGTGTGGAAAAATATCATCTGCCGGTTCGGGATTCCGAGAACCATCGTTTCTGATAACGGCTGCCAATTCGACAATGATAAGTTCCGCAGTATGTGTCAAGGGCTTGGCATTGTGAATGCTTATTCATCGCCTCGGCACCCACAGTCGAACGGGCAAGTAGAGGTGGTCAACAAGATTATCGAACATCATCTCAAGACGAGGCTGGAAAAAGCAAAAGAAAATTGGACCGAAGAGCTCCCCTTCGTCCTCTGGACCTACAGGACTACAGCTCAGACTTCGACGATCGAAATCCCATTTTCGTTATCCTACGGCTCGGAGGCAATGGTGCCAGTAGAAATCAGACTCCCTATGGCACCGGTTAGGGGTTTCGAAGAAAGTCAGAACTCCAAGCAGATGGCGACTAATCTGGATTTGCTCGAAGAGCTCAGAGAAATTTTCAAGCTCCGAACAGCGGCTCGGCACTAGCAGGTAGCTCGCTTATACAATTCTAAAGTCAGAGTCAGGCGCTTCCAACCAAGGGACTTAGTCCTCCGATGGGTTTTTCAGAACACGGCCGAGCCAGGGGCAGGAGCGCTCGGACCCAATTGGGAAGGTCCATATCGTGTGGTCAGATCTGCCAAACCGGGCTCGTACCACCTGAAAAACCTCGAAGGCTGTCATCTCCCTTATCCCTGGAACACCGAGCACTTGAAGATCTACTACCCGTGAGGAAATAGCCTTTTAAGGCTCATAATAAAATGTATGCCTCCGAGGGACTGGCCTTTAAGGATCTTAATAAAATATCAATTCTACCTTTGAATGCTTGTTTGATTGCCCTATCCGCACAAGCACGAGTTAAATGGTCCGATCCTTTAAGGAATCGGAACCCAACCGTACGAAAGATCGACAAGGCATCCCTCCCAAGGGAAAAAAGCCTAATAAATGGTCCGATCCTTTAAGGAATCGGAACTCAACCTTACGAAAAATCGACAAGGCATCCCTCCAAGGGAAAAAGCCTAATAATAACTCCAACCCTCCAGTTAAGTGTTTAGCTCGGCATGCAACAAAACAAAGGTGACGAGCCGGCCATCTAAAGAGATCGGACCTAACTAAAACTTGGGCCAAGAAGGCTCGGACAACCGACCCTAAAAACTAACTAAACGGCAGCTGACTAAACCCATAAAGAAACCAGCTCGACATACAAATAGACAATGTGAAAAGAATGTTCTTCATTGAATCTCCTCGGAGGGGCAAAAGTACATGATTGAAAGTACATTGATAGTTTTTTTTTTTTAAAAAAAAGCACAAACAAAATGATAATGTCTTCAGGCCGGAGGAGGAGCTTGGGCATCATGAGCTTGGGCGTCAGGAGCTGGATCCGAGACTTCGACCAGGGCATCTTCGGAGTCGTCAGGTAGGAGAGAATCAAGGTCAAGGTCTGGGTATAAACTCAGGACTGCCTCGAGGCAAGCGTCGAAGCCGCGATTGTAAAATGTTGCAGCTTCAGCGTCCATCTCCTTTGAAGTCTTGAAGCTTTCGACAGCAACAGTAACCGCTGCGGCCAAAGAATCCTCATCCTTCACTCGTTGGGCTTCCACGGCCTGATTTACGGATCGTATCCGTTCTTCAGTCGCCTCGGCCTTTGTGCGGTGAAGAGCTTCTCCGAGCCAAGCGGTCTCCATGGCCAAAGAATCCGCGTGGGCCCTGGCACGGGTCAGCTCAGCGGTCGCCGCATCGCCATTCTTCTTGAAGTCATCTGCCTTGTCCTACAGCTGCAGCTCTCTGGCCTCCAAGTCAATGATAACACATTGCAGCCACCTAACCGTAGCCCTCTCGCCTCCGAGCTGTTGGCGCAGGCTGGTCTGCTTAGCCTTCATGGCGTCTGCCTCGGCCTGTAGGGCCTCCAACTCTGCCTCTGTCTCCTTGCGCTCCCGCACTCTCTGACGAATGGAGAGCAGCATCGGGACGGCCTGAACAGAAAATAAAGATCAGAGTCTACAGTGCATAATAAAAAAAAGAGAGGTATTCTCGGAGACATACCATGTAACACACTGAGGCGAAGTCGTTCAAGAAGCCGCCCTCCGACCGCTCAAGAGTTTGAGCGATATCCTCCTCCTTAGCATGTTTAGCAGCTTACGGAGCCAAGCAAGCCATATGATAACCGGGCTCAAACCTTCCGCCGCTTGTGCCCGCCTGGGCCTAAGCCTCAGCCCCCTCGGCCCCTACCCTACTGCCGGCCGAGTTTTGACCCTTAGCACAGACCTCCCCCCGACCTCGGGGGGAGGGAAGGCGCATTATCAGCTATTTTATTGGCCTCCTTCCGTTCGGAGGAGGAAGGCACGACGATAGGGGCCTCAGGGACCGCGGCAGGCACCTCCACTGTGGGGGGAACGGCAGCGGCAGGAGATCAAGGAGCAACGGTGATCGGCATGACAGGGGTGCCGACCACAGTCGTCTGGACGAGCCCGAGCAGAAGACGTACCACCGGGTGCAAGACTGCCAGGGGAACCGCGATGGTGCCAGGGCACGCCGGGGTCCGTGGCACGGAGGACAAGCCAACTGGCTTCAGTGTTGGGGCTGACGGAGTTGGTGCAGTAGAAGATTTCTCCACGGTTGGGGCTGATGGAGTTGGTGCAGTAGAGGATTCCCCCACGTGGGGGAGGGTTGGCTTCTTCCAAGTGATCTTCACTCGGGGGGCTTCTTTGAGCAACTCCGCCGCCATCGGAGCTTCTTTGAGCAGCTCCGCTTTCCTCTTCCGAGCCCCGGACGCCTCGGCCATACCTGCAAAAAAAAAATAATTCATGTCAACTACTAAATAACCAAAAGAAAGCTCATCGAAAAGGTCAAAGCAACTTACTAATGGATGAAAGCAGAGGCTGGGATTTGCAGAGCCCGGACCAGTGGAGATTGGCTGCAGTGATCAGATCGGCCTAGGAGCGAAGCGACTTCGACCGCGCCCTGGCCTTTGTAACCCGATTTTTCTAGTCCGAGTCAAGGAACGACAGCCCCTTTTGGAAAACTGTAAAAGGAGAAAATGTTACTTCGACCGAAGTGAAAATCAAAGCAACAACTCATATATGAAATGAAGCCCGATCTGGTTTGGTAAAATAGGTCGGAACCCGGGCAGTTGGGGTCCTAAACTCAGCCGTCGACGCCTTCCAATTAATCACCGCCCAGAACCACTTATTCTCACAGTCTTTGTTGGAAGACGGCAAGTGCATTACCAACCCCGACCCTTTGCTCCCCCGAGTCACGAAATAGGACCATGGGTTGTTGCTATCATGCTTAACCATGTACAGGCTCAGCAGCTCCTCTGAAGTTAACTCGGGGTTCCCAACTTGTTTCCAAATTATGTAGGCTGAGATCATCACCCTCCATGCATTCGGAGCGAACTGTTCAGGGGCCAATCCGAGGTAGGTCGCTACCTTGCGGATGAAGGGATGTAATGGTAGTCGGACCCCGTACTACAGTGCGCATAAGAAGATGGCCACCTCTCCCTTAGCTGGGGCGCCAGCAACGTCCAAGGGACCGGGAGCCCTTATCTGAACGGAGTCTGGGATCTGAAACTCCGAACGGATCCACTCCATTTGGGATTCTAATATGACAGAACCCCCGGGGACTACCTCTGCAGTACGTAGATTCGCAGGCATCTCAGTAGAGGTAGCGGTCTTGGCTCGGCGGGGTCGGGAGGCTGTCTTCTTACTGGGCTGCTTGGTCTTTGAAGCCAATGTTTTTTACTTTCGAGGAGGGGAATAGGGTAGAGTGGTCTCAAAAGGACCTTTGGATGACCCACTCTCGCTTTCAGTAGTCCCGGCTCGGAATCATCACCGTATTCATGAACCATTTCCAGATCGGAAGACATGGCAGATAGAAGAGCGAAGGTCAGCAAGGCTCACTGGGTGGTTGCCGAAAATCACCTACTGACGGAAACTTTGAAATCGGTCGGAATCGCCTCTTGTCGAAAATCGCCTCTCCGGTGTGCTCTTTTGAAACGGAATGAAAAATGCTATGCGAAGGTCTGGGGCACCCTTATATAGGCTGTGAACGATTCCCGCATTGATGGCGAACCTTAATGGCAGCAGCCGAATTGGCACGAGCCTATCTCCGAGCACACATGGCAACACCGCATTGGACGCGTACCGAACCATCAGTATGGTTCCTGACATCGGGCAATGCGCCTTGATACGCGAAGCAGCACCACAGCAGTCGGAGCATTATGGGCACACCATCTCAGGTCTACGTGGCGGCTTCTCACAGGATGAGAAGGGATGCGGGATCGTAACCGTCGCCACACGTTAACCGAAGCGACGAGCACGCGTGTGATTCGATATCTACTATCATTACGATGATGGCGGGAGATTTCTTGCCTAAGTACTCTCGAGCCCGCGAGCAAGCTCAAAGAGTAGGGGGCTTCTGTTATGAGAAATCCGAAAGTCACGGTACAACACTACCCCAAGCGCCCATCCAAGCCGAGGCATGATCCATCTGACCTGCTTCGGGACGTGATCCATCCGAGCAGACGACACGGTTGGTGCACGACTCAGAATCATACTCCGATTGGATGACTTCCGACGCCTTAACCACACAGCTTATTGAAGTCAGCCCTGTCAGCAATGGTGGAACCAACTGAGCCGACTGGGCGGATCGGACTGGTGGTATCCTTAGACAAGCCGAGCCGAGCAGACTACCCGACGTGCATATCCCACTCGTTCAATATGAAAACTGTCATATCGAGACGTGGCCGGTAACTTCGCTCGCAGGAGCGCACGATCCACCAGATACGCCGCGCGATTAGTAGATTGCGGGCAATATCTCAATGATCCTAGAATCCCTCTGATCGTATCGAGATTATCGGACTCAGACCGCCTCATAGGCAGGTATAAATAGTATGCATCGCCATATCTACAGGTATGCAAAATCTAGATCTCCTCTACTCTCTACTTAGATCCCGATTCTCTTATCCTGACTTAGGCATCGGAGGGTCCCCCGGCTTAGCCAGGGTCACCTTTGTCTGCTTTCTTGGTGCAGGTTATAGGATAATACGTGGTGGACGACGTGGAAGGAGGGCCGACCGAATTTTGACATCAACAATATATATATGTAATTTAAATATACAAATATTTACAAAATATTAATAATAAGTAAACCCGATCTGGGTCGAATCGATCCGCACTAAGTTAAGTTCGAGTCAAGTTCCAAGTCGAGTTGAGTCGAGCTTTGACTCACCTCGCAAAATTTTTCGAGTTTAAAAATTTAGCTATACTCAACTCGAACTTAGTTTTGAGCAAGTTGAGTTTTTCCAAGTTGAATTGAGCAAATTAACTATGTACGGCCCTACATAAAGTAGTCATTTTAGAGAGACATTGATTTCTTGGGAAAGGCTTCCCTAGAAATTCCTAGGAATGTTGGGTGAGGCCACCATGATGTTTGTGAGAAATCCACCATGTCCATCCGCTTTGCAAGCCCATTTTAGGACTTGCAATAAAAAATTGAGGTGGATCCAAAACTCAGGTGGGCCATACGAGTGAAAACAGTGGGGATTCAATGAGCTCAAAAAAATAGATGGACATGCTAGATTTCTCATAACATCTTGGTAGGCCTACCAAGCATCCCTGTGCAAGAACTTTATGCTAAAGCCTTTGGTAGGAAATGGGATCTGTTTAGAAGATTCTGGTCCATAGGTTTTTTTTGTTAGCTTATTAGTACACACCCCACTGTTAGCCACACTACCCCACTTGGGAATCCATGCGAAGACCAATCAGTGTTAAAATGTGGCCGGACGTGCGGTAGGTGGTTATACCCGTAAGATCCTTTATAGGGCCACCCAAGTTTTCAATCAGGTTAATATTTGTGTTTTTAGTTTATCACAATTAGGATGATCTTATAAATGGTTTGGATAGCATATAAACATGAACCACTGGACAATTTCAATGGTAGCCTTGCCATTCCCACTGTTCCTGTAGCATGGGTCCACTTAGAGTTTTAGATCTGCCTTATTATTTTTTGGGATCACGTCCAAACATAAGTGGATCTGCCTTATTTTTGGGATCTTCCTTATTTTTTGGGTGGGGTCCCATGGACACTTCTGTGGGCCCCACATATTTTCGGACTGCATGAGGTCTGGCTGCGGCCTCACCCTACACAATGCGACCATCGGGTGAACCATGATGTTTGTACTGTATATTGACACTGTCCAACTGTCTATGCAGCTCATTTTAGGGCCTAAACTTTAAAACTAAGAAGATACAAATCTCAAGTAGACTATAACATAGGAAACAGTGGTGATTGAACGCCAATAGTCCTAGGGCATGCTTTAACATATATTTGCCATGAATGTGGATCCTCTGCTTGCCTGGAACCCGAAATTCTTATTTGTTGTAATATGATTGGACCACATCATCATTGCATACTACATTTAATGCAATAGTGCTGACAACGTCATCATTGACAAAAACAGAAACTTTATGTTTGAGTCAAGCAGAGGATCTTTATTCATTTGCCATCCACCTTATTAATAAGGTCACACAAACCTGAATAAACAAAAAAATCAATTATCAACTTCATCCAAAACTTTTGTGTCCCGGAGGAAGGTTTTAATGGTCAATCCCCACTCTATATGATGGTGTGGCCTGCCTTAGATTTAGATCCGCTTCAGTTTTGAGATCATGCCCTAATATGATTTAGAAAATGGATGGATGGCATAGATATAGTATACATACATCAAGGTGGGTCTCACAATCAAGGCCCCATTGTACCGAGTGAAGCATGGTGAGTAAACTTTTAATGCACACCGTGATGTACATGTTTTACCGATGCCGATCATCTATCTATTGTTTCAACTCATTTAATGCTATGATCCTAAAATTGAAGCATATTCAAAGCTCAAGGAAAAGACAGGAAATTGGAGAAATTAAACATTTACCGTTGAAAACTTATAAACGATCACAAAAGTTTTGGAACAAGTTGATATAAGTGTTTTTCTTTTATCCATATTTGTGTGACCTTATGATTAAGTTAGATGACAAACAAAAATCACTGTAGGCCTTAGGAAGCTTTCAATGGTGGACATCATTATTCCCATTGGTGTGATACACCTAATCTTTGGATATTCTTTAATTTTGGGCTAATGCCCTAAAATGAGTTGTACAAACAGATGGACGGTGTAGATAATGGCATATAAATCACGGTGGTCCCACAGAATTTACTAATTAATTTATGGCACGGTGAGACTGACTTGTGGGGAGTGAGAGGGTTAGAGGCGCGGTTTTTGCTAAATCAAAAGATGAAATAATTAAGTGCGTTTGCTTTTAGGCATGTGGTGAGACCTTGGAAAGGGGATGCAGATTGGCTGGTGTACCACACACCACTGACTTCCTGGTGTGTTGACTACAAAAAGTTTGGTGGGTCCCATCATAAGTTACATGTTATATCCAAACCGTCTGTCCAATAGAATACCTCGTCTCAAGGCTTGAGCTGAAAAATAAGACAGATTCAAAGATCACGAAGAACACATAGCAAAAATCAGCGAGTGATAGGAAATTCTTTTGGGGAGTTACCAAAGTTTTGGATTAATATATTATTTATGTTTCCTCTTCATCTGGGTTTCGCGTGACCTCACGGATAGATTGGATGGAAAATAAATGTTACGGTGCCCTGTAAATGTTTTAATGATGAAGCTCATTGTCCCACTGCTATTGGTGATTTGGTTCACTTAATTTTTGATATGACTCATTTTTAGGACAGCACTCTAAAATGATCTCTAAAATGGATGAACGGTGTGGATTAAATAAATACACCAGTATAATGCTTATGTAACTTTGATCTCCTTTGAACCGTTGGTATAACTGGGAGAGTGTCTTCCCACGACACATACCCACACCAGCCAAGTCGGTGGTGTGTGGTACACCAGCCATTCTGCACCCCAAGAAAGGATGAGAGAGGAGGTAGCAAACGATGTACCACACACCACTGACCTGGCTAGTGTGTTGATCTTGTAGGTCCCATCAAGAGGTATGTGTTTTATCCAAATTGTAAGTCCATTTGGTGAGCTCGTTAGGATAGATCCAAAGATCAAGTGGACCACATTGAAAAGAGATGCAGGGAGTTGAACATGTAACATTCAAACCCTTATGGGTCACATGAGTTTTGGATCAATATGATATTTGGTTTTACCTCTTCATCAAGATCTGTGTGAGATAATGAACAGATTTGATGGAAAATAAATGTTATGGTGAGCCCTACAAATATTTTAATGGTGAGAATTATTGTCTCCACTTATATTTGTAGTGTCGTCCAATTGAGCTTTTGGATTTGATTCATTTTTGGGATTATGCTCTAAAATGATCTCACAAAATGAATGAATGGTGTGGATATAATAAATACATTATTGTGGGGGCTACGTAACTTTAATCTCCTCTGAACAGTTCTACAACTCGGAGTTGGAAACCACATTAGCCTGATCAGTGGTGTGTGGTACTCCAGCTAATCCACTTCCGAGAGACGAGGATGGGCCTGGTTTAAGATCCATACCACGGACCTAGCTGGTGTCAGTAAACGCTCCTCGAACTCAAGTTGTATGAATGGTTGGTATTTATTATATCCATGCTGCTCATCCATTTGGAGATATAATTTTAGAGAATGAACCAAAAAAATAGTCATATCTAAAGCTCAAGTGGACCACACCACAAATAGCAATGAGACAATGACTCTCACCGTTAAAACATTTATAGGGCCCACCATAATGTTTATTTTTCATCCAATCTATTCATAAGGTTACACATACCTGGATGAAGAGCTAAAACAAATATCATATTGATCCAAAACTTCTGTGACCTCAAAATGGTTTCAATGGTAGAAATTCAATCCCCCAATGCTTTTTGCAGTGTGGTCCACTTGATCTTTAGATCTGTTTTATTTTCGGTTCAAGCCTTACAACTAACTCTTAAAATGGACAGATGGTTTGGATATAAAACATACGTCATGATGGGACCCGCAGAACTTGGTGACGCACCAGTCAGGACGGTGGTGTGTGGTACACCAGCCAATCGCTTCCCTTTTTAGGGAGTGTCAATGGGCTGAGTTTGCCATTGGGCTTCTGGGCCTAGCCTTCCTCAGCCCGGAATTGGGTAGGAGTATCAGTCTTGAAAGTCGGGCTCAGGCTTAAATTTTAAGACTGTTGGACATGCACTAGGATGGCCAAATGCTCATCTGCCTGCCCAGCCCGTTAAAGTTTAAAACATCTTTGGAAGTGTGGATTAGATCCGGGAGTGGTAACAGCTCTGCGGGTGAGCCATGGCCATGGGGCCCACCTTGATGTATGTGTTGTATATCTACACCATCCGTTTTGTCAGCTCATTTATGATATGGTCCTAAAAGTGAGGTAGATCTGAATCTTAGGTGGACTATATCATAGGAAAATAGTGGTGATTGAACGTCCATCATTAAAAACTCCCTTAACTGAACTCTCACCGTTAAAAACTTTCTAGGGCATACTGTAACGTTTATTTGCCATCCAACTTAGTTATAATGTTCCAAGACTTTGATGAAGAAATAAATAAATAAATAAATATTAGATTGATTCAAAACTTTGTGCCCCTAAAAGTTTTTAATGGCGGGAATTCAATCCCTACTATGTGGTCCACCTAAGAATTGGGTCTAACTCATTTTTGATACCATGCCCTATAACCATCTAGAAAAATGGATGGACGGCATTGATATACAATACATACATCAAGGTGGGCCTCACCCACTAACCTGTTATCCCTCCCTTTACCTTATTCGCTACCTTATTCGCGTCCTATTCCCACTATGGCTGTTAACGGGCAGGCGTGGGTTTGGTCTCGGCCGGATTTTAAACTGTTTCAGGCTGGGCCGGTTAGCCTAGGCCTATTCAAAATTCTGATTTTGTCGGGCACAAGGCCAGCCCATTGACACCTGTGATTCCAGTCGATTGGACTCTCAAGGCCTGAGGTTAATTATCCAAAGACAAAAGGGATTAATAGCTTTGGTGGCCCCCACCATAGTGTTTATGTAAAATCCACCCAGCCACCAGGTGTGTCACTGCATGTTAGGCCTAGGTACTAAAATTCAGGTCCATCTGTATTTCAAGTGGACCACATGATTGAAAATGCTATAAATGGCAATGCTTACACTCCAAACTGTTTTCCTTCAAATGACCCACTTGAATAACGGATGAGGTTGATTTTTGGACTCTGGGCCTAAGTTTTGATGTGATATGTATTGGTTGGAGTGAATCTTATAATCATTGCGGTGGGCCCTGTAAATATCAAAGGTGGACATCTCTCTCCCAACTTTTTCCCTTGATGTGGCCCATCTAAATCATGGTTCAACTTGAGTTTTTGGTTGTAAACCAAAATAAGATTACACATCTAATGGTCAGAGTGGATCTTCCGTACACATCAAGATGGACCTCTAAAATAAAGGGTGGAGGTCTCTATGAGAATTATTTTAGTTTGACATCTTAGGCGAGTAATTTCACGCATCAAAAAAATAAAAAAGGGGTTGGCGGCTTGGGTGCGTAGGCTCCGTCTTTGTGTTGATGTAAAATTCATCCCATCATGTGTTTTATACCATGTTAGGTCCATAAGCCCAAAATCAGCCGTACTTAGTTCATTCTAGCTTAAACCCCGCCTTTATAAATTGGTACCATTGACTTGCCTCTTATAAGATCTTGTTTGATTAGCTATAAATACATGTATGGAAATAAATAAGTAATGATGACTTAATTTAGTATTTTTAGATACTGACATGAATGAATTTTGAAAAAAATACATTTACGATTATAAAAAAGTAATGATAACTTACTTTAACATTTTTAGATGTCGACAAATATGGATTTTGAAAAGAGGGTCGCATCGTGTAAACTCTAAGGCCGCATGTTTATGTTTCATTCACATTGTCCGCATGTTTATGTTTCATTCACATTGTCCTTTTATTTTATTAGATTATTTCAAGGTATAAGACCAAAAATAAGGTAGATCCAAAACTTTGTAGTCTTAAAGTTCTCGATTAGTATGCTGCCCACCATCTCCTATGATGTTTTTAATTGTAGGTGTTTAAGTCCAATTATTTTTATTTTTTAGAAAACTGTCTTAAACTTTTGATTAAATTTATAATAGGCTTGTAAGGATTTGGTGGGCCAAACAATAGACAGGGCGCACCAAAGAGAGAGTACCAAAATGGCCTCCACGGAAACCCAAACTTTTCCCCCTTCAACCAAAGAAAGAAAAAGAGGCACTCTCCTGGACCAGCCATATACTTTAGGAAGAAACAGAAAAGAGCTCCTATTGACTGCCTATCCTACTAACCCGAGCTGGGCATCGGTCCTGATCGGATCGGATCAGGTATAATCCGATCAGATCCGAATTTTTAATGGTCAGATCCGAATTCGACCCGATTTAAGATCGGATTTGGGCCACCTGATTCGAACAGACCCGATGTCTGGTTGACTTTACCCGAACCGAGTCCGCCTCGGTCAAAAAAACCGAGCCGGATCGAATTAGGTACGAATCGAACGGTATAAATTAAATCAAATTATTTTATATAGTGTGATCTAATTTAATTTTTAATATATCTCATTTTTGTGTTCAATGACTAAAATAATATTTCAAAATGGATAAACGGCTTAGATGAAATATATACATTAAGATAGGCCCCACATAGGACTGAAAGAACTTCTAACCTCCGTATATTGAATTTTATTTTACTTTTAAAGTTAAACTGTTGGCTTGCTTTTCACGCAAGCACGGCTGGACTAAATTTGACCGGGTGAATTGTGTATTCACATTGGTGAGGTTTGTACATCTAATGATGGGGTAGGTGTTATATCCAAACCGTTCATCCATTTAGAAAACTTGTCTTAAGGCCTGAGATGAAAAATAAGGCAGATCTAACTATTAGGTGGACCACACGAATGATTTAACCATGAAAATCATTCTTTGCCGCTATTTGTGGTGTGGTCCAGATGAACTTTGGATATTATTTATTATTTGAATAATGCTCTAACATGATCTTTAAAAATACATGAACGGTATAGATGTAAAAAATACATTACTGTGGGCCCATATAACTTAATCTCTTTTGAATCGTTCGTACAACTCGGAGCTCGAGGAGCGTCCGCTCGTCTACGCACGCGACAGCCAGCTGGCCTAGGCTACAGCCTACGGCACAGCTGGTGGCTAGTGTTTGGACTGGTAGTCCAGATGCGGATTGCTTAGTGAGTAACGCCAGCCTCTGTGGGGTCCACCATGATTTAATTATTTTATCCACTCCGTCCATCCATTTTAAAAGATAATTTGAGTACTTCAGAACAAAAAAATATATATATCCAAATGTCAAGTGGGCCACACCACTAAAAACAGTGTGAATTGAAATTATACTGTTGAAAATTTCTTAGAGACCACAGCAGTTTTGTTTCAATCTTTTATTTGTTTTATCCTTTCATCCATGCCTTTGTGATCTTATGAACAGGGTGGATGACAAATAAACATCACCATGGGGCCTACCAAGGTTTCAACGGTGGAAGTCATTATTCCCACTGTTTCTTGTGGTGTGGTCCACTTGAGCTTTTTCCATTCTTCAATTTTCGGCTCAACCGCTAAAATTAGCTGGAAAAATGGATGTACAACGTGGATAACCCACACACATTCATGGTGGGCCCCACTGAGTTTACTCAATGACAAAAAAGCATACTGAATACATGCCATCAAACAACGTTAGTGGTGTTGACGGAATGGATGGGCTACACGCTGTGTTCGTGATATGTGAGCCCCACCATGATGTATGTCTTTCATCGATGCCGTTCATCTATTTTTACAGATCATTTTAAGGTTTGATAAAAAATATTAAAGGGGTACAAATCTCAGGTGGACCACACCATAGGAAAACAATAATGATTAGATATCCTCTATTAAAATCTCCCTAGCCTCCGGATCTGGTCGAATCTGATCGGATCGGGTCCATC
Organism: Magnolia kwangsiensis; assembly: GCA_037074715.1. Classification (NCBI taxonomy): domain Eukaryota; kingdom Viridiplantae; phylum Streptophyta; class Magnoliopsida; order Magnoliales; family Magnoliaceae; genus Magnolia; species Magnolia kwangsiensis. The sequence goes on along the minus strand of CM073582.1, from coordinate 111,268,908 downwards.
CGGATCGGGTTTCGGAACGGATCTGTCCGGATTAACCACGATCTGAGACAGATCCGAAAATCATTCGGATCTGAAATGATTAACCCGATCATCACCGATCCAGGCCGTCGGTTCGGTTAGGATCGAATTTGATCGGGTCTGATCGGGTCGGATCCACCGGATCGGATCAATTTTGCCCAGCTCTACTATTAACTTCACGTGCGATAGAAAAGTAACAGTAGTTATTGGGAAATGGATTGGTTACCCTCTGCCACCAGCCACCATGATGTATGTGTTTCATGCATTACGTTCATCCATTATTAAAGATCATTTTAGGGCTTGATCCCAAAAATGAGACGGATATAAATCTCAGGTGGACCACAACACAGGAAAACAATAGTGATTGGATATCCACCATTAAAATCCTCCTAAGGCCCACTGTACTGTTTATTTGACATCCAATCTGTTGATTAGGTCATATAGACAAAGATCAGCTTGATTCAAAACTTTTATGGCCCCAAAAAAGTTTTTAATGGTCGACATTTATTCAACACTGTTTCCTGTAATGTGGTCCACTTGAGATTGCGATATACCTCATTTTTGGTCTCATATCATAAAATGATCTATAAACACAAATGGACAGCATGGATGAAATACAGACATCATGGTGTGGCCCACAGAGAACCAACTACCAGCCATTGGATAGTGGCAAGGGGAGCAGCCAATCCGTTTCCTAGTTCTTGATATCTCTAATCTGATCCAGCCCTAGCTTGTTCATGAATAGCATTCTCCGAACAGCCCGAAGGAAATCGATCTGACTCGTCCTAAAACACCATAAAGGATGGAGACTCACTCGCTAACTTGGCCAGTGCATCCGCTACCCCAGTCAACTCACGAGAAGCATAATAAATCTTGAGCTCAATTCTCCTCCCAAGCAAGTAGATGCAGGTCCAACCATACCATAAATTCCAATTTGGTGGCCTTTCCCAATTTAATATCCATCACAATCAACAAGTCGCTTTCCACCAAGATACTGTAATATCCTCGTTGAATATAATTGGACAGCCCCTCGATCAATGCACGGGCCTCAAGTTGAACATTCGTTCCCTGACCATAACTAGTAGCAAAAGCAAAATTGAATTCACCTGAGCTTCTGCAAACGCCCCTTCCCACACTAAACCTAGGTTTCCATGCGAAGAACCATCCACATTTATATTAACCCAATCAGCCCCAAGTTTTTCCCATTTTAGATTTTTCAGTTTTCTATTATGAATACGTCTTGAAGACAACCCTAAGTTTGTGAGATATGTCCGTTTTAAGTTCTAACGGTCTGGATCACCTCCATCTCTGATCGGGCCATTGCAGGTCAATCTTAGCCACGAAACTGTCCACGACCCGCTCTACATCAAAAATTGATCCATCCCTTAGTTGCCGGCTCTCCCAAGGTGAAGAGGTGATTTAAATATTCATTGTTTGGTTTCCATGCTAATGTACAAGTACAACAGGTGCACTTTGAAACCAAGCTGATTCCATGTGCTTGGATTCTCTCATCAACAGGAATATCACTAACTCTGAACTGAATCAAACTGCTCAAATGCATGAGTACACCATAGATGGGGGAGTTTTGGATGAGCCCCTTAGGACCAAGAATATCACAGACTCTGAGCTGAATAAAACCGTCCAGAATCTGGTTATCGCTCCAATCTTTCAGAGGGCCAAGCCCTGTCCGGTCCACATTCTAAATACCATAATCTCCCCTACCGATTAGCCACTGTGAAAAATAAGTTTCTGACCATCCTCAAACCTCTTAATGCACCTCCATTGTGGGTACCAGGTGCATGACCATCAGAACCTTAAAACATTTCGTATCTTGCAAACCGGAATGAGTTTGCTGACATATCATATATTTGATTTTGGGTAGGAGAAGCTACTTTAGCAAACCAACCCTGCTATGTTGTGTTGCCCATGCAGAATTTGTGAGATTCCATCAAATAGACAGTTCGAAAGTCCATTTTATTTTAATTTTTACTATAAATGGTAAGTTTTAATTCGATCATTACTTTTGATTCTTCGAGTTTTAGGAGTAGTGCATGAAAAGGGCTTAGAAAAATTAGGAGAATGGTTAGGCCAAATTGGACACTTACTATTTTTGGCCAAAAAACAAGAAGTCTAGTAGGAATCATGACCGTATATTAATAGTAAACTCCCTCTTAGATTTGAGTTCACTATATAAAGGATTATAATTTCATTTTTAAAAAATTATCAACCAATTTATTTCAAATTATTAGAAATTATTTCTGTTTTCATGTCTCGTGGATTAGAGGAGTCTATGTGAGGAGTCCAGAGAAGCCCTAGGGATTTGGAGTAGTTATCCTTTAGGAAGAAGGTGATCAACCTCATCACGTCCTTCTCTACGAGGTAGAACAATTTTGTTCCAGCTCAACCAATGCAGTTTCTTCCTTCCATCTTCTCATCTCCAGAAAAAAAATTAGCAAACTCTTTTTCATGGTCAAGATGATCATTGCCGGGATGTCCGCAACCAACATAGAGTGGACCGAGATGCTGGTAAGCACATGATTAATAAGCAACGTCTGCCTGAGAGAGGCACAACACTTTCCACCCTGTAATCCAATTTCTCATTCCGTCAACCAGGCCTACCTGAAAATACTGGCACTCCAGGGTAAATTAAATACGATGATGCCATTACAATACCGATTGTTCTTTCCATCGATCTTGCTCCTGCAGTCGACAGTTTATCTGAAATATAACAATCACTTTTTTTCAAATTAATTTTCAGGCCTGGCACCCCTTCATACATCCTCAAGAAGTCCTTAGACTGCCTCTAGTGGTCTTGTATGGTTGGCAATAACCTATTTCGATCAGCCGAAGGAACCCCCTTGCATAATGCTTCTACAGTAAGGACGAACAAGGTTGGCGAGATTGGATCACCTTGCCGTGCGCACCTCATCGATTTGAAGTAATCGCTTGCCTTGTCATTTATACGCACCAAGAACAAGTTATTAGCCTTTGTCGAGCAGACTGACCCAGTCGTGCTGGACCCAAACTTCACCTGAACCTGCTTGAGGAATATTTTCCAATCCACCCGGCCGTATGCATTTCTCATTATTTTCTAGTGTGTAGTCCACCTGAGCTTTAGATCTGTCTCGTTGTTGGGCTCATACTCTAAAATAATATGAAAAAAAAAAAACATGGATGGCATGTATGTAGTGGGGCTCACCTGTTACAAGGTTGACTTATGCCTGATTTGTGAGTTAGATTTTAACTCTATTGCAAATTAACATGGATCACATGTAATAAATGTGCCAAAAATCATTTCAGGTTATTAGCCCAAAAATGTGTCATATCCAAAAGCTCAAGTGGAACAGGCCACAAAAATATGTGAGGACAATGTTTCCCACCTCTAAAAAATTCCTAAAGCCCACCGCGATGTTTATTAGTCATCCAAACCATTTATAAGGTCACACATTTCTGGATGAAGGGCAAAAACAAATATCAGATTCATCGAAAACTACTGTGCCCGTAAGAAGTGGCAGGCACGCGTTCAATCCCAACTACTTTATGAAGTGTGGTTCACTTGAGCTTTGGATCTGTCTTATTTTTAGGCTCGAATGCGAATGAGCATAGGATTTGGATATAATGCATTGATCATTGTGGGGCCCACAAACATGGTTATGTCAACTCACGGGGATCTAACAATAATAACATTACTATTTATCACTAGCATCAAACCAGAGATAGTGACATCTGCATTCCAATACAGAAAACCAAAAAAATAATAATATTTCAATTTATCACCATCATCCACTTTAAAATGGTGACGCCGACGTTTAAATTAAAAAAGAAAAAAGGTAAAAAGAAAAAAGTATTACATGATCTATATATATATATATATATATATATATATATATATATATATATATATATATATATATATATAGAAATGGTTCTATGCGGTGTAGCTCATGGGAACTTCCCATGAGGTCTAGCTGTGTGGGCTCCACCATGATCCATGTAGAACATCCACCCCATTAGTTAGATGCACCATTCCATGGTGGGCCTTGGGCTTAAAACACAAGTTAATCGATAACTTTTGCAGGCCACACCACGTACAAAAGTTGAGATGGCTTATCCTCCCATTAAAACATTCATAATCATTTTTTGGGCCAATCGAGGTGTGGTTCACAAATCCAGCCCATCCCTTATGTGTGTCTCAGTTGGATGAGGGGTCGGACCAAGTTTCAGATGCATCCAAATTTTAAGTGGGCCCCACCAAGTGCTTTTATATGTTTTAGGCATGTCTTCACATGATTTTAGATGGTATGGCCCACCTAAGTTCTGTATACAACTATTTTTTGGGATGTCCCATCATTTAAAGGGGACCATCAAATGCACGGTGTTGATGTTTGACACATATCACGGTGGGACCCACATACGTAGACCTCACGGTGGGGCCCACATAGCTAGACCTCATGGGAAGTTCCCCTCCCCCCCCCTCGCCCAACGTATACGGAACTCCGGTGGGCCATACTATCTAAAATCATGTGAAGACATGCCTAAAACATATAAAAGCACTTGGTGGGGCCCACCTAAAATTTGGATGCATCTGAAACTTGGTCTGACCCCTCATCCAAGTGGGACACACATAATGGATGGGATGGATTTGTGAACCACATCTCGGTGGGCCCAAAAAATGATTATGAATGTTTTAATGGAGGGTAACCCCACTCAACTTTTGTATGTGGCGTCCCACACAAGTCACGGATTGAATTGATTTTTAAGCCCTCGGCCCACTATGGAATGGTGCATCTGACTTATGGGGTAGATGTTTGACATACATCATGTTGGGGCCCACACAACTCGACCTCATGAGGAGTTCTCATGAGCTGGACGGTATAGAACATTTTCCATGCGCGCACACACACATATATATAGAGAGATGCTCACTTGCGCACCTTATGTAAGCACCCATGTGCACCATTGCACATGTGTCATGGGCACAAAATCTTAACGGTCCATGCGATGCAGCACCCCTGGAACTTCGCAAGCCCAATTTTCAGCCTGTTACAAGACTCTGGTAGCCCATGGCAAAAGGAAACAATTTACTTTCTTAATTTGCATTTCTCTTTGCTATGGCCCGAGGAGTATTAGATTGGGCTGAAAATTGGGTTCATAGAGTTTGTAGAGGGCTGAAAATTGGACTTAATAATAAAGTTTCAGGGGTTGCCACATCACATGGACCATTCGTGCACACTGGTGCTCGGGTGAGAAGATGAGCAGGTGAGCAATGCTTGAGAAAATGACCACTGTAGACAAAACCTTTTACCCAGTGGTTTTTATCGAGGAATACAAACTTAAGTTACCAACTTAGACTAGCACGTGCGGACAGCGACTTTGAGGACAGAACTACCCCTCGTTTTTACTGTCGTTGCTTTTCCTCTCCCTCCCTTCTCTCGCTCCATTAAAAAAAAAAAAAGACGAAAAATCCACCGCTACATCTGTTGCTTGGATCGCACCACGCTCTAGCTGGATCCCACCCTCTCTATTCATCAACATTATCTCGTTCATGACAGGTATGATATACATTTACCTAAACCACGTAAATTTTTTATGGGCCATTGAAATGCCCAATGAAGCTCCCATCTTGGTTTTCGGATCATCCATGCAAAAATCATCCTATGAACATGATGGATTACAAGTAAAACATCATTGTAGGGGCATAACAAGGTTTCCACGGTGGAAACACTATTTCCTGTGGTGTGATCCACTTGATATTTCAATATGCCACCATTTTGGGCTGAAACCCTTGGTTTAGATGGAAAAATGGATGAACGTCATGGATAGTCCACATACATTCAAGGTGAGCCCAACTCAATATTTTTAATTTTTTTTAATATTTTACTATTAATTTTTTAAAAAAAGTTTTTTGAGGTTAGCTTGTTAGTACACACCCATGTCAATACACACACTCCATGTTAGCCACCCCCGTTAGGAATCGATACCAGGACCTCAAGTGTTGACATGAGGTATCTCTACTCAGTCTGCCAATTGAGCTATGGATCTGGGTGTGTCCAACTTAGTTAACTCAGCACTATAAGTGCGTACTGAAAATTTTATGAACCGCTCGGTCAATTTCATTAATTGCTCGATCAAATTCACCGAAGAGAATTTCATGTAAATCTCGGTCAATTTCATTAACTGATCGGTCAAATTCAACAAAGCAAATTGTTAGGCTAGGTCAATTACATTTAAAGTTCATTCCAATTCATGTTAGCCTCACCTAGTTTCAAGCTTGCCTCGCTCAAATTAATGTTTCCCTTGCTCAATTTCTCGGTTGCCTCGTTGAATTTTTTTCGTTGCCTTGCTTAACTCCTAGGTTTCCTTGCTCAATTTCTAGGTTCCCTCGCTCAATCCTCGCTCCAATTTCTACGTCGCCTCGCTCGCCTCGCTCAATTTCTAGCTTTCCTCGCTCAATTTCTAGCTTCCCTCGCTCAATTCCTAAGTTGCCTCGCTCCAATTTCGATATTCCCTCGCTCAAATCCTAGGTTGCCTCGCTTAATTTTTAGCTTCTTCGCTCAATTCGTAAGTTGCCTCGCTCAATTTCTACGTTGTCTCGCTCAATTCCTAGCTTCTTTCGCTCAATCCCTACGTTGCCTCGCTCAATTTCTAGGTCGCATCGCTCAAATCTTAGGTTCCCTCGCTCAATTTCTAGCTTCCCTCGCTAAAATCCTAGGATTCCTCGCTCAATTCCTACGTTGCCTCGCTCAATTCCTAGGTTGCCTCACTCAATTTCTAAGTTCCCTCACTCAATTTCTAGCTTTCCTCGCTCAAATCATAGGTTGCCTTGCTCAAATGCTACGTTGCCTCGCTCAATTTCTAGCTTCCCTCGCTCAATTCCTAGGTTACCTTGCTGAATTTCTACATTGCCTCACTCAATTTCTAGGTTGCCTAGCTCAATTTCTAGGTTCCCTCGCTCAATTTCTAGCTTTCCTCGCTCAAATCCTAGGTTACCTCGCTCAAATCCTAAGTTGTCTCGCTCAATTTCTAGCTTCCCTTGCTCAAATCCTAGGATTTCTAGCTCAATTCCTACGTTACCTCGCTCAATTTCTAGGTTCCCTCGCTCAATTTCTAGGTTTCCTAGCTCAAATCCTAGGTTGCCTCGCTCAAATCCTAGGTTGCCTCGCTCAATTCATAGGTTCCCTCGCTCAATTTCTAGCTTTCCTCGCTCAAATCCTAGGTTGCCTCACTCAAATCCTAGGTTATCTCGCTCAATTTCTAGCTTCCCTCGCTCAATTCCTAGGTTGCCTCGCTCAATTTCTAGGTTCCCTCGCTCAATTTCTAATTTTCCTCGCTCAAATCCAACGTTGCCTCGCTTAAATGCTAGGTTGCCTCGCTCAAATCCTAGGTTGCCTCGCTCAATGCAGGTTTTGTGAAGTAGTTTGTATCAATGGCTTCTTTTTTTTTCAAATCAATCATTTACTTTCCTTTTGTGCACTCATTTCTAAACTGATAGCCATTGATGCAGACCTGTCACCACATGTAGGAGTAGTACTTGGACTTCATGCACTCATTTATAGCCTGATTCATCAACTCATTTGTGTAACTGATTGACTTTTCCTTATTGCAACAGATCCTAGACTTTTGTAACTAATGCACATGCTTGTGAAGTGATGCAGATCGATGAATGGTTGTGAAGCGATTCATTGACTTGTTCTGTGATTGCAGTGATGGATTGTAGGTTTTTGTGAAGTGATGCACATTAATGGTTTTTTTTCCAAATCAATGGTTACTTTTCTTTCTTACACTCATTTGTAAACTGATTCATGCACTCATGTGAACTGGATTGTATCATGTGATTGCAACAAATCCTAATTTAATTTGTCAACTGATTCATAGACTAAACTCCAGATAAATCTGTGAACTGGAACTCATTTGTGAACTGAACTTGAACTGGAATGCGGACTGTAGCTTGAACTGAACATTTTGTTGAAGTCCATACCATTGGAATTTCAGGTGGATGTTGCATGTGGGAGGATTGGAGCTGCATATTTCAGATTCAAGCATCTGGTACGTCTTTTGTCAAGAATGCACATGTGTAATTATCATTGTGGTTATAGTTATTCATTATGTGACAGGTTTTCAGGTGAGATGAACGAGTTTCAAAAGAAAACAGTCTGCGGTTTTGAGAAGCGATTCCCAATGCCATTTTATGTTTAAATGCATATTTCAGATTTAAGCATCTTGTACGTCTCTTGACTCAAGAATGCACATGATTAGAGTGGTCTGGCCATTTGGACAGACCGTGTTTATTATTTGCTTGAAATTGATGGAGCAGACCCGGATGTGCGTCGGAGCTATCCGGAAGAGTGGGGGTCCCTGGAAGGTGAGAACCGCTGTTATGACCATGATGAAGCTGTCCATTTTCTATGGACATCATTGGAAGGGCCTGACCATTTAGACAGGCCGTGTTTAAGTATTTGCTCGAAATTAATGGAGCAGACCCGAATGTGCGTCGGAACTATCCGGAAGAGCGGGGGTCACTGAAAGGTGGGAACCGCTGTTATGACCTTGATGAAGTAGTCCATTTACTATGGACGGCATTGGAAGGGCCTGGCTATTTGGACAGGACATGTTTATATTTGTATTTGCAGGTACCATACCCTTAACCTAAACCCGAACCGATTCTCAAACCCAAAAACCTATAACCAAAACCAAAACCAAAACCAAAACCTATAACCTAAACCCAAACCCATTCTCAAATCCCAAAACCTATAACCTAAACTAAAACCAAAACCTACGACTTAAACCCGAACCCATTCTCAAATCCCAAAACCTATCACCTAAATTAAAACCATAACCTAAACCCAAACCCATTCTCAAATCCTAAAACCTATAACCTAAACCTAAACCTTATCCTAAACCTATAACTTATAACCTAAACCAAAACCATAACCAAAACCTATAACCTAAACCCGAACCCATTCTCAAATCCTAAAACCTATAACCTAAACCAAAACCATAACCAAAACCTATAACCTAAACCTGAATCCATTCTCAAATCCAAAAACCTATAACATAAACTTAAACTTTATCCTTAACCTATAACCTATAACCTAAACCAAAACCTATAACCTAAACCAAAACCAAAATCAAAACTAAAACCTAAGACCTAAACCCGACCCATTCTCCAATCTCAAAACCTATAACCTAAACCAAAACCAAAACCTATGACCTAAACCCGAAACCATTCTCAAATCTTAAAACCTATAACCTAAACCTAAACCTAAACCTATAACCTAAACCCGAACCCATTCTAAAATCCAAAACCTATAACCTAAACCAAAACCTATAACCTAAACCCAAACCCAAACCCATTCTCAAATCCTATAACCTATAACCTAAACCAAAACCATAACCAAAACCTATAACATAAACCCAAACCCATTCTCAAATCCAAAAATCTATAACCTAAACCTAAACCTTATCCTAAACCTATAACCTATAACCTAAACCAAAACCTATAACCTAAACCTAAACTTAAACCAAAACCAAAACCTAAGACCTAAACCCGAACTCATTCTCAAATCCTAAAACCTATAACCTAAACCAAAACCATAACCAAAACCTATAACCTAAACCCGAACCCATTCTCAAATATTCCAAAAACCTATAACCTATAACCTAAACCTAAACCTTATCCTAAACCTCTAACCTATAACCTATAACCTAAACCAAAACCAAAACCAAAACCAAAACCAAAACCTAAGACCTAAATCCGAACCCATTCTCCAATCCCAAAACCTATAACCTAAATCGAAACCAAAACCTATGACCTAAACCCGAACCCATTCTCAAATCCCAAAACCTATAACCTAAACCAAAACCAAAACCTATGACCTAAACCTAAACCCATTCTCAAATCCCAAAACCTATAACCTAAACCTAAACCTAAACCTATAACCTAAACTCGAACCCATTCTAAAATCCCAAAACCTATAACCTAAACCTAAACCAAAACCAAAACCTATAACCTAAACCCGAACCGATTCTTAAATTCTAAAATCTATAACCTAAACCAAAATCAAAACCAAAACCTATAACTTAAACCCGAACCCATTCTCAAATCCAAAAACCTATAACCTAAACCTAAACCTTATCCTAAAACTATAACCTATAACCTAAACCAAAACCAAAACCTAAGACCTAAACCCGAACCCATTCTCAAATCCTAAAACCTATAACCTAAACCAAAACTAAAACCAAAACCTATAACACAAACCCGAACCCATTCTCAAATCCAAAAACCTATAACCTAAACCTAAACCTTATCCTAAACCTATAACCTATAACCTAAACCAAAACCTATAACCTAAACCAATACCAAAACCAAAACCTAAGACCTAAACCCGAACCCATTCTCAAATCCTAAAACCTATAACCTAAACCAAAACCATAACCAAAACCTATAACCTAAATCCGAACCCATTCTCAAATCCCAAAACCTATAACCTAAACTAAATCTATGCTAATAACCTAAAACTATTCCCAAATCCCAAAACCTATAATCTTATCTTAAACCTATAACCTAAACTTAAAGCTATAACCTATAACCTTAATCAAAACCTATAACCTAAACCAAAATCAAAACCTATAACCTAAATCCGAACCCATTCTTAAATCTCAAAACCTATAACCTAAACCAAAACTAAAACCTAAAACCTAAACCCGAACCCATTCTCAAATCTCAAAACTCAAACCCAAACCTAAACCTAAACCTAAAACCTAAATCAAAACCTATAACCTAAACCAAAACTAAAACCTATAACCTAAACCTGAACCCATTCTCAAATCCCAAAACCTATAACCTTATCCTAAACCTATACTTATAACCTAAAACTATTCCCAAATCCCAAAACCTATAACCTTATCCTAAACCTATAACCTAAACCTAAACCTATAACCTATAACTTAAACAAAAACTTATAACCTAAACCCAAACCCATTCTCAAATCCCAAAACCTATAACCTAAACCAAAACCAAAACCTATAACCTAACCCGAACCCATTCTCAAATCCCAAAACCCATAACCTTATCCTAAACCTATACTTATAACCTAAAACTATTCTCAAATCCCAAAACCTATAACCTTATCCTAAACCTATAACCCAAACCTAAACCTATAACCTATAACCAAAACTTATAACCTAAACCCGAACCCATTCTCAAATCCCAAAACCTTTAACTTAAACCAAAACCAAAACCTGTAACCTAAACCCGAACCCATTTTCAAATCCCAAAACCTAAATCCAAACCTAAACCTAAACCTAAAACCTAAACCAAACCCTATAACCTAAACCAAAACTAAAACCTATAACCTAAACCCGTATCCATTCTCAAATCCCAAAACTTATAACCTAAACCAAAACTAAAACCTATAACCTAAACCCGAACCCATTCTCAAATTTCAAAACCTGTAACCTAAACCCGAACCCATTCTCAAATCCTAAAACCCAAAAATCAGTGGGGATTACAACAGGGAAAAGGAAAAAAAAATTTTGAAAAAGAAGCCAGCGAGTTGGGGTCGACCGGGTCAACCCGCTCGACCGGTCTATGGCTACGGATTATAACCGTAGCCATAACTATAATGCTCTGCACTTTTTTTTCTTTTTTATTTTTATTTTTTACTTGGAGAACTTTATTGTACCTACATTTTTCTTTAATACATGTTTATATAAATATGTGTGTGTGTGTGTGTGTGTGTAAATATAAGTTTTTCTCCTTTTTTTTTTCATTTATTTCTTTATTCATTTAACAAGAATATCTTCTAAACTAAAATTAGTTACTTGACGTATCACATATGATTTTGGGGTAGGAGAAGCTATTTTAGCTAACCAACCTAGTTATTTTTCAAGATTTCATCAGGTCGATGGTCGAAAATACATTTCATTTACTTCACGGTCAATTTCAATCACTTCATGGTCAAACTAGAAATTGAGCGAGGCAAATATGAAATTGAGTGAGTAAATTGAAAATTGAATAGGACAAGGTATGAATTGAGTGAGGGAAGCTAGAAATTGAGCGAGGTAACATAAGAGTTCAGCGAGAAAATCTAGAAATTGAGCGAGGCAACTTAGGATTTGAGCGAGGAAAGCTAGAAATTGAGCAAGGTTTAGGCTACGTTGAAATTGAGCGAGGTTCCCTTGCTCAAATCCTAAGTTGTCTCGCTGAATTTCTACGTTGCATCGCTCAATTGCTAGGTTACCTCGCTCAATTCCTAAGTTCCTTCGCTCAATTTATATATTGCCTCACTGAATTTCTAGCTTCCTTCACACAAAAGCAACATAGCAAAAAAAAAAAAAAACAAAAAAAAAATTCAGTTTTCCCAGCTCAATTGAGCGGGGTAAACTGGAAATTAAGCGGGGCAAACTAGAAATTGAGCGGGGTAAACTGAAATTTTTTTTTTTTGCTTTTGTAGGTCCCATCATGATGTATGTCTTATATCCAAACCGTCCATATATGAGTGGGGCAAACTAAAAATTGAGCGGGGCAAACTGAAAATTGAGCGGGGCAAACATGAAATTGACCCCACTATCAAAATTTAGTTTGCCCACCTTTTATTTTAGGGCTTTCATGTTTTCCCCGCTCAATTTTCAGTTTGCCCTACTTAATTTCCAGTTTACCCCGCTCAATTTCGAGTTTACCCCGCTCATAAATGGACGGTTTGGATATAACACATACATCATGATGGGACCCACAAAAGAAAAAAAATAATAATTCAGTTTGTCCCGCTCAATTTCTAGTTTGCCCCGCTCAATTGAGGTTTAGGTTATAAGTGTCAGTTATATGTTAAGGTTTAGGGAACTGAGAATAGGTTAAGGTTTAGGTTTAGGAAATCGGGTTCAGGACCGGGTTTAGGTTTGGGTTTTCAAGTTTAGGTTTAGGTTAAGGAGTTGATATTAGGATTAGGTTAAGGTTTAGGTTTAGGGATTTGAGAATACATTTAGGTTTTAGGTTTAGGTTATAAGTGTCGGTTATATGTTAAGGTTCAGGGAACTGAGAATAGGTTAAGATTTAGGTTTAGGAAATCGGGTTCGGGACTGGGTTTAGGTTTGGGTTTTCAAGTTTAAGTTTAGGTTAAGGAGTTGATATTAGGATTAGGTGCAAGTTTAAGTTTAGAGATTTGAGAATACATTTAGGTTTTAGGTTTAGGTTATAAGTGTCGGTTATATGTTAAGGTTTAGGGAACTGAGAATAGGTTAAGGTTTAGGTTTAGGAAATCGAGTTCGGGACCGGGTTTAGGTTTGGGTTTTCAAGTTTAGGTTTAGGTTAAGGAGTTGATATTAGGATTAGGTGTAGGTTTAGGTTTAGGGATTTGAGAATACATTTAGGTTTTAAATTATAAGTGTAGGTTATAGGTTTAGGTTTAAGTTAGGTTATAGGTTAAGGTTTAGGGAATTGAGAATAGGTTAAGGTTTAGGTTTAGGGATTTGAGAATACATTTAGGTTTTAGGTTACAAGTGCACAATATAGATTTTGGTTTAAGTTAGATTATACGTTAGGGTTTAAGGAATTGAGAATAAGTTAAGGTTTAGGTTTAGGGATTTGAGAATACATTTAGGTTTTAGATTATAAGTGTACGATATAGGTTTTGGTTTAAGTTAGATTATAGGTTAAGGTTTAGGGAATTGAGAATAAGTTAAGGTTTAGGTTTAGGAATTTCAGAATACATTTAGCCCTAAAAGGATTTCAATTGTAGACGTTCAATTCTCCACTGCCTTTTACAGTGTGGTCCACTTGATAGTTAGATCTATCTTATTTTTTGTCTCAAGCCTTAATATGAGCTCATAAAATATATGGACAGTTTGGATATAACACATACATCATGATGGGACCCACAAAAGCAAAAAAAAAAAAAAAAAAAAAAAAAAAAAATCAGTTTGCCCCGCTCAATTAAACTAGAAATTAAGCGGGGCAAACTAGAAATTGAGCGGGATAAAATGAATTTTTTTTTTTTTTTGGCTATGTTGCTTTTGTGGGTCCCATCATGATGTATGTGTTATATCCAAACCGTCCATATATGAGCGGGGCAAACTGAAAATTAAGCAGGGCAAACTAGAAATTGAGCGGGGCAAACTGAAAATTGAGCGGGGCAAACTAGAAATTGAGCGGGGCAAACATGAAATTGACCCCACTGTCAAAATCTAATTTGCCCACCTTTTATCCAGTTATTTTTATGAAAGAATACAAACTTACTTTTGCAACTTAGACCTCCACGTGTGAAGACCCAATTCCAGGATGAAAATACCCCTCCTTTTCACTGCTGTCCACTTTTCCTCTCCTTTTTCACTATTTAATTTTCATCTCCCTTTCCAGGATAAGGTTTAGGTTTAGGTTTGCGTTTTTAAGTTTAGGTTTAAGTTTAGGTTAGAGAGTTGAGATTGGGATTAGGTGTATGTTTCGCTTTAGAGAATTGAGTTTAGGTTATACGTTTAGGGAAAGGTTAGGTTTAGGTTATAGGTTTTGGAATTTGGGAATAGTTTTAGGTTAAGTTATAGGTTAAGGTTTAAGGATAAGTTATAGGTTTTGGGATTTGAGAATGGGTTCGGGTTTAGCTTATAGGTTTAGGTTTAGGTTTTGGTTTAAGTTATAGGTTATAGGTTTTGGGATTTGAGAATGGGTTAGGGTTTAGGTTATAGGTTTTAGTATTGGTTTAGGTTATAGGTTTTGGTTAAGGTTATAGGTTGCTTAAGTTTAAGTTAAGGTTAGGTTTAGGTTATAGGTTTTGGGATTTGATAATGGGTTCGGGTTTAGGTTATAGGTTTTGGTTTTGGTTTAGGTTATAGGTTATAAGTTTAGGATAAGGTTTAGGTTTAGGTTTAGGTTATAGGTTTTGGGATTTGAGAATGGGTTCGGGTTTAGGTTATAGGTTTTAGTATTGGTTTAGGTTATAGGTTTTGGTTAAGGTTATAGGTTATAGGTTTAGGTTTACGTTAAGGTTATAGGTTTTGGGATTTGATAATGGGTTCGAGTTTAGGTTATCGGTTTTGGTTTTAGTTTAGGTTATAGGTTCAGGATAAGGTTTATGTTTAGGAAAAGGTTAGATTTAGGTTATAGGTTTTGGGATTTGGGAATAGTTTTAGGTTATAACTATAGGTTTAGGTTAGGTTAAAGGTTAAGGTTTAAGGATAGGTTATAGGTTTTGGGATTTGAGAACGGGTTTGGGTTTAGGTTATAGGTTTTGGTATTGGTTTAGCTTATAGGTTTTGGTTAAGGTTATAGGTTATAGGTTTTAGGATTTGATAATGGGTTTGGGTTTAGGTTATAGGTTTTGGTTTTGGTTTAGGTTATAGGTTATAGGTTTAGGTTTAGGTTTAGGTTATAGGTTTTGGGATTTGAGAATGGGTTCGAGTTTAGGTTATAGGTTTTGGTATTGAGAAAGAAAAAGTGAACAACAGTAAAAAGGAGGGGTATTTTCATCCTGGAATTGGGTCTCTGCACGTAGAGGTCTAAGTTGCAAAAGTAAGTTTGAATTCTTTAATAAAAATAGCTGGATAAAAGGTGGGCAAATTAGATTTTGACAGTGGGATCAATTTCATGTTTGCCCCACTCAATTTCTAGTTTACCCCGCTCAATTTTTAGTTTGCCCTGCTCAATTTCTAGTTTGCCCCGCTTAATTTTCAGTTTGCCCCGCTCAATTTTCAGTTTACCCCGCTCATATATGGACGGTTTGGATATAACACATACATCATGATGGGACCCACAAAAGTAAAAAAAAAAAAAAAAAAAATTCAGTTTGCCCCGCTCAATTTCTAGTTTGCCCCTGAAAATTGAGCGGGGCAAACTAGAAATTGAGCGGGGCAAACTGAAATTATTTTTTTTTGCTTTTGTGGGTCCCATCATGAAATTGAGCGGTTGCCTCGCTGAATTTCTAGGTTCCCTCGCTTAATTTCTAGCTTCCCTCACTCAATTCATAGGATTCCTCACTGAATTTATACGTTGCCTCACTCATTTTCTAAGTTCCCTCGCTCAAATCCTATGTTGCCTTGCTCAATTTCTAGGTTCCCTCGCATAATTTGTAGCTTCTCTCGCTCAAATCCTAAGTTGTCTTGCTAAATTTTTAGGTACCCTTGCTTAAATTCTAGCTTCCTTCGGTTAATTCCTAAGTTTTCTAGATTAAATTGTAAGTTCTCTCGTTCAATTTCTAGGTTCCCTCGCTCATTTTCTACATTGCCTCGCTTAATTTCTAGCTTCTCTCTCTCTCAATTTCTAGATTCCCTCGCTGAACTCCTATGCTACCTCACTCAATTTCTAGCTTCCCTCACTCAATTCATTCCTTTTCCTGCTCAATTTTCAATTTACTCACTCAATTTCATATTTGCCTAGCTTAATTTCTAGTTTGACCATGAAGTGATTGAAATTGACCGTGAAGTGAATGAAATGTATTTTCGACCATCGACCTGATGGAATCTTGAAAAATAACTACGTTGGTTGGCTAAAGTAGCTTCTCCTACCCCAAAATCATATGAGGTACGTCAAGTAACTAATTTTAGTTTAGAAGATATTCTTGTTAAATGAATAAAGAAAGAAATGAAAAAAAAAAGAGAGAAAATTTTATATATATATATACACACACACACACACACACACATATTTATATAAACATGTATTAAAAAAAAATGTAGGTACAATAAAGTTCTCTATGTAAAAAATAAAAAAAATAAAAAAAATAAAAAAAAAGTGCATTATTGTTATGGCTATGGTTATAATCCGTAGCCATAGGCCAAGCTATAACCCCATCAACCAGGTTGACCCGGTCGACCCCAACTCGCTGGCTTCTTTTTCCTTTTCTCTTTTTTTTTTTTGTCCCTTTTCCCTGTTGTAATTTCCGCCGATTTTTGTGAGTCTCATTATGAGGTATATGTTATATCCAAACCGTCCATCTATTCGGTGAACTCGTATTAAGGCTTGAGATGAAAAATAAGATAGATCTAGCTATCAAGTGGACCACACAGTAAAAGGTAATGGGGAATTGAATGTCTACCATTGAAACCCTTTTAGGGGTCACCGAAGTTTTGGATCATTATGGAATTTGTTTTTCCTTTTCATCTGGGCCTTTTTGACCTTATGAATAGATTGGATGGAAAATAAATGCTATGATGGGCCTTACAAAATTTTTTACGGTGAAAATCAATTTCCCTGCTGCTCTTTATGGTGTGGTCCATTGATTTATGGATATGATTCTTGTTTTTTTGGATAATGCTCTGAAATGATTTTGAAATATGGATGAACGTTGTGGATATGATAAATACATAGCTGTGGGGCCATGTAACTTTGATCTCTCCTAAGCCGTTCGTACAACTCTCAGTTGGAGGAGCGTCAGCTCTCGTCTTCGCAGTGAAAAGGAGGGGTAGTTTCGTCCTCAAAGTCGCTGTCCGCACGTGCTAGTCTAAGTTGGTAACTTAAGTTTGTATTGCTCGATTAAAACCGCTGGATAAAAGGTTTTGCCTATAGTGGTCATTTTCTCGCAATGCTCTCTCTGTCTATTTAGATATACACACCTGCCGTACACGGTGGCTATTATAACAATGGGATGGGACTCCAGCCACAAGTTTCTCTTTGAGGGTATACATTGGTATTATTTTCCATCCAACTCATTCATCAGGCGCAATTCAGAAGGATTACCAAACATCTAAGAAATCATCCTCTTCCAATACTCGGATGACGCCACACAATGTGAATTAAGAGGTTTTCAGCACGTTTTCACGTTACTCCAATGGTGTGGATCGCATGAGTATTGGATCAGGCTCAATTTTAAAATATATAGTTAGAGTTAGATGGCTCACATGATGGACGGAGGGGATGTGACACTTAAAACATTGTGGGTTCCACCGTGCATATATCAGGTGTTGTTGTGTAGGAAGATCCCACAAACAAATCATTGGTAATTTGGCAGGCCGCAAATCAAAAGGTTATAATTGTCCCTCAAGTAGATCTCTGGGCCACCAATGGTCTGGATTACCGACTGATTATTCCACTTCCGTAAATTGGAGCAGTGGAGTGTCACTGAAGTGCGCTTCTCCGTAATATATTCACTCCCTGATTGAATTTCAAGCCTTTAATTTTATTGTTTCCTGACGTACGGGGGTGTTTGATTAGCTGTAAATGCATGCACATGGTTATAATTTAAGGATGCCGATTTCCTTCAAAAGACTTTGGCATAAGTTCCTGCACCTGGAAACTTAAGTAGGGTCCACTGTATTGTTTGTGAGAAATCAATGCCATTTTAAGGCATAGGGTTAAGATTTATCTGGATTGAAGACTCAACTGGGCTGCACTAAAGGAAAAGTGAGGTAGGAAAATTCTTTCCATTGAAACCTCCTTGGGTTCGACAGTGATGTTTACATGTCATTTATACCATTCATCACGTAATTCCTATTGGGATGAACTAAAAACATAAATATTAGTCTGATTCAAACTTATGTGGCCCATGAATATTTCAAATGTGTACATTCAATCCTTAAGTTTTTGGCCCACTTGAGTCTTGGAACCGGCTAATTTTTGACCCCACGCACTCAAATGATATAAAAAAGTGTATGGGCTATATAGATTTCTCACAAACATCAGTGGGCCTCACATAAGTTCCCAGGAACTTCCAGCAGCAAAGGGCTTTCCGATATCCTCCTCCGTTAAAAAGTAGTCACGATGGCTTAAGATGCACGCAGACCACCAGCCAATGGCCGATGGTCGGCGCTCTGTGGGCCTCAACATAATTTATGTATTTCATCTATGCCGTCCATCTATTTTTCCGTATCATTTTATGAAATGAGATTAAAATTGAGGTATATATCAATCTCAATTGGACTACCTTACAAGAAACAATGTCAAGTGAGCGTCGACCATTAAAAAACTTTCGGGGGCCATAAAAGTTTTGGATGAAGCTGATATTTGTTTTTTCCCTTATTCTGTGCCTGTATGACCTAAGTAACAGATTGGATGCCAAATAAACAGTACAATGGGCCTTAGCAGGATGTTAATGGTAGATATCCAACCACTATTGTTGTCCTGTGGTGTAGTTCACTTGAGATTTATATCCCTCTTGATTTTGGTATAAGTATCTAAAATGATCTTTAAAAATGGATGAATGAAATTGATGTAATACAAACATTGATGAGGCCCACAGAGCACCAACCACCCGCCATGGGCAGGTGGCAGGGGAGTAGCCCATCCATTTTCGCCTAAGGTGGGGAAACGGATTGGATACCCCCAGACACCAGCCGATGGCTGATGGTCGGTGCTATGTCAGCCCCACCATGATATGTGTTTCATCCATCCCGTCCATCTATTTTTACATATCATTTTACAGTATGATTCCAAAAATGAGGTAATTTCAAATCTCAAGTGGAACACGTTATAGGAAACAGTTTCGAATGAGGATACACCATTAAAAACATTTTGGGAGTCATAAAAGTTTTGGATCAAGCTGATCTTTGCCTTTTCTTTTCATATGGGCCTTTATGACCTAATTAACAGATTGGATGTCAAATAAACAGTATAGTGGGCCTTAGGAGGATTTTAATGGTAGATATCCGATCCCTATTGTTTTTATGTAGTATGGTCCACCTGAGATTTATATCCCTCTCATTTTTGGGATCAAGCCATAAAATGATCTCTAAAAATGGCTGAAATACATACATCATGGTGAGGCCCACAGAGCACCGACCACTAGCCACGGAGCTGGTGGCAGGGGGCTGGCAAATCCGTTTCTGATGATGGGAAGGCCGTCTCCAGCGAAATCGGATTGCGTACTGAGTAATTCAGCAGGCTCTTATCGGGTAAACTCAGTTGGGCCCACCTTAAATGTATGTAGTCTATCTACGCCGTTCATTCTTTTTTCCATCTAATTTAAGGGGTTGAACCCAAAATTGAAGCATATCCAAAGATCAAGTGGATCATACCATAGGAAAAGTGAGGATAATGATTTCCACCATTGAAACCTTGTTACACCCTACAATAATGTTTATTTGTCATCCAACCTGGTCATAAGATCGTACAGACATGGATAAAGGGAAAACAAAAATACAAGCTTGATTTAAAACTTATGTAGCCCTGAGAATTTTTCAACGATGTGCAATTCAACTGTTTTATGTGGCGTAGCCCATTTGAACATTGTATATGCTTCATTTTTAGGACCAAGATGGATGGAGCGGATAAAACACATAAATCATGGCGGACCTCACAGAGTTTACTCAGTAGGCCAAGCGTAGTGAGTTACTCACTGCGCAATCCGCAACGGTCTCTAGCTGGGAGCTGGCAGGATCTTTGAGTGGCCACCCTGATGTATACGTGCATTTTATCCATACCGTCCATCCGTTTTTAGAGTATAAGCCAAAATTAAGGCTGATCCAAGACATATGTGCACTATAGACAATGGGGATCAAACCCTTACTGATGAAAACTTCTTGTGGGCATAGAAGTTTTGGATCGAGCTGATATTTGTGTTTTCTATTCATCCGGGTCTATGTAATTGGATGACAAATAAACATTATGGTGGGCTCTATAAAAGTTTCAACGGTAAGAAGCATTATCACCGCCGGTTTAGTCCACTCAAGCCTTGGATTTTCCTAAAATTCTATCTAAGCTTTGGTCAAAAATGATGAAATTCCAAGTCACGGATGAGCCACAAGCACAAGATCATGTTCGAGTAACTATCCAACTATTTTTAACCATTGATTTATATGGACAATGTTTGGACGGTGCTGATATTCATATTAAAGTAATTATAGTAATGCAATTGATAATCTAATTGGTTTAGGATATCATTAGTGGGCTATGTGCCCAATAAATTAATACTCTAGCGATACACATGTTACACATGCAGTTTTGGAAGGATTTTAGATGTAATCCAAGCTTTCACAAAGGATTTCAAAACCCCTCTTTCAATTATGGCGCTAAGCAATCAGGGATTTGAAATGCCCTCAAAATTCATGGTGCCAAATGGACCCTTCAAAACATGAGACCAAACATAAGGTAGATCTAAATTTTCTTGCAACCTTAAAAAAGTTTTCAATGGTAGCCATTCAATCCCATAGTGTGGTCAACCTGAGTTTTGGATCTACCTCATCTTTGGGCTCATACCCTATGGATAGCATGGATATAATACATATATTATGGTGGGGCCTACCTATTAAGAGGCTTGAGTTATGCCTATATTTTAGTTGGCATTCGACTCTATTGCAAACAAGAATCGTAATTGTAATTTCTCACTCGTTTACATTAATTTACACTAAACCAAAGATGGTACGGCAAGATGGGGCCGTTCGTACACAGAAAATTCACGTATGAAACTTCCCCAAAAGAAAAAGGGCAGAATGTGATGGTCCTAGATTGTCTACGGAGAAATTGCATGCTCAAAAGACGTACTAAGACAAGGATTCCTTGCAAAAGCATTTAGTTGGAACTTCTTATGAAGGCAGCTTGGTGGGCCCACTGTGATGTTTTTGAGAAATCCACCCCCGTTCGTTCTTTTTCCCGTTCAGGTTACAAAATGGCCCAAAAATAAGGTGGGTCCAAAACTCAAATGAACTGCAATATGAAAAACAACAAGAGTTGAATGTCCACCATTGAAACATTAATGGAGCCACAAAAGTTTTGGATATATATATATATATATATATATATATATATATATATAGCGGAAGGCTCACCTGCGAACCGGTTCATAGAACCCATCATATGTGATGTGGATCCAAAATCTGAACCGTTCAAGTGAAGCGGCACCTCGTGAAATCCCCCAGGCCTAAGTTTTACTTTCATCTAAAATTTTGATGGGCCATGAAAATTGAAAAAAGTTTCTTCCCTTGGTTTGCGTTTATCTTTGCTATGGCCCACCAGAATTTTATATTAGGGTGAAATTTTCGCACAGAGGGTTTCATGGGATTCCGCATCACATGGACCGTTCAGATTAGATACCCATGTCACGTGTACTAAGGTGTGCACGTGCATAGGTGCACAGGGGAGCATCTCTCTCTCTCTCTCTCTCTCTCTCTCTCTCTCTCTCTCTCTCTCTCTCTCTCTCTCTCTCTCTCTATATATATATATATATATATATATATATATATATATTTGTTTTGAACAATGGCACATAAATATCATGGTGAAAACCAAAGAGGATTGAACGTGCACTCTTTTTCCTACTGTGTAGCCTACTTGAGTTTTAGATTTATCTTACCTTTCGGCCATCTCAGAACATAACCTAGCAAAATCGATGAGTAGGTGAATTTATCACAAACAGCCTGGCTGTACCCAAGCCAGCCGAACACACTACAATCAGCCTGAATGCACCTGAGCAAACCGGGACCAAATATAAGTATCTGATGCATTTCAATTTTTCCAAACCCTACCTAACCCCAATTATGTAAAACTCTCAAATTAGAATACCCTAGTATGACATATTTCACAAGATAGATGAAAATCATCTGGATGGATGAAAACGAGCTGCTTCTTTGAGAAGAGCTGGTGGTTGTCGGGTCGGGACCATCGGGTGTGGTCATGCTGGAAATGAGAGAGAGAGAGAGAGAGAGAGAGAGAGTACGGATTGGGTGTAACATGTAAGTTAGATCAGGTCTTTTTTTAATGCACGCATACACACACAACCCTAACCCAAGTTGAGTTGGGTTTCAAATTGAGTTGAGTCAATACCTAGTCAGATTTCGGCTCGAGTCAAGTTGAGTTACTGGGTGACCCAAACTCAACTTGGTCTGAGTTTAGTTTGGGCAAAGTCTAATCGATTCAGATCAACTCATCCACTCAATTTGGCTGAGTTGGATATGAACAAGTTGGATGAGTCGTGTTTGCTAAGTCGCCTCATCCCATACCCAACTCTCCCTCCAAAAAAAAAAAAAGCTGTTTGAATAATGCATCCAAGTGGACCCATCTAGTCCCGATGCAAAGGCCAAAATCAAAACTCTAATATATGTGGTTGGTGACCTTTTTTAATTGAAAAAACAAAAGCAGTTTAAATAATGCATCCAAGTGGACCCATTTAGTCCTAGATCTAGATGCAAGGCCAAAATCAAAACTCTAATGTGCGTGATTGGTGGCCTTTCTTAATCAAATGAATAATCTAGTGTTTTTAAATCAAAGTCGGTGAACAAAAAATAAAAAATAAAAAGTGGTTTGAATAATGCATCCAAGTGCGCAAGGCCAAAACCAAAACTCTATTGTAGCCCGGTTGGTGGCCTTACTTAATCAAATGAACTAGTCTAATGGCAACGCGTTTTTAAATCAAAGTCGGTCAACAATGTGAGTGGGAATCGTCAGTTTCCAGCCGGGAAGCGGATTGGCTGGTGTACCACACACCAGCTATATAACGTGCCTATTAATGTTAACAAGTTATATGGGTCCAATCATGATGTATATGTTATATCCAAACTGTATATCCATTTGGCGAGCTCATATTAAGGCATGAGCTGAAAAAATAAGACAGATCTAAAGATCAATTAGGCCACACTGCAAAAAGCAATGGGAATTGAACGTCTTTAAAACGTTTTAGGGTTACAGAAGTTTCGGATCAATATAAAAAAATTTTCCCCTCTTTATCCATGTATTTTTGACCTTATTAATAGATTGGATGAAAAATAAATGTTATGGTAGGCTCTACAAATTTTTTAACAATGAAAATCATTATCCTGTGCTATTTTTGGTGTGGTCCATTTTAGCCTTGGATATGACTATTATTATTATTATTATTTTAATGCTCTAAAATGATCTTGAAAAATGGATGAATTGGCGTGGATATAATAAATATAACTTCAATATCCTTTGAACAGTCCGGGAAGCGTTGGCCTCGTCTTCACAGGACACGTATCTACACCAGCTATGGTGAGCTATGGTACACCAGCCAATCCGCTTCCTTCCAGCACACAGGGACTTTCCATGCCCTAAAGTTTAATTGGTCCACGTCGTTATCTGTTCTGATGTCAGTATAGCACTTCCAATTATTTATAAAATACTGCTTGATTAACCGGGAAGCCTACGCAGGGAACGGATGAGCTACTCCCCCTGACACCAGCGAATGGCTGCTGGTCAGTGCTCTGTGGGCCCCACCATGATGTGTGTGTTTCATCCATGCTGTCCATATATTTTTAAAGATCATTTTACAGAATGAGACCAAAAATGAGGTATATCCCAATCTCAAGTGGACCACATTATGAGAAATAGTGTTGAATAAGTTTTGACCATTAAAAACATTTTGGGGGCCACAAAAGCTTTGGATCAAGTTGATTTTTTTTTTTCCCTTCATCTGGGCCTATATGACCTAACCAACAGATTGGATATCAATAAACAGTACAGTGGGCCTTAGAAGGATTTTAATGGTGGATATCCAATCAATATTGTTTTCATGTGGTGTGGACCACATGAGATTTATTTACCTCTAATGTTTTCTATAAAGCCTAAAATTATCTTTAAAAATGGATGAACGGAATGGATGAAACACATACGTCATGGTAGGGCCCACAGAGCACCGACCACCTGGCAGGGGGAGTAGCCAATCCGTTTCCACGTTCCAGCGCCTGATTTAAGGACGCGTCGTAGCTGCGACGCAGGATCCGGCGACGTTTGTGGGACCCTGACCTCCGTGTATGATTTGTATATCTACGCTACCATCTGTTTCTCCACATTCAATGTCCTAAAAATGAAGCAGATACAAATCGCAGTTAGACCACACCACAGTAAACAGTGGTCACTGAACAACCACCGTTGAAAACTTCCTAGTGTTCACCGTGATGTTTATTTGCCGTCCAACCTGTTGTTGATGAGGTCACAAAGAATGGACGAAGTAAAAACACAAATAATTGTGAATGACTACTGTTTTCTATGGTGTAGTCAAACTGAGATTTGAATCTGTTTGGATTTTTTTCCTGATATAAAAAAACTTACTTAAGCCAACCAACCACGCTATACCAGGTTGTACCAGGTTGTGCACGAATCTTGATCGAAAGTAAAAAGGCCCCTCCAATTTCGTTCGAGTACAACTCTTGATCCTTTGAATTGCATAAGGCATGCCCAACATGAAAAGCGCTCAGAAAAGTTAGGAGAATATAACGGTTGGGCTAAATTAGATGCTATTTTTAGCTAAAAACCACAAAGTCTAGTAGGAATAGAGGCCTGCTATAAATACTAAGTTTCGTATTTATAGTAAATCACGTTTTTAGGGTGTTTGAGTTGGAGTCTAAGCCTAAAACTCTATCCTAAGTTTGAGTCATTATTTAAAGAGTTGTAATTTCTTTTTCTTTTCTTTTTTTTTCTTTTCTTTTTTTTTATATTAATTAAAATTATTTCGAATTTATTAGAAATTATTCCTACTTTTATTCCTCATAGATTCGAAGAAGCTATGTGAGGAGTTTAGAATGCTCCATGGATACAGAGTAGATATCCCCTGAGGAAGATGCGATCGATCTCGTCACATCCCTCTCTGCATCATTTCCCATTCCCTAAACTGAGCTGGAAAGATGAATAGACGGCATAGATATACAATGCATACATCAAAGTGGGCTCCATGGATAGGTCCACTCACATCCCGGGATTTGGGGTCCCAACAAAGCCCTATTCCTTTTTCAAGACTAGATTACATTAAGTGTAGCAAGCAGCACCATGATACTAAACAATCTCCATGGGCCCCACAATGATTGATGTTTCTTGTCCATGCTGTCCATCCATTTTTAAAGTCATATTAGGACATGAGCCCAAAAACGAGAAAGATCCAAATCTTTAGTGGACAATGCCAAAACAGGTGATTGAAAGCCCACCATCAGAAACTTCCTAAGGCCCATTATAATATTTATTTTCCATCTAACCTCGTGATAAGGTCCAAAACTTTTGTAGAGAGATTTTCCAGTAGCACTCAACCGTTGATGGTTGATGGTGCATGCTACCCTAGGCAATTTGAGTCCCATCCCTCACAGCCACCTACAAGAGAAAATGGTTGGCGGCTCAAGTGGGCCCACTGTGGTATTTAAGTAAAATAAACCCCAACGGCTAGGTGTCAACCCATGTTAGGCCATGGGGGAAAAAATCAGTTTCATCTACGATCCAGGTTGACATGGAAATAGTGTACAAGCCCTGTCAAACTATTTCCATTGGTGTGCCCCAAATGATTCAATTATAGTTACAATTCTTAGGGCACATGCCTAAATTTCATTCGTGCAATCCAGTGGTTGAAGTGGACTTCATATAAGTATCATGGTGGACCATTCAAAAATTAAGGGTAAGAATCTCTCCCCTGACTGTTTCTGTTGGTGTGGCCCACCAAAATCACAAGTCAATCTGTTTTTTTTGTCTCTAGGTCCAATATGGGACTTAATAACAAATGGTCATAGTAGATCTTACAAAAAGATTATGGTGGGCCTTGTCAAATTCAAGAGCAATGTCCCATAAAAAATAAAATAAATAAATAAATAAAACACTAATTAAACTCTATATATAGTTAAAGTGGTTCCATTAGAAAAAGTGATGGGTTCCACTAGACAAAGTGACTGGATTATCAGACAAAGTGACGAAGTTTCACTAGATAAAATAACAAGGTTTTCAAACAAAGTGGCAGGGTTTTAATAGACAGGGTTTTAATAGACAAAGTGACGGGATTGCCAAACAAAGTGACTAAGTTTTAGTAGATAAAGTGACGAGGTTCTACTAGACAAAATAATAGGGTTATAGGACAAAGCGAAAGGATTCTACTAGACAAAGCGACGTGGTTCCCAAGCAAAGCGACATGGTTTCATTTGACAAATTAATGGGGTCTTACTTGATAAAGTAATGAGATTACCAAAAAATAGGAATGGGATTTACTAGACAAATAGACAAGATTCCACTAGACAAAGTGACAGGATTGCAGGATAAAGTGACGTGGTTGCACTAGACAAAGTGCAGGGTTCTATTAGACAAAGTGATGAGATTCTACTAGGTAAAGTGACGAGGCTGCCGAAAAAAGTGATGAGGTTCCACAAGACAAAGCGGTGGGGTTGCGGGATAGAGTAACACAGTTTTACATGACATAGTGATGAGACTACTGAACAAAGTCACGAAATTCCATTTGATAAGTGATAGAATTGCTAGATAAAGTAGCATGGTTACAATATCTAAAGTGATGGGGTTCTATTAGATAAAGTGATGGAGCTTCACCAAACAAATTGATAAGGTTCTATTGGGTAAAGTGATGGGTTTGTCGGAAAAAAATGATAGGGTTCCACAAAGGGTTCTTGGACAAGTCACGGGATTCCATTAGACAAAGTATGAGATTGTCGGACAAAGTGACATCATTCCATTGAAAAAATTGACAAAGTTCTATATTAGACAAAGTGATGGGATTCGATAAGACAAAATGATTGAGTTACTGATAAAAGTGATGAATTTCCACTAAACAAAGTAATAGGTTGCTAGATAAAGTAACAACGTTGCCAGACAAAGTAATAGGATTCTACTAGATAAAGTGACAGAAGGTTCAACTATGTAAAGCCCCAGGGTTGTGGGATAAAATGATTGGGTTCTACAAGAAAAAGTGATGGGATTGCTAGACAAAGTGACGGGGGTTCAACTATGCAAAGCTCCAGGGTTGTGGGATAAAATGACGAGGTTCTAGTAGAAAAATTGACAGGATTACCGGACAAAGCGACGGGGTTCCACTAGACAAAGTAACAAATTGTCAGACAAAGTGAATTGGTTCTATTTCCACAGTGACAAGGTTACTAGATAAAGTGAAAGAGTTCCACTAGAAAAAAGTGACCAGATTAGTAGACAAAGCTCCAGGGTTGTGGGATAAAATGACAAGGTTCTACTAGAAAAATTGACAGGATTGCCAGACAAAGTGACGGGGTTCCACTAGACAAAGTAACATATTGTCAGACAAAGTGAATTGGTTCTATTCCACAGTGACAAGGTTACTAGATAAAGTGACAGAATTCCACTAGAAAAAGTGACCAGATTAGTAGACAAAGTGACAAAGTTCCACTTGACAATGCGATGTGATTGCCAGACAAAGTGATGGGGTTACACTATATAAAGTGACAGGATTAGCGAACAAAGTGATGCAGTTCTACTAAACAAAGTGATATGGTTCTATTAGATAAAGTGACAAGGTAGCCAAACAAAGTGATAATGTTTCATTAAATTAAGTGACAAGGTTCTAGTAGGTAAAGTGATGCGATTGCTTAACAAAGTGACAGAGTTTCCCTAAATAAAGTGACAAGGTTCTACTAGGTAAAGTGATGAGATTACTCAACAAAGTGACAGAATTCTAGAGGATTAGGTGATGGAGTTGGTAGACAAATTGACCGGGTTCCACAAGATTAAGTGATAGGGTTGGCGGACAAATTGACGGAGTTCCACTAGACAAAGTGACAAGGTTGCTGGAAAAAGTGACGGGTTCCATTAGATAAAGTGATGAGATTATGGACAAAGTGACAAGGTTCTGCTAGACAAGTAACGGGGTTCCATAATATAAGTGATGATGTTGCTG
This sequence comes from Magnolia kwangsiensis, assembly GCA_037074715.1. NCBI lineage: Eukaryota > Viridiplantae > Streptophyta > Magnoliopsida > Magnoliales > Magnoliaceae > Magnolia > Magnolia kwangsiensis. The sequence continues at coordinate 111,240,397 of CM073582.1, read as the reverse complement.
GACAAAGTGACGGTATTTCAATAGGCAAAGTGACTGTGTTTCAATAGGCAAAGTGATGAGGTTGTGGGACAAAGTGATGAGGTTATTGGAGAAAGTGATGGGTTTTACTAAACAAAGTAATAGGTTATCGAAAAAAAATGACCTCGTTCTATTAAACAACATATATAACACCCTGGATTTTTTGCCAACCTGGAGTTAGATATCCTTAGGCAATGAGTCGATCATAATACCTTAATTGACTTCTTAGAACTCAATTCTAAAGCCTCAAATCCTCTTTCAACTCATTTTCTTCAAAGTCTCACCTTTCACCACCTTATTCTTTAAAATTTTTTGAGTACTTTCATATTAGACACAAATCCTAAAGATTAAATGATGAAGAATAATAATGAAATTAAAATTTACTATAAATGGTAAATATATAAATAAATTAGATTTTTCGACCATTAGTCTTATGGAATATGACAAAATAAATAGGTGATTTGGATAGAGCAGCTTCCCCTACCCCCAAAATCATATATTGCACGTTGAATAATTCATTCTGATTTGCAAAATACTAACCCTAATATGTTTTAGGGATTCTAAAGGAGTACGCGATGAAATAATTAACCTATTTCATGATATAGGTTGCCGTTGTGCCGTAGACGACGAGTTAGAGAACGAACTGAGTTTGTTACGTATCTATCGGCGTAAGGTGCAGACTATAAATGTTTAGGTAATAGTTTTCAAGGCTTTCAATGTCAGTAATGATTTATAACTAACTTCATTACTTTCACATGTGCCTAGATACGAGGTTTACCGCATATATGCATATATGTAAACTATGTTGATTTTACATGCATTTCATATGTTTGTTGAAATGTTTGAATGAGTATGAAATTATGATTTATACTTGCTATGTTTATTGACTGATAATGCATGATTGTTGTACGTATGGTAAACCCTTTTGTAAAGGGATTTGCTATAATACCTATTATAACTACTATATTATATGTATAGGATATGTATAGTCTAATTGTTTGATAAAATGCCTGAATGTGAAAATGTCTGTTTGAATGCATATAATGAGGGTGTTGAGATGTGATTCTCAATCCCTTATCTATGGGTATAGAATCCCTTATATAACCTAATTTATTATCATGTGAATTAAGGATGAAATGTTATTTTACGATACATGTGTAGTATGTATTTTGTTGAATTACTTAGAGTAAGATCTATATTTAATTTTAGCTTTCACATGCTGTCCTTGGTTAATACATGTGTATATTTTTATTTGGATTGTGCTTGGGGCTACGATGTAGTCCAGACAATTGAAAATGATAAGCGATCGGTGGTCGAACTGTTTAGTCACGACGGACATGCCCGATGAATTCGAGTCGTACGCTACTTATCGGCAGTGGTTAGGCCACACGGAGTGCTTACGCCCTCCATGTCGATTAAGTCAACGTACGCTCGTACCAGTCAAGCATGTCAAGTAATCCGATTGACCCAATGTATGTTCACAATATATGGACGCCACTGTTTAAATCTAAGGTATCAAACTCACCAGTGAAAACCCGTTCAACCTTAATACCTCAATCTGTTAAGACTTATGAGCCAGACATGGTAGTATGGGATACCGTGGTCGATTTGTCGGCCTACACTGGGGTGACGTGCCTCCCCATAGTGACCAGTGAGCAACCCAGACTCGTGAGCCTAATACGGTGGTATGATACACTGTATTTGAGCTGTCGGCTTACATTGATCAAGTAACGAGCCCTTTATAGTGCCCTCGAGCATACTCTGAGACTGTGTTGAGGCGATGAGCCTTCCCGTAGCAACTAGAGTATAAACTAAACCTACACTGATCAAGTGACGAGCCATTTTCTAGTGACCTAGAACCGCAATATTGTATGAGATTTGCTAGGACTGACGATCCTAGAATGGATCATTGTTTGAGAATTGATATAAGGAAGGTACCTTAGCTTCCTAATTCTGCTGTATAAATAAATCTAAGTAAGCAGCCTGTCTAATCACGTACATGCATCGCATTACGTGTACCTTTGGCGTAACAGGTCAAGCACAGAGGAAGTGTTTCATGCCGCGATCATGAGATGAAGTGCTGAAGGAGTGCAGGCGAGGACATGCATTATTATTTCATATCATTCTTACATTAACAAGAGTACTTAGGACCCGATTGTTATATTGCGTTATTATTACTGCTTGACTGAATTGATAACATGTTAAACTTTACTTTATTGTTCTACTGAGTTGATCACTGACTCCCACGTTACGGGACAGTGTTTTAAACACCCACTAGACCCTGTTTTAGTTTCAGATGATGGCGATGCGTATAAAGCAGAGCCGGACTTTTATGATGATGAGGAGGATTTCTCCTACATGCAGCTATTAGGTAGGTCCATGTAGACCATGTTCTAATCGACGGGATTACAGGGATGCTGCTTAGATGCTATTACACTTGTTATTTTACACTTTTGGAACACCCATGTATATTCATTTTGTCTATTTTTGGACTATACATGTATATATTTAACCTGGTAACATGTTCACACTCTGGAGACTTACGACAGTTTACATATTTTATATATTTATCACAGTCTTCCACTTGCAAAATTTAACTGTCTCTGGAGTATGATATGTTGTTTTGGTATAATCTCACTCATATTTAATGCACTAATATGAACAAGCTTCAGTCATCATTATCTATGTTGCATAAGTGATGCGTTGGAACTCGGGAACTGAGCTTCTGCTCGACCTCCGATTTTTAGGGTGTTATAGCATGATTGTTAGAAAAGTGACCTAGTTCCATTAAACAGAATGCAAGGGTTATAGGACAAGTGATGGGGTTTCGCGAGACAAAGTTATGGGATTATCAGACAAAATGACGGGATGATTGGACGCCCACCATATAAAAGCTTCTTGGTGGCTATAAAAGTTTTGGAGCAAGTTGATATTTGTATTTTCTCTTCATTTGGGTCTTTGTGACCTTCTCAACAGGTTGGATAGAAAATAAACATTATGGTGACCCCTAGGAATTTGTTAATGGTGGGCATTCAATCACTACTATTTCTACTGATTTGCTCTACTTGAGATTTGAATTTACCTCATTTCTGGGCTCATGCCCTAATATAGGGTGCAAAATGGATGTACAACATGGATAAAACACGTCCATTATAGTGGGCCCCACAGTAATTTTTTTAGTAGCATATAGACAGTAACAACATGGGTGTTGTGTTCCGCAGTGCACAATCTGAGTCTTGAAAAGGGAACACACCTTTGTTAAGACCCTTATCCTGCCATATGGGCGAGACCTCACTATAGAGTTGTACATGAGTTGACCTAGCTCAAAAAGCTCCCTCAACTCGACTCGGTTTAGCTTGGACCGGCTTAGCTTGAAAGGGGGATTTGGGATGGGCTGAGGCCTGTTTGTTCTAGCTCGTTAAAAAACAAGCCAAGGTCGTATTGAAATTTTAGTTTCGAAAAAGACAAAAAATAAAAATAAAAATTGAATTTTCATTTTGCTATAAAAAATGATTTTGAATTTTTCAAATGAAAAAGCATGGTTTTCCTTTAGTCTCACATTGGAAATGAGAAAATAAGTTTTGAGGTTTAAATGTGAAGGTGTGTGTAGTATTCTTACTTAGAGTCTTATAGCTAGGATGAGATGCTCGGGTTGCATGTTCCAGTGCGTAACACTTGAATGCACGCATGCACGTGCTCGGGCACATGAGACGGCGTGGGCAGTGTGGTTGTAGTAGCACTAGTTGGCGCACTTTGAACTTTGCACATGCGATTGAATTATTAATTTGAACGGTCAGCCGTTTTGAGAATGACTAACAGAGTCTGCCGGAAGATCATCTGCGTCAAACAGTTCCTAAGTGGAACCTTCGTGATTGTTGCACGCAGGATCTAAATAGATTTGTCTTTTCTTAGAAGTAATTCGACTGTAACCCATCATCAATTGATAAGGAGATAAATCACGTTTTTAGGATAACATAATTTTTTATGTGATTAATCCTGGTAAAGCAAAAGAAATAATTTTACTTTTTTTTTTCCCGATATTTTCAAAATATTTCACAACAGATCAAGTAGTAGGTAGCTTGGTTTGACTCAACTCGAAACTAGAAACTTGAATCAAACTCGATTCGGCTATGTGTTTGTGTGTGTGTAAATTTTGGCTGCGCATACGTCTTGCGTGTCATTTTCGCCCATTTGCCAAGAATAATTGGATTGAAAGGATTAAGAACAGCTCGGATCACCTCTTGCATCCACTCGAGACACGAGTAGAGCTGGCCTCCTTCTCAATCTCTCTTTCAAAAGTTCAAAACTCTCTCTCTCTCTCTCTCTCTCTCTCTCTCTCTCTCTCTCTCTCTCTCTCTCTCTCTCTCTCTCTCGTGCAAAAAAAAACAAAAAACTTCCCATCTCCCCCTCAAAACCTGCATGCAAATGGCCACCTTTATCTCCTTTCTATTGATGGTGTTGAATGCATTATGCTTTTTGGGTTTACTATTTTTAAAATTATATGATTATTCATATATCTTATTTTTAAACTTTTAGTTGTTACCAAAGTTAGCCCGGCTAACCTCAACCAGCTCGCTCCCCTCGACTCATCTCACCTCAACAAGCTCGTTTGCCTCGATTTAATCCAAGTTCAACTTGGCTCGAACCATCGGGTGGAAGCAATCTAGCATGTTGAGCTTGAGGGCTAAGCCAAGTTGAGCTTGAATTGAGGTTAGATGGGGGTGGAGCTGGGCTGAGCTTGGCACAACTCAAGTCAATGTACAACTCTACTTAGCCATCGGGCGCACCTGGATGTTCTAAGCCAACTATCTTTTCTTGACGAATGGCCAAAAAATGAACTTCATCCAAATCCCATGTTGACCACATCACATGTCAAAAACTTTCGTGGAGCCACAAAAGTTATGGATAAAGCAAATATCTGTGCTTTTCATTTATGGGTCCGTGTGGCCTTATCAACAACAGATTACATGGCAAATAAACATTAACAGTAGGAAGCTTTTAATGGTGACAGTTGAATGACAACTTTCCTCGGATACTGGTAGCAGCGTACACACGTCCTTAGACATAGGATAAGGCATTGGAACTAAACTTTCTGGACGCGGATTGCCTACTGACAGCGTCCATAGCCAGGTGGCTACTTACCTTGCTACGTGTGCCCTATCATGGTGTATCTGTCCTATTCACACAATCCATCAATTTTTTCATACTATTTTATTTGTAAGTCTAAATTTGAGGTAAATCCAAATCTCACGTGTACCCCACCACAAGAAAGACTACTAATTGAACACTCATCATTAAAAACTCAAGGTCCAGTGTGCATGACCTACTCAACACGTTCCGTGACAAATAAATATTACAGTGAGCCTTATAAAGTTTTCAATGGTAGGTATTCAATCTCTACTGTTTTCTTGTTACTTGGTCTACACTGAGGATTTTGATATCCCTATTTTTAGTATAATTTTTGATAATGATTTAGAAAAATAGATATACGGCCCCAATAAAACACAATATACCACGTGAGGCTCATGGAGCATTGTGAGTAGCATCCTAGCTAGGCAGCTAGCCTCGCTACTGATGCTGTCCGTAGGTAATCCGAGTCATGGATTGTTTTGTTGACACAATCCGAGTCATGGAGTATTTTGTTGGTGCGGATTGGATACTGACAAGGTGCCAAATGGGTACTGAAGTGACAACACCTAACTTCCCCACCATGATACCTGTGTTGTATCCTTAATGTCAAACCATTTGTAGAGATCGTTTTATGGCATTTCAAAGAGAACGAGATAGATTTAAATTTCAAGTGGACCCACTATGGAAAACTGTAGAAGCCATCGTACCCACCGTTGAAACATTTATATGGCTCATGCTAATGTATTTTTGAAATTCATTTTATTCATAAGTTAACATAAAGATAAATGAAGTGAAAGCAAAAATATTAGCTTCATGGGATACTACTGTGGTCCTTAAGAAGTTTTGAATGGTGGATGTTAGTTTCAACTATTTTTTATGATGGGTTCACTTGAACTTTAGATTTATTTTATCCTCCTTATAATGCTATAAAACGATGGTATAGATACAACACATGCATCACGGTGGGTCTAAATAGCTGACCTCGCTTCTATGGCGATTTGAACTTGCTAGTATCCCATCCGCGACCGGCGCGGGACATGGATTATTTACCAACAGGTTGAGTCGCCACACTCACCACTGAAGTGACAACACCAAGTTATGTGGACTTACCATTATGTATACGTTGTATCCACACTGCACGTATGTTCAGGGAGATCATTTAAAGGCATGATTCAAAGAAAGGGGCAGATCCAAGGCTGGAGTGAACCCCACTCTAGAGAACAGTGGGGAGAGTAACGCCCACCGTTGAAACCTTATGAAGGTCCACCGTGATATTTATTTGCGATTCAACCTGTTCAACATGTTAACACAGAAAAGTTTCTTAGCCTTTAAACTTTTTAACGGTGGGTGTCACTCTGCCCACTGATTTCTGGGGTGGGGTCCACTTGAGCTTTGTATCTGACTGATTCTTTGGATCATGCCCTGATATAATCTCTCCAAATGGATGGACGGCTTAGATACAAAACATAGATCATGGTAGGCCCACATAACTTGTGATGACCTGTCAGTATCTAATCCGCGTCCGTATTTTGTAAATAATTTTTTTAATTAAAGTATTACGGTGACAACAGCGAAAATGACGTGGACCAATTACATTTTAGGGCACGGAAAACCCTGTGCGCTGGAAACAGACGATCCGCAGAAATAATTGAGTGTCTTTGCTTTTGCAACGGATGTATCTTCCTTGTTGTAAGAAGAGTTCCTGAAAGACTTGTTTTCAAGACGAGCCTTCTCAAGAAGAATTGAGAGAGAAAAAATGGAGAGTATTGTTCAGTTCGCCGTACAAAAACTGAACGATTTTGTAACACAGGAAGTAGATTTGCAACTCGGAGTAGATGAGCAGATCATATCTCTTCGAACCAAACTTGAATGGATGCGTGCCTTCCTCAAAACCGCACATCGGATGCGCATAGAGAATGAGTTATTTAAGCTATGGGTGTCTCAAATAAGAGAAGTAGCCTACGATGCTGAGGATATCATCGACTCTTACATCTTTAACATTGAACAGAAACGACGAGAAGATACAAGTGCTGGATTTATGAGATTCCTAACTAGTTTTGCTGGTTGCATCAAAGACATACCAGCCATCCACGACGTTGGAAAGAAGATCCTCAACATAGAAAAAAGGCTCGGCGATATCAAGGAGAACATATCACAGTACGACGTCGGCAATATATTAGTTGGTGGAGAAGCTTCGTCTTCTTCAAATCAAAGCCAGCTGCGGAGGGAGAAGATGGCTCCCATCGTCGAGGAAGCCGATGTGGTCGGTTTTGAGGAGGAGACAAAGACACTGGTGCGGCAGCTGACTGAAGGAGATGCGCGGCGTGCTGTTATTTCGATCTCGGGTATGGGAGGAATAGGTAAGTCTACTCTGGCAAAGAAAGTTTACAATGACATCCATGTAAAGAAGAGTTTCGATTTTCAAGCTTGGGTGTTTGTCTCTCAACAATATCTAGTCCGAGAGCTTTTACTGAGCATTATAAAATGCTTTAGAGCCCTCCAACGAGATGAAAAAGAGATGACGCCTGAGGAAGACCTGCGGCAGGAACTCTCTCAGCACTTACAAGGGAAGAGATATCTGGTGGTAATCGATGATATATGGAGTAGACAAGCTTGGGACAGTTTGGTTTCTGTATTTCCAGATATGGAGAATAGCAGCAGAGTGCTGCTCACGACTCGCAATGAAGATGTAGCAAGGCACGCAGACGCACAGAGTACACCCCATAAACTCCGTTTGCTGGATGAAAACGAGAGCTGGTCACTGTTTTGTAAGAAAGCACTTCCCGGAAATCTTACTCCTACGTGCCCTCCAAATCTGGAAGAGCCGGGGAGAAAGATGGTCGCCAAATGTGGAGGTTTACCTCTAGGAATTGCAGTATTAGGAGGCGTCCTATCAAGAAAAGAGAAGTCAGTGAATACGTGGGAGAAGGTGCTTAAAAGTGTGGAATGGTGGCTAAATGAAAGCAAAGAAGATGGGATCTCAGGCATATTGGCACTCAGTTACCATGACATGCCCTATTACTTGAAGCCCTGTTTTCTTTATTTTGGAGCTTTTCCTGAAGATTCTGAAATCTTTGTCCCCGAATTGATTCAGTTGTGGACGGCAGAAGGATTCGTGCATAGAAGAGGAGAAGAAGAAATGGAGGATGTTGCGGAGGATTACCTGGATGAGCTCATCAGTAGAAGCATGATTCAGGTGGCGAGCAGCAGAAGCAATGGAATGGTTGTAACATGCCGTATTCATGATCTTCTACGAGACCTCTCAATATCAGAAGCGAAGGAGGAGAGATTTCTGCAAGTGCATGGGAACATGGCGCCTGAATTACCTACAAAGGCACGCCGACTTGCAATTACCTGTGGTGACATCGGTAAGTCCATCTCTCTTAACTGCTCCACTCCAAAACTCCGATCTTTGTTGCACTTAAGATATGATGAGTATCAAATGCTGGAGAAACCGCAGTTGACAATCATCTGTGGAGCTTTCAAATTGCTCAGGGTGATGGATCTCCGATACATACAACTCTCTAGTCTCCCTGATGAAATAGGGTATCTAATCCACTTGAGGTACCTATGTCTCATGGGGACAAGGTTGGAAAAGCTACCATCCACCATAACTCGCCTCTCCAATTTACAGACTCTCAATCTAATGGGTGCAAATGTTCAAATGCTACCAGATGATACTTGTAAGATGGAACAGTTAAGGCACCTAATGGTAGGGTGGTATATGGACCTGCCATGTCGAATCAGCAACGTAGTGCAAATCCATCGCTTAAGAAATCTCCGGACTCTAAAATTAGTAGAGGGGGGCAGCTGGATAGAAGATGGGTTGGAGAAACTAACCAATTTGAGAGATTTGGAAATAAAGGGAGATCTCAATATGGCATTGCCCCGTTCCATTTGTAAACTGGCAAGCCTGAGATCATTGTGGCTAGAGGCAAGTCCTAATTACTCGATTCCAGCGTTTCCATCCTTCTCAAATCATCATCATCTATTTTACATGAATTTGGGCGGACCCTTTGAGAAATTACCGGACGTGCATGAGTTCCCACCTAACCTCACAGAGCTACACTTGGAGGGGTCCCAATTACAGCGAGACCAGATTGGAACGCTGGAGATGCTGCCGAGCCTTCGGAAACTCGTTTTATTCTCAAGATCTTACATAGGAAAGGAAATGGTTTGCTCTGTAGGAGGGTTTCCACTGCTCGACCATTTGTATATTTATGGATTGGATGAATTAGAGGAGTGGAGAGTGGAGGAAGGAGCGATGCGGAATCTTAGACGTTTAGAGATCATGAATTGCAAAAAATTGAAGACGCTTCCTGATGGATTGCGACATATCAGCACTCTTCAAGGTTTGCAGTTAAAATACATGCCGGAAGAATTCAGTGAAAGGGTGCGAAAAGACGATGGAGAGGACTGGTTTAAGATCCGACACGTACCCTCGCTCACCATCGATCCGTAGTGTACGGGAATCTTTCCATGTAGGTAATTGGTTTTGGACTAATTCTCGTCCATTTCATCTATCTAGACCGTCCGTTAGGTTCAGTCCACTCATCTTCTGTACCTTCAAAATTTTATAATGATCGGATGATCCAAACTGTCCATTTAGTTTGTTGTTGTTTTTTTTTTCTTTGGGTGGGGGGGCCTGAATATCATTCATCGAGAAAAGGAAAGATGGACTGTACTAAATGGACTAAACTGTCCATTTAGTTTCATTGAGAAAGTAAGGACAGAATTATTCATAGGTATAGTCAATAACGCTTACAGCGGTTTGATTGTTGTGATTTGATTTTTACAAAGTAGACGAGAAGGGTGGACAATACCTTATGGACGGTCTCCATGGATGATAGATGATATTGATTCGTACAAGTCCAAATCCAGGTAGGTGCATGGAAAAAAACGTCCTCTTGGCTAATGCTTTGTGTTATTGATGTAATAAAGACTGAATATGTTTAGGTGAGGCCTGTGGCCTCTTGTAGTGCTATGTTTGAAATCTTGTATATTTTTTTATATCATTTCAACAAAGTAACAGGTAGTGTACCTATGGATACTCGAACCCTTGACCAGGTGTTAAAACTCCTAAGAGCCTACCACCCGAGCAATATTTCTTATTTGACATAAGAATGTTGTCATGCATAAAACGTTGGCATGTGGTTGGTGGATTTGTGTCATAAGTAAGACGGTGATGATGGGTTGAATTTACTTCTTTTATGATTTTCATACGAGTTGTTTACGCTTTTGGTAGAGAGCATTGAACAATGTTTTCATATAGTACTCTTATGTTTCATGCAAATTCTATCAAACAATGTTTTATATGGCGTTTGATGCAACTTCTTTTCATTGTGTACTTAGATTACATGAATTCATGGATAACCAAACATTAGATATTGATGTATACTTGGCTTTCCTTTTGTGGAGGTCAGGTTGATGTCCCCCTCTTTTATGTAATTTTTTCTACAATCCATCGCCATTGTGCACCAAAGAGGCGAGTACAGGAATGACAAAGGAGCCTACTCATCCAAATGAGCAAGGGAAATAGACCAACTTCAGCCGACTAAGTTCTAAATCATATTAATTAGCATGGTCTACCCCTCCTGTTCGAACTTCAAACTAGAGTTCGGAACCAAACTTCAGCTCAAGGTCTTTTCTGAGATTCAGGAATAGTAACTGATTCAATCAATTTATGGAGTTTGAAACCAAACATGCATGTCCACGGTTAGTTCATCAATTTAGACTGTCCAATTAGTTTGTTCCACTTTACTTGGAACATCATGAGAAGACGCACACATCATAGATGAACTTTTCCATCCCATTTAAGCCATATAAAAACACACCTTTAGAGCAAAGGTCCAATATTCCAGTGAGTTTGCATTAGATATCATACACCAAGGAACCGTTTTGGTCACATGACTACGACTCTGTTTTTCTTTTTCTTTTGGCAGAAAACTAGACAGCATAACCTTACAACCATCATCAATATCCGTACCACAATTCATCTTCATAATGCTCTCCTCACGTCATCCATCTAAAAGGACAACATAAGAACGAAACACACACACACACAGGATTACACAAGGAAAATGACAAAGAAAGAAAACCCGAGAAGAGAGAGTGATGGTGATAGAGAATCTAAGCCCTGGCCTTGAATGGGATTGACCTTATCACAAAGCGCTGCCCCAATGAATGGGCCTACCTAGAATATCCAATGGTCATCCCAGGCGTGGTCCTTTTTGTAGATGATGGCAGCTCAAAGTTTTCTGGCTGTGTTGATGCTGCTTCCAATGATGGGAAGGGTGGCCAAGTGCAATAGGAACACAGCTAACTCAATTGGGAGAGGTGCGAGGATAGGCACATGAGAATCTCTTGCATTTCTCTTGGCATCAGTGGCAGAGAAGACAGTGTAGACAAGAACAAAGATGCCCACAATCTCAGCACACAAACCATCTCCCTTGGTGTGGCCATGCTTCACCACATTGGCTCCCCCACCTAACATCTGGTAAGGGCCCTTTTGGAATCCTTCCACCGCACCAGCCTCACAGATTGCCCCCAATCAGGCAATGCATCACCATGTAGAAACAAGCCTCATCAGGGAGATCTTCCTGGCCACCAGAGGGCTGCTGCTGTTTTGTTGGCGCTCGCCCGAATGGTTATGCAGAGCTGTTTTCAGTCAAGAAATTTCAGGTGAGTGCTTCCACGTTCCATTAAAAAGGAAAATAAAATAAAATAAAAGGAAAAGGAATGAGAACAGAAAGCAGCAGCCCAAACGGCACGGCTGTGTTTATGCGTCCACCTGAAATCCCAGCCATACAATAGACCAAGGCAAAGATCATGCCACCAAATGCCCATGCAATCCCCTGAATACCCACACTGGAACACATGGTAGGTGTCCTTTTGACACCAATACAGTGAGGATGGTCATGTAGAGGAATAGGAATGTAACCATGAACTCTGCAATCCCAGCCCTCCAAAATAATCATGATTGAGCTCACTAGGCTCAAACAAGGGTACTGGTGATGGCTCCTTGTAGTCCTGGTCTTGGCTCTGTGCTGCTGTCCTCCCTGTGGGCAGCCTCTCTAAGAACTCGTTTGCTCCCAGCTTCACATGACGATAGCTATCCCTTTGATGGCTGTGTAAATCGACAATATGAAACTGAAAAAGCATTAAAATGTCTAAAAAAATGAATTAGTGCTTAATAAACTATCCTTTACTTGAGGTTACCTTAATAAAAAAAATTTTGCAAGCATTTCAGTTTTAAAAGTGGAACATTTAACCAGGCAAGTTGACTCGGTCGAGATGAATGGAGCTCGAAAGATCAACAGTTGCGATTGGTTGATCATATCTTCATGTGGGTTCTCTTGGGAGGCGCATGCTGATGATCCAGAGGATCCACAGCATGCAAAACTCAGAGTAATGACAGCATGCAAAAAGAATTCTTCGCCAGGCCAGATCCAATATGAAGTAGGTTTTGTTTAAACTTTAGAAGGGCAATCTTCATGGTGGGGCCTATTGTCTCAATGGAACTGATTTAATACATAAGTGTCATGATTGAATTAATTTCTTTGTGGATAATTGAAGGCTTGGTACAGAGAAGAGGAGAAGAAGAAATGGAATATCTTTACACCACTGCTCCTTCTTGTGCTCCACCCAAGAGCATGAAACGCTTGGGAAAAAGCAGTTGGGAATTCATTCTGGAGGTTTCAAATTTCATAGGGTGATGGATATCTAAAACACACAGCTTTATGGTCTACTAGATGAAATTGGGTCTCTTATCCACCTTAGGTACCTATGTCTGAGGTACAGACTAGCGATCTACGGCTCTACTTTTATTAACAGGTTGCCGAATGATATGGGAAGATGGATCAAATAAGGCACCTTTGACTATACAATAAGGATTTAGCAATCAGAAAGCACATGCCACTTCATCACTTAAACAATGTCCAGACTCTACCAGTTGTTGAGGGTGGAAGCTGGATGGAAGATGGGTTGGAGAAACTAACCAATTTGTGAGAATTGGGAAGAAGTGGAGATCACAAAAGGGCATTATCCTGTTCCACTGGTAAATTGGTCTTGACTTAGATCATCGCAGCTGCTCGGTGAATTCCCTATTCCAGTTGGTGAATGCCCAATTCCAGTTATGTCCTTTTCAAATCATCAGCATATACATAATACGGATTTGTTTACACACAGAGAAACCACCAGACCTGTATGATTTCCCACGTTACCTCATCGTGCTATGCTTGATAGGTTCTAAGTTATTCAATACCTGATGGGAATGCTTGAGAGGCTGTCAAACCCAATTTGATTCTCAAATTAAGAAAGGAAATGGTTTGCACTGTTGAAGGATTTCCTCTGCTCGAAGTTTTACATATTGGATTTCTTGAATTAGAGGAGTGCGGAGTGGAGGAAGGAGAAATGCCGAAACATAGATGTTAAGAGATTGGCGAATTCTTTTAATTGAAGTTGCTTCCTGATGTGCTGCAACATGTCAAAACCCTCCAAGAACTGCAATTGGCAATATGCCTGAAGAATTCAAAAGAAGGGTACAAATGGATGAAGGAATGGACTGGTTTAAGATCTGACATGTACCCTCACTCATCATCAAAGGATAGGAAGGATGGTTTTCTTTATGTTAACCAAGTGATTTGAGCATATCTCTCCCTTCAATTCCTTTCTTCAATTTCTTCTCCAACTGAAATATGTTATGATATGCATGCTTGCATGCATATCATATGTTGGCCCAGTAAAATCCTTCCATCAGTTAGAGGACCCCTTGTCTTAGGTCTTTTGGATCTAAATGTGATGTTTGGTAGCACAAATGAATTGATCCTTGGTCTCTAATTGGTGGAAAGGATAGGACCCACTATTCACATGCATTGTCTCCTTTCTTTTCAATGAATGGGTGTTTTTATTACTCAAAAGATGCAAATAATTACAAACTCATGGAAGCTAAATGAAGAACTATACAGAAGCATGGCACAAGGAAAAACTGAGAACCTAGCAACAGCATTGTACAAAAATTTCACACTATCCCAATTCCCAGCTTTATCTTATAATCCCTTCCTCGCGTCACTGCCCTTCTCTTTCCCATAAGATCACTTCCCAGCTCGCCTAAAACTGATTCCGCTAGATTCCCTTTGCCCGACTATCAGATGAGGTCTATTTCACCATCAGGTTGAAAATTCTGTGCAATATCCCAAAGGAGAACTCTTTCCTTTGAAAATACAAGCATTTCTCTCTTTCCACTATCTTCCACTTCGATCGTATCCACCCTGCAGAAAGATCCAACACTGTCATCTGAGTGACCCAATTCACCCCAATTTTTTTGAAATTTGCTGTCCACACTTGATATGTATAGTTACAATGAATCAGTAACCGTGAGCAATTCTCCTCTGCTTCACTGCACATTGGACATCTATTGGGCATCTTATATATGGATAGCATGTTATCTGTATGCTTCCAAACACAAAACATTTTCAATGTAACTCTTCCCCAAACCACTAAAGCCCATTCCACCCCTGACAAAGTTCTACTCCCAAATGCCATCTGCTTAGGGGGACAATACGGGCCAGTTGGGTGTTTTATGTTAACTTCTTTTCACGGTATATTAGATTATATGTTTTCATGGATTACCAAATATTAGATATTGATGTTTACTTGGTTTACTTTTCGTGGAGGTCAAGTTGATGTTCCCCTTATTATATAATATTTTCTTCAATCTATCAATAAAATTCAGTATTTTACTATGATCTGATTGTTTTGCATCAAAGAGGCAAGGAAACAAATGACAAAGGAACCTATTTTCCTCTAATAAGTAAGAGAAAGAGGCCAACTTTAGTAGACTCAATTCCAAGGCACATTAGCATGGTGTATTCCCGTTTGAATTGGAGTTTGAAACCAACCTGCTCCTCAGTATCTTTTCTGAGATTCAGTAATAGCAATCAATTCAATCAATTTATGGAATTCCCAATGTCATTCTCCGCCACCCATAGTATGCCTGGTGCATTTACACATCAGAGGTCTTCTCAACAGTTTAGACCATCAAATTGGTTTGTCTCACTTCACATGGGACAGCACAAAAAGACTCATGCTTACATAGATGAACTTTTCCATCCCATCTGTGCCACATATAAAAACAAACCTCTGAAACAAAGGTCTAATAGTCCACTGAGCTGCATTAGCTATCATGTCTCCAATGAACTGTTTTGGTCATATGAATATAGCTTCTTTTTTTTTTTCAGCAAAGTAGACAGCACAACCTTCTTAGTTTACACACATAATCATCATCAATATGAACTCAACATTTCATATGTATCCATAAACGGGATTGCCCTTATCACAATCTAATGGTACACTGCCGCAAGTTCTGTTCCAATGAATGGGCCCACCAAGAATATCCAAGGGCCATCCCACGCATGATGATGGCAGCTCCAAGGTTCCTGGCTGGGTTGATGCTAGTTCCAGTGATGGGGATGGTGGTCAAGTGCACTAGGAACACTAAAACCCAATTGGAAGAGTTACAGGGATAGTCACATCAGGATATCTGGCATTTGCTTTGACATCAATGGCAGAGAAGACTGTATGGAGGCACAAAGGTGCCCACAATCTCAGCACCCATACCTCCATTGTTGTATCCATGCCTCACAACATTGCCCCCCCCCCCCCCCCCCCCCCCCCAAACGACAAAAGAATAAAAATAAAAATCTGCTAAGGGCCCTTTTGGAACATTTTGACCACACCAGCCCCACAAATTGGCCCCAAGCATCACCATGTAGAAGCAGCCCTTGCCAGGGACAGTTTCCTAGCCAGCAACAGCCCATAGGTCAAAGCTGGGTTTTGGTGTTCGCCTGAAATCCCAGACGTACAATAGACCAAGGCAAAGATCAGGCCACCAAAGGCCCATGTAATCCCCTGAATATACCCACACTGGCACACATGGTAGGTGTACTTGACACCCATGGTAGTGAGGATGGTGATGCAGAGGAATAGGAAAGTAGCCACGAAATCTGCAATCCCATGCATCCAAAATGACCATGAATTGAACTCACCAGGCTCAAACAAGGGCGCTGGTGGTGGCTCCTTGTAGGCCTTGTCTTGGCTCTGTGCTGCTGTCCCTATAGGCTGCCTCACTTGTTTGCTCCCTCCTTCTCATGACTATACCAATTTCCTTTGATGGCTCTATAAATTGACAATATAAATAGATATGCTAATTTTGGAAGGTTAACATTCTCTAATTGAGATGAATTTTTCAAGGTTAACATTCTATAAATTGACTATACCAATGATTTGACTCTCTGCTTCTGAAAGCAGTGTGGCACACTAAGGCCATGTCTGGATCCCAGGGATTCGATTCCAAACAATGGAAAAGGAAAAGAGTCTTCCTTTGACATTTACAATTTGTCTTGTTTAGATAATAAAGAAAAAGATAGATTACACAAGGGTAAATATACTTACATGACTTATATCATGTTTTTTCAGTGTATAACGATATATATTCAACTTGCAAAATCTTGCCAAGCAGAAAATGCTTGCATGTGATGATCGGATCGGTATCTTGAAGTCAGTGGTGGCAGTTTGAATTTGCTTCTTTCGTGGTTTGATCTTCTCCATTGTTATGTGCAGAGAGAATGTGTGGAACTTTGAATTTAGTGTTTGAATAATGATTAATATTTTGTTGGAACGAAAATTGCTATTTTCAAATAATGAAAAGTTAGATATCAGATTAAAAAAATACCGTGTACGACGTGAACAACTAGCTGCCTATCTTGGGATTCACAGCTGCATTATCGCATACACCCTGCAGTTGATCGGGCTGGTTCATTGCGGCATTTTCACAAACACCTAGCATTTTATCTTGCTGATTCGACCGTGCTACATCTGCTAGCCTCTCCGTGTCTTGGTTAATACCTGCCTTTCCTTTCCAGATGGAAAACTCTGTGGCTATCGTAAGCAGCGGATTATATGACCATTCCCTATCTAAACGACACTTGTCGGCAGATCACATCATACAAACGAACGGACGCTACGGGAACGGAAGAGTTCATGTAGATGGGTCCACCTCGTTCATCGGCTGGCGATTATATAACCATTACCTATGTAAACAACATGTGTCGGAAGATCACATCATAAGAACGAACGGACACTACATGGAATAGCGTTAATTAATTCCATCATGCATGCTTCCTCATGGAATAGCTAGAATAGAAACACCGATCATTAAAACTGTCTAGAATTTATACAAGCGGCCATGCTTTTTTAATATATTCTGTCCCATTCTCAAGATGCATCCATTAATGGACACCGCGCCATGTGTTATATCTATGTTGTCCTCTTTTTTTTCTCTTTTTCTTTTTTATTCTTTTTCTTTTTTAAAAATCATATTAAAACATAAAGCCAAAAGATAAGTAAATAAATGAGGTAGATGTAAAGCCCAAGTGGACCACACAACAAAAAACAGTAGAGATTAAATGCCTACCTTTAAAAACTTCTTGGTGGCTATAAAAGTTTTGGATCAAGATGATATTTATATTTTCCCTTCATCCATGTCTGTGTGACCTTATGAATAAGTTGGATCTCAAATAAGCATCATGGTGAGTCCTATATAAGTTTCAACGGCACACCTATTTACTTTAGCTTTGGATTTGCTTCCTTTTTTTGTTCATATCTTAAATGAAAGGGTAAAATATAGCTATTAGGGTCCAGTATAATCATAGCTTGGGGTTTTATAAATTTGAAGTTCTTGTTATAGTTTTCTTATTACAAATGTCTGTTTGGAAATCATCCGACCGTGAATGTGAAACTAACTCTCTCCCTTGCCATCTTGCAAAAAAATTTTCTAACAGATTGATGGAAAGGTTAAAATAGCGTTGATGTCAACGAGTAGCGGCACCAAAACATTCCAGCAAACAACACCAAAAATTAGATCAATACTGTTTCGATGCCTCAAATAAGCACCGTTCTGGCCAAAATGTTTTATGACAGGTTGGACATGCTCCTATAGGCTGGACATGAGTTCTGAGCCAAATTCGAACTAATTATGGCTACAGAACTCTTGTTAACCTCGCTTGACCCCAACTGAGTTGGAATCGGGGCTATTAAGTTTTGTTGTGTCCATAGAGCTCTGTTGGAGCTGATATATGGATGACACGTTTAACGTGGGCCATCAATTTTGAGCCAATTCTAACCCATTTATGGCCATTGAACCATACATGAACCCGATTGACCCTACTTGAGCCTTAATCGGGTCTACTCCATTTCGGCACCTCAAACAATCTCCGTTGAGGCCAAAATTTTGCTGACACGACGGAACTGGTCTTAGAAGGCTCCACTCCAGTTTCAAGAAGAATTCGAGCCAAGTGAGACCATAAATCCTAGTTGACCCCACCGGAGCCTAAATTGGGTCGGCTAAGTTTTAAATCCTTGTCGGCACGTCCAATGTGGTCTTATGAGGCTTGACACCAGTTTCGATCTGAATCCGAGCCAATTAAGGCCACTGAACCCTATATGACCCCACTTGACTCCTCCCAAGCTGAAATCGAATCTACTACATTTTTGTGCCTCTAACTAGACTTGTTCTGTTTTGCTGACATGTTGAACATGATATTATTAGGCTTGACCATAGTTTCGAGCAAAATCTAAGGTAGTTAAGACCGCCGAACCCTAGATGACCCGCGTGACCCGACTTGAGCAAGAATCCGGTCTACTAAGTTTTGGAGCCTTGCAGAGATATATTTATTAGGTGACTAAAACATAGGAAATAATGATGATTGACCATTAATGAGTCAAAAAAGTTCACGATAAAGTTGATATTTGTTTATTAACTTCATCAAGGGATATGGAACATTAGCAATAGATTTGATGGCACATAAATAGTGAGTAAACATTTACATGAGTTATTAGAAGTTTAAATGATACAAAACTCAATCTCCACTGATTTCTAGATTATGGTCCACCTGATATTTACATCCTTTTAATTCTTTCCCAAATCCACTGGAATGATTAGAAAAAATGGATGGACGGAATAGATATAGAAAACATACATTGACGTTGGCCCGACAGTAAGGGGTTGGACATCTTTGGTATGACAGGGGATGCAACTAAAATGCTCCTATATCAACATGTAGCAGCATACTGAACGAGTGTACTTGTACATAGGAACATACATATGTACGCCCCATCATTTCTTATCTTCGTAATTCATACCATTCAATGAATTTCACTGTAAATATTATGAAATGGCTAAAAAATTGACGCAGATCAAAAGATCAACTGGACCAGTGCGGACAGATGACTTTTAATGATCCACAAACTCCACACTATTAAGGCTTCATACGGCCCACCAACTCCTTAGATCCACGCCATTTTTCGATCAATAACCTAAAAGGATACGCAAAAGTACGAACGGTGGTGTGTAGCACACCAATCAACCTGCTTCCGACTTCCTCATGCATCCTTAGTTTTGGTGGACCCCGATTGAAAATTTAAACCGTCCACCACTTTCACCATCTCTATTTTCTGGTGTGGGCCCAAAACCCAAGCAGATTCAATATAAAGATGGGTCCCATGACATGAAAATGTGGGTACACGGCTTACTACCATTAAAACTATCAATGGTTCAGCTTTGATATTTCTACGCCATCCAAACCATTAAAATAACACTTCCAACCGTTCAAAATGTCATTTCCCAGTGGGTTACATATAACTATCGGTATTTGCCCTTGATTTAAATTTTTTGTGGCCTCATAACCATTTTAAAACCATTTGAAAGATAGTAGCTTCAATGTGTACTCTTACCTGCCGTGTGGCCCACCCGAGCTTTGGATCTACATATGAGGATATGGCAGACAACACAATTTTTTCAAAGAACACAAGGGGTCCACTGTCAGAAACGACATCCACTTGGACACGGAAACGGATTGGCTACTCCCTGCAACCAGCCCGGTGGCTGATGGTCCGTTCTCTGTGAGCCCTACCATGATGTATGTGTTTCATCCACTCCCTTCGTCCACTTTTACATATCAATTTAGGGATTTAGCACAAAAATGAGAGGGAATAAATCTCAGGTGGACCACACCACAGGGAAATTGTAACATCCCGAAAATCGGGGGGTTGAGTAAAAACCTAACTCCCGAGTTTCAAAATGTTATTTATGCAACATAGATATGTATGATTGAATGTTGTCTGTGTTAATGTATTAAACATGAGTGAGATTAAGCCAGAACAACATATTATACTCCAGAGACAGTTAAATTTACAAGCGGAAGACTGTGATAGTATGTATAACATATATAAACTGTTGTATGTCTCCAGAGTGTGAACATGCTACCAAGTTATATACATACATGTATACTCCAAAAGTAAATAAAAAGAATATACATGAGTGCTCTAAAAATATAAAATGACAAGTGTCAAGGCATCTAATCGACCTCCCTGTAATCCCGTCAATCAGAACAGGCATAAAGGAGGGATCTTTCTCATCATCATCAAGTCTAGCTCCGCCTCGCAGGCCGCGCCATCATCTGCAATCACAATAGGGACTGGTGGGTGTCCGGAAACACCATCCCGTAACGTGGGAGTGAGTAGCTAACTCAGTGGAATAATAGAGCAAGGATTAGCATGTTCTCAAATCAATCATACGATAATAGTAAAGTAGTAAATCAAACAATCATAATACTGTTGTTAATGCAATATGAAATGACATGATGGATGCCCTCACCGAAGATCTCCCTCATACGGCACCATCTTACGACCGCGGCATGCAATCATCCCACAGTACTCCACATCTTCAAGGCACATGCAATGTGATGGTGATATAATTACCGAGTTATTATTAGTCCTTTTCATACAGCAATATTGGGAAACTAAGATACTTCCCTTATATCAATCCCAACACAGATCTTGTCTAGGATCGTCACTCCTAGTAATCTCATATGATGTATATTTTGTAGGTCACTGCAAGGGCTGCCAGGGCTGTTGCTCCCACTCGTTGCACCGCTCCCCCATCACCTTATCAATACAGGCCTCCTGTACTCTCACTGCTATGGAAGGGTCGTCGCCTCCCGTAGACTCATAATACGCTCGCGGTCACTACAAAGGACTCGTCGCCTGATTAGTGTAGGCCGACAGCAAGAATATAGTGTCCCATACCACCATAATTTGCTTACAAGTCATAGGTGCTCACTGGTCACTACGGGGAGGTTTGTGGCCCCAGCGTAGGCCGACAGCTCGACCACGGTGTCCCATACCCCCATACCCGGCTCATGAGTCTTTATGAATCAAGGTACCATGGTTGACAGGGTTTACAACGGTAAGTTTAATACCCTAGGTTCAAGCAGTTATGACTCATACAGGGTGAACATACAATGGTCAGTCGGGTTACTTGACGGGCTCGACTAGCACGAGCGCATTTAAAGTCGAACGACATGAAGTGCGTAAAACACCTCATGTGGCCTAACCACTGCCGCCAACTCCAAAACACGACTCGCGTTCATCGACGCATCGCTCGTAGCAAAGATAAGCCAACCACGAATTTACTCAGTTACCGACTACCTGGACTAGGTATAGTCCCAAACAATTATGAATTCACATCAGCCATCATGTAAGAGTAATGGAAATGAAATACAACCATGTGAGCATGTTAACACATGTTATAACATACAACTTGAGTGAATTATCTAACACATGCCTTTCATACATATAATGAAATCATGCATATAGCTAACATGTAGGAAATCATTTACATCAGCATATTAATTGAGAAATCAATCTCAAACTAATGTATAACACCATTTAATTCAATACATACTAATACAAGCATTTATACAAACACTTAAACTACTCACTTAAGTCTACATATAGTATGTCGACTCTAAGTGCGCATTTAGGCGAATCTCTTCACCAAACTAATTATGCACGCATTCCTAGTATCCTAATGCGACAAGAAGCCATGTCAATCACATCAGCAAATTATGGATGAAAACAGTATTTCCTACAAATGACTAAAATGCCCTAAATCTCATATTCTTCGTCTGCTTACGAAACAGGAAACGGACAGCATGTTGTACATGTCAAACGGCGTTGCCGTCGATAATCTATTATTAAACGACATTGAAAGCATTGAAAACAGTCAATCAAAGCGTTTAAAATCCGCACCTTTTCTCCTACAGGTGTATCAATTCGAACGGAGCGTATACGCTTCGTCTACGGCGAATAGGCAACCTAATTTACACGATGCATCAGCTACTTCGCTATGAAACTGACGGAACCTCAAATCAATAAGTGTTTGGGGAGTTTTCTTACCTAGAAACGCGGTGTAATTGCCGAAAAAGTGATTGAGTCGCGTTGCTTAAGCATGTGCAACAGGTGGCACAAGCAGCAGGAAATTTCCTTCCACTCACTCTCACAAACTCTCACTCTCTCTCTCACTCTTGCTAGGGTTTCTAGCAAATTCGGATGGGTGAGAGGAGTGAGGGTTTCAAGCCCTTTTGTAAACCCAAACATGCCCAAAACAGGCTTCAGGCCAAAGTATACTTAAGTTATATCCAAATCGGGGCTGTTTCAGTCCAAAAGGACATTTCTGGTGGTCCCCTGGCCGAACGCGATCGGACTTAAGTTCATGCTCATCGGATGTCGCTCACATCCCATTTTCAGAGCATCAGTGTTCGTAGATCGCACGTGGCGGTTTAGTTTCAGTTCAGCGGTCACCGCACGTAGATCAGGTATACAAGTTTCATGATATGAAATAGAAATTTTTCCTGATCCGAGGGTGTAATTTGGCTGAATTCTGACGGTCAGAATGCTTAATACTGACGCGTCAAGTCGTTTTTAAATTTTAAATCTAACCCTATTCTCACTCTCTTCACTATAGGTTCAATGAAGTAGCCTGTGAATGTCGGTTGGACTTAATTTTCGAAATGATTGTCAAGTCCAGCTAGGCGGTTATAACGGTCTAAGATTGTAGGTATCGGACTTTCGACGCACGGTCTAGATCCAATACAAAGTTTCAAAGAGGTCCAGAGAACAAACCGGTTTAGAATTTGATCCGAGGTTTTAGAGTATTATAGCACCATTGATTCTACAAGTTTTGGGTCTTGTAGAACGTATTTAAAGCGGTCAGGGACTATTTCACAGCTACTCCAGCGTAGCGCTAGCTAACTTATGCTTAGTTTATAAAGTAATTAATCTTAAGTGATTTCTTTGGCTATGGAATTGGGTTCTGAGCGATTTCCTAGGTGTTTTAGTTGACCCATTGCCTAAGGACGTCTAACCCCAGGTTGGCAAAAATCTGGGGTGTTACAGAAATAATAGAGATTGGATATTCACCATTAAAATCCTCCTAAGGCTCACTGTACTATTTATTTGACATCTAATCTATTAATTAGGTCATAAAGGCCCAGATGAAGGGAAAAAAGAAGAAGAGAAGATCAGCTTGATCCAAAACTTGTATGGCCCTTAAAAAGTTTTTAATGGTTGACACTAATTCAACACTGTTTCCTGTAATATGGTCCACTTGAGATTGGGATATGACTCATTTTTGGTCTTATACCATGAAATGATCTGTAAAAATAGATCAACGGCATGGATGAAACACATACATCATAGTGGAGACCGTCTGGTGGCCGTGGAGTAGCCAATCCGTTTCCGGTGTCGTGGGAGCAGATTAGGTGCGGCCCTGGCCTCACTCAAGATGGTGCAGCCCTTATCATTGTGCCCACCATGACATGTTCATTCTATATCCACACTGTCTATCCGTATTTCTACATCATTTTAGGGCATGCGCCCAAAAATGAAGTAGATTTAATTTTCAGGGGGACCATACCATAGGAAACAGAAGTGATTGACTGTTAATGGGTCACAAAAGTTTTGGATCAAGCTATTGTTTGTTTCTTTCTCTTTATCCAAGTTTACATGACCTTATCAAGGGGTTGGATGGTAGATAAACATTACCGAAACTTTATAATAGGCCTTGGGAAGTTTTTACTTGTAGAGTGTTCTATCAACACTATTTCCTATAATATAGTCACCATAAGAGGAGACTTGGATCTTCTTCTTGTTGGGCTTATGCCCTTAAATGATCCAGCAAAATGGGTGGATGGCATGGATATAGAATAAATACATTAAGGTGGGCCCATGGTAAGGGTTGCATACTCTTGGGAGAGGTGGGGCGCACCTAATCTGCTCCCGTCAAACACATAGACGTGACTTAGAACCTGATTGGCTACTCCCCCAGCCACCAGCCCCGTGGCTGGTGTTCGGTGCTCTGTGGGCCCCACTATGATATATGTATTTCATCCATTCTGTTCATCTATTTTTACAGATCATTTTAAGATTTTACCCCAAAAATGAGAGGGATATAAACCTCAGGTAGACCACACCACTGGAAAACAATAGTGATTGGATATCCACCATTTAAATGCTCCTAAGGCTCACTGTACTGTTTATTTGACATCCAATATGTTGATTAGCTCATACACACCCAGATGAAAGGAAAAAATAAATATCAGCTTGATCCAAAACTTTTATGGCCCCTAAAAAGTTTTTAATGGTTGACGTTCATTCAACACTGTTTTCTGTAATGTGGTCCACTTGAGACTGGGATATAACTGATTTTTGGTCTCATACCATAAAATGATCTAGTAAAATAGATGGATGACATAGATGAAACACATACATCATGGTGGGGCCCACAGAGCACCGACCACTTGCCAATGGGCAGGGGCAGGGGGAGTAGCCAATCTGTTTCCGTGACTTCTTCATGCAACCATAATTTTGATGGACCCGACTTTCCTGATACTTATCACAAATCCAGACTGTCGGCTAATTTTTTCATCTCATTTTAGGGCGGGGGCTCAAAATTCAGGCTGATCCAGTGGAAAGGTGGATCTCATGGTAGGAAAAGGTAGGCGTGTGGCTTATCATCTCTGAAAGGAGACTGAATCAAGTCAACTTGATTTCAACACCTCAAACGAGCTCCATTCAGCTGAAATTTTTCTTAAATGGAGCATGGTTTTAGGAGACACGACATCAGTTTTGAGGCGAATCCAAGCTACTTAGGGCCACGAAATCCCAGTTAACTTTGCTTGGGTGGGACCCCACCAAGCTGGAATGGGGTCCAATCCGTTTCCATGCCTTAAACGAGCCCGTCCTTGTTGCAATTTTTCAGACACGTCGGACGTTGTCCTAGGAGGCACGACGCTAGGTTGACGGCCCATCCAAGCTGAAGTGACAGAACTCAAGTGACACTAACCGGGCTGGAAATTATGTCTACCATTTTGGATGCCTCAAATGAGCCTTGTTCCGGCTGAAATGTTTGACGAAACAATTAGAGGAACGGACGGGTCTGTATGATGCCTTTTTTATTTTCGCTGGCGGGAAACTTAGTTTCCAAAAAGTAACTTTTTAGGGTTCGCTATTTTGGCCAAAATATCCTTTGACTATTAGGGTAAGCAGCTGTAGAATGAGTATTTTAGTATTTTTGGGTTCATCTGTACGGCCCTAGGTTTAGTTTCGTAATTAAAGTTTCTTTGCAGCGAATGAAATTGCAGGCTAAAACCTGAGGTCTATATGCCTCAAGAACCCAATGTTTGACAGGTCAAACATGCTCTTAGGAGGTTCGACATGAGTTTTGAGCCCAATCTAAGCTAATTACCTCACTTGACCCCTACCGAGCTTAAATCAAGGCTACTAGGTTTTGGCGTGTCAATAGAGCTCATTCTAGCTAATACAATAATGACACATCTAACGTGGTCCTAATATGTTTGACACCATTTTCGAGCCAAATCTTGGCCATTAAACCCTATATGACCCCTCATGACCTCACTCGAGTCGGAATTGGGTCTACTCTGTTCCGGCACCCCAAACCAGTATCTTTCAGGTTGAAAATTTGTTGACACGTCAGACCTAGTCTTAAGAGGGTCGACACTAGTTTCAAGAAGAATTCGAGCCATTTGAGGCCACTAAACCCTAGTTGACCCCACCCGACCCTATTGGAGCTGAAATTGGGTCTACTAAGTTTCGGCGCCTCAAACAAGCCTCATTCAGGCTGAAATTTCACTGACATGTCCGACATGGTTTTATGAAGCTCTATACCTGTTTGGAGCCAAATCCAGCCTAGTTAAGCCCACTAAACCCTATATGACCCTGCTTGACCCAACCGATGCTAAAATCGGATCTACTATATTTTCGTGGCTCGAATGAGACCTGTTCTGGCTGACATTTTGCTGACATATTGGATGTGATCTTAGGAGGCTTAACACCAGTTTTGAGGGAAATCCCAGATAGTTAAGGCCACTAAACCCTATACGACCCTTCTTGAGCCCACTCGAGCAAGAATCAAGTCTACTAAGTTTCATCGCCTTAATGAGCCTCGTATGGGTTAAAATTTCACTGACACATCTGACATGGCCCTAGGAGGCTTGATACTAGTTTTGAACTGAATCCGAGCCAGTTATGTGCATTGAACCTTAGATGATCCTACTCGACGCCACCCAAGTTAGAATTGGGTCTACTAAGTTGCAGTGCCTCAAACAAGCCTCATTCTGATTGAAATTCCTCTAACACATTGGACGTAGTCTTGAGAGGGTCGTCACCGGTTTGGAGCCAAATTTGAGCCGGCTAATGCCATTGAATCCTATTTGACCCCGCTTGACCCCACTAAGCTAGAATTGCGTGTGCTTTGTTTCATCGCCTCATACGAGCATTGTTCAGGCGGAAAATTCGATGACACGTTAGAGATGGGCGTAAGAGGCTTGATGCTAGTTTCGAGTTGAATTCAAACCAATTAAGGCCATTCAACCATAGTTGATCCCGCTTGACCTGACCCAAGACGAAATTGGGTCTACTTCATTTTGATACCTTTAAGCTGAGTTGGGGCTAAATATTTGATGACACATCGGACGTAAGTCATAAGAGGCTCGATGCCAAGTTCGAGCTGAATTCAACCTGATTAAGGCTACTAAAACTGAATTGACCTTGCTTGACTTCACCCGAGCCAGAATCAAGTCTACTCCATTTCGACGACTCCGATGAGCATCAGTTGGGCTGAAAATTGAATGTCACGTCGGATGTGATCCTAAGAAGCTTGATGCCAGTTTTGAGAAGAATCCTAAGCAGTTGAGGCCACTGAATCCTAGTTGACCCTTTTGTACCTGACCAGCTGCAATCGGTTCTCGTCCATTTTGGCGCCTCGAACAATCCCCAATCGGGCTGAAATATCATGATACGTCATACGGATTCTAGGAGGCTCAACACTAGTTTCCAACTGAATCTGAGATAGTCAAGACCAATGAATCCTAATTAACCCCCTTTTACCCTGCCTGGGCTAGAATCGGGTTTACTCTTTTTTGGCACTGTATGGGCCCATAATGCTGTATTTGTATTATCCACGCCCTGCATCTATTTTTTCCACAGCGTTTTCGGCCACTACACTGAAAATGAGGCAGATCCGAATCTCAGGTCAGCCACACCACATGGAAACAGTGGTAACTGAACTCTCATGTGACCGTTCAATCACTATTGTTTTCTTGTGGTGTGGTCCAGTTGAGATTTGCATCTCCCTGAAAATTGGGCTCATACTCTACATTGATATGACAAAATAGATGAATAGAGTGGATAAAACACATACATCATGGTCCTAACCTTTTCATAAGGTTACACAGCCTAGGTGAAGAGAAAACACAAATATCAGCTTCATCGTAACCTCACGTGGTCTCAAGAAGTTTTTAATAGTAGGCATCCATTTCCTGCATTGTGGCCAACTTGAGGCTTGGATCTACCTTGCTTTTTAGCCCCTTAACCTAAAATGGTATAAAAAATGGATGAACCGTGTGGATCTAATACATACATCATGATGATGCCAAAGAAGTTCCACATGTCAACACTTCTCGTTTTCTTCTCTCGCCATGGTATATGCTGCACCGCATAGAAACAACAGTAAAATTTATTTGAGACCCACAATGATGTATTTCCTAGATCTACACGGTCCATTCATTTTTTTATTTTTTTTTCAAATCATTCCAAAATATGAGCCCAAAAACAACAAAGATCTAAAGCTTATGGACCACGCCACTGGAAACAATAGGAATTAACGCTACCATTCAAAACTTCTTGAGGCCATAGAAAGGTCTAATCAAGCTGGTATTTGTATTTTCCCTTCATCCAAGCATTTATAACCTTATGAACACGTTTGATGGAAAATAAGCCTCATAACGGTATGCTATATAGTTTTTATTTATTTATTTATTTTTATTTTATTTTTATTGTTTTTAATTACACACTCACACCCAACGCACCTTCATATAGTGGGATTTCACCGCACGAGGTTAGAACACATGACCTCATGTTGAAACTCCCCGTGGGTCTACCACTGAGGCATGAGTAAGGACTCGGCATGTGTCTATCTAAGAGTTCAACGTATTTTGTGAGCCCGAGTCATCGAAAATGACTTGGACAAATGCGAAGCGACAACAATGGTATTTCATATGCCTTCAACACAGACAATCCACACTCGCGAGGAAATACCTTGTGTTTTGGCTGAACTAGAGCTGTGGAACCCACCTTAATGTCTGTGTGACATTCATTTTGTTTATCATTTGCAAGAGATCACATGAAACGCCCATCATTGTTGAGGGTCAAATACTGCATATTAGACCCCATTTATTATCTGGATTTACGTACATAATGCCGTTTAATGGCCCGTTTTGCCGTGTTTGTGATACAGGGTGTAGTTGAAAGCATGAACTGCAAAAAGTTGCTAAAAGTATGAATTTAACACTCTGTTGACGCCACAAGCAAGGGACGGACACCAGGAAATCAAGATCGATGAAATTACATGCCAAAGATCCAAGAAAAACAAAAAAACTGAAGTCAAGTGGCTTGAAAATCATGCAGAACGCAAGATTACAGGGTTTTCACCATCAGATCAGCTCCAAACTTCATACATGGCATGGGGACCATAAATTAACCGTACACATTAAATTTCGACTCCCAGGTCCCTACAGCAGTGGCCCAACGGTCAGATCAGTCCATAAATTGGTACATCGGGGCCTACCTGATCCATGGATTTGCCTGGATTTTGGTCTCAACCCTTAAAATGAGGTTTCAAAGCAGGTGAATGGAACAGATTTCTCACAAACATCACAGTGGACCCTGCATGTACACGTGCGTGTACGGGGTATAGGTTCACCGGCTGCGCGCCGGTCTTCAAGAGCTCGGTCAGCAAGTGCTGACCGAGGAATCCTTTTAAATTCAAAAATTTTTAAAAGAAACCGACACTGCCGGCGCCGGTTCTCTCAGTGGGGCTCACCTCTCATCCAAATCGACCATCTGAACCGTTAATTGTGTACAGAGGGGGGGCATCCACCTCACCTAGGCGTTTTTTCTCTACCATGCAAAGCTGATGGGTGAAGATCTCAGCTGCATGCAAGATGAACGGTAGTACAAGAAATTGTGTGGACCACACCAAATCAACTCCAAATATACTCAATTTCAGATGTTTTTCCGTTCTGAAACCAATGGACGGAGAGGATTTCATTGAAAACTACACTGTGTGGCCCATTGACCATCACAGCGAGCGTCTGTGCGGGCTCTATTCCGCAGCAGAGCCTGCGGGCGAAGCTAGTAGGCCACCATCCGATCTCAATGGTCCAATCCGGACCGTTCATCAGCTTCCTAGGGAGCTTCTTAACCTTGCCTAGGTGGCAGAATTGCAAAAGAGGGCGAGTAGAGAAATCCATCCGTTCAAAGAGCAGGATGGATGGCTGGTTTAAAATTCAATGGGCCACACCAAATTCAAGCCAGACAGCGTCAATTCCAACTGATTTTTCAGCAGAATTCCAATGGTTGGATTGGATTTCTCCACAGACTCCAATCACAGGCCCTTCCACACGTCAGCGTAACTGGCGTGCGTAAGATCACGCACGACCGGAAAGTCCGAGATTTACCGGCAGTTGTGGCCCACCATAGGTGATCAGATGAGTGATCCGAACCGTTCATCTGGAGCCCGAGCCAGGCATAACCTCAGTCAGGAAGCTAGATCCAAGGTTGGGATAATCAGCTATTCCGAAAATTGTTCCAAACGCAGCTGATTTTGCAGTTTTGCTGCGAAAGGAGTTTCCTAAATTCCTTGCTGCGTAAGAGTCCACCGACTTCAGCAGCTCGGGTCGCTTAACACACATATAAAACAAGAACGTCTGAAGGCAGAAGTTTTTTGGGCCGGACGTGGAGCAGAAAGAGAGAGAAAGAGAAAGTGAGAGGAATTCTTTATTTTTTCTTTTCTTTTTATTTATTAGTCTGAATATGTGTGGCTAAACCCCCTAGCTAGGGCTAAGAGGTGAAGCTTGTAGTGAGATGGGAGATTTTATTTTATTTTTATTTTAATGCATGAATTGACGTTGATTTTAGTTGAATATTATGGAAATGTTTTAGGTTTTTAATGGTCTGTTGTGACTGAAATTACAATGGGTCTGCAATGGCTTTGAATATTTTCGTTCTCTTTAATGTTTATGATGTCAGGAAGCCCTGTTGTTCACCATAGTCTCCTGGGCATGGTTGGATGACGGTACCTTTCCTAACTTGCATACATGTGATTGGGTGGTAATTAGTTTAATTCTGTTGTTTATGATGTCAGGAAGCCCTGTTGTTCACCATAGTCTCCTGGGCATGGTTGGATGACGGTACCTTTCCTAACTTGCATACATGTGATTGGGTGGTAATTAGTTTAATTCTGTTGTTTGCCATAGTCTTTTGGGCATGGTTTGGTGATGGAATCCATTCTAATTCATACACCTTTCATCTCTTTGAAAACTAGATCAATGTCAGTTCAGTTAATTTCCATGAAACATGCATAAGATCTCCCTGATCTCTACAAGTGGATCCTCTGAATCCGTAGTTCCCTTCTCCTGATTTCTCTCAAGTTTAGATAATTATTTCACCATTATTTCTCAAATTACATTCAGTTTAGATTTCATCTTAATCTAGTTCTAGTTCTGGTTAATTTTAGATAACGTACAAGTTTCAGTCCCTTGGGATTCGACCTCGGTCTTACCGAGTTATTACTACATCACAACCCTGCACTTGGGGAGTGAACAATCATTGAGAAAACGGTGGTCCTCCAATCCGTTCATAAGACCTTCCTAATTAAGATCTATCATGATGTGTACATGCCATCCAACCCATTCATAAGATGATTCACACTAATATAATACATATATCAGTCTGATCCAAAACTTCCGTGCACCAAGAAGATTTCAATTGTCAGCATTCAACCGTACCTTTTCTTTTACGTGGTGTGGACTTGTGATATCTTAACATTAGTTCTTGGCGACGGAGGGACGGAGTGCATATAAACAGATCGACATTACAGTAGACCCAGATCTAGGCCTCTGTCTTCTCCCTTAAGGGCTTACTCGGCAAGCACACCGCTATGTGTGACAAACATGCATCAAGGCCTCACTTGTGCAAACATACCTCCATGTGGGACAAACATGCATAAGATCCAGCCCTTCCATCAGATGTTCCATCACATTTTCACCATGGATCCTAAAATTCAGTCAAAGCCAAGACTTAGGTCGGCCACACCACACCATAAGATGCTCCGTCACATTTTCACCATGGCGTGGTTGCATAAGTCCAGGAATGCCCTGATTCTTAAGGAATCCATGCATCCTAATGTGGCAAGTATATGAGTGGTTTGGATGGAAGATAAAACACAATGGTGGATCCCACACATAATTTTGACAAATTTAGTGGTGGCACTTTCCAAATTTTAATTGTTCCCCATGACGTAGCCCACCTGAATTTTAATTAAGCCTTTTTTATCTTCTTCTTCTTCTTTTCTTCTTCTTCTATTTTTGCCTCGTGCCAAACAACATGGGATACCTGATGGATGGAGTGGATCACATCCAGGGTGTAGCCCATGAGTATTAAATTAGCCATTTTTAATTAAAAAATATAATTTATTTTTTCACCTTGTTGCAGAGACCATGTGGGGTACCTGATGGACGGAGTGGATCACGACCAAATAGAATCGTTCCATCCACGTAAGTGAAAGTAGCGCCCTCAGTAACTGCCTACACTCGGCTCAACTCGCATTATTTTTTTTTTTATCTTTTATGATTGACAAGTGATACCAAGAGAGGCTAATGGAGTTACATTTCCCTTTAGAAACATTTCCCTTTAGAAAAATAGCCGCGGGATCTTATGTTTGGGTTGCTCATCTAGAGCTCCATTACCATGACATCTGTGTGACATCCACTCTTTCGATTATTTTTTAAAGATCATGTTAGGAAATGAGCTTTAAAATGAGATTAATAGTATTTTTAAAGATGGTGTTAGGAAATAAGCTTGAAAATGATGTAAATAGAAACCTTAGATGGGCTGCACCATAGAAAATAATAGGATAAAAATGCCCACCATTGAAACCTTCCTCATCCAACTCATTCATAAGGAGATTCATAACAAGATCAACGGAAAACACATCACAGCTTGAAAATGGTAGACATCCAACTCCACCTTTTCTTGTGGCACGGCCAACTTGAATTATGGATATGCCTATTTTTGGGGATCGCGTCGTAACATTTGCTGTGCAGCGCATGGACGGAGTAGATGTAACACGGGCATCACACTCAGCCTTAGATCTAGAAAAATAAAGCTCTCTCGTCTTCCTTCCTGCTGTTGTAGCGTGACTTGCATGGGCAACTTTGGGCCTCACTTGCGTTAGAGGATTGCTACGTGGAACAAGCGTGCAGCAGATCACCCCGTCCACTAGATACTCCATCAAATTTTCACCATGGATCTTAAAATTCAGTAAATTCCAATGCTTAGGTGGACCACACCATAGGGAGAATGTAAAATCAGGCCTAAACTCCACGTCCACATAGCGTTACTTGCATAAGTCCAGGAATCTCCTGATTTTAAAAGGGAATCGATGCATCCTAGTGCGATAGGTAGGATGAGTGGTTTGGATAGAATTCAAACATGACGGTGAACCCCATAATAATAAAAAAATAAACAATTTAATGGCTGAACTTCCCATCTCAACTGTTTCTAATGTACCAATATTATGTGGGGTACCCGATGGACGGAGTGGATCACATCCAAATGAAAACTTTCCATCAAAGTCAGCATTTCAAGTACAAGACCTGAGTTGCTACACTCAGGTGATGGCAAATGGCAATAGAAGGCCCTGCAGCTAACTTTGCCTCCGCTGCCTGTGTAGAATCATCAAACCTCATGATTTTTGGAAAGTCATGCATCCATGGATGTACCAACGAGATGAACAGTTTGGATCATATATCCAATTGGGACCCATTCATCCTGGATGCAATGCTAAAATCAAATTCAATGCTCTAGATGCAGACCGAAATGAATAACTCGAATGCACGTAGTTAGTGAAATTTTTTAATCAAATGAATAGTCTAATAACAAGTTGATGGTGTTTATAAATCAAAGTCAGTCGACAAATGTTTATATTTCATGCCACTTGTGGAACCGTATCATATTTCCCGCAGCAAGCCACTTGGGTGGTATGGTAGGCCCCACCATAAAGATTCTTGCACAGAATTCAGGAATCCATCGTCAGAGGGCCACATCATTTGAATCAACGGACAGAAGAAGGTCTGACTCAAGATATGATATGGGTCACCGTGTGAGAAGATCTAACAGATTTCTTTAGATCCGCACCATTTATAGATTTATTTTTTTTTTCCAGATCCTTATAGGCATGAACCTTGAGGCACAACCAAAGTTCAAGTGGACCACACCATAAAAAGTAGTGGAGATTAAATGGACTACCGTGAAAACTTTCCTAGAGCCAACGGTAAGGTTCGTTTGCCATCTAACCTGGTCATAATATCACACAGGCATGGATGAAGGGCAGAAACAAATATCAGTTTGATGAGAGCCTTTCGGCCTCAAGAAGTTTTCAATGGTAGACATCAAGTTCATACTGTTTTCTGTGGTGTGGTCCACTTGAGCTTTGGATTGACCTTGTTTTCGTGCTACTGTCTTAGAAAGACCTGAAAAAAAATGGATGGACGGTGTGGATCTAAGAAATACATCATTATGAGGCCACGTAAATTTCACCCGTTTGCTTGCATCCAAGTGGGATCCATCAGTCTTGGATGCAAGCCAAATTCAAAACTCTGATACATGCGGTTGGTGGCCTTTCTTAATGAAATGAATAGTCTAATGGCAGGTTGGTGATATTTTAAATCAAAGTCAGTCAACGTATGCTTATCTGTGATGCCAATTGTATAACCACGCTATCTTTCCTCAACATTCACTGATCACTGCGTTTTCAACACACAGGCTTTTGAAGAAGAGAGAAAATGGAGTGTAATTGTTCGGTTGGTCATACAAAAATTGAACGATTTTGTAACGAAGGAAGCAGATTTGCTACTCGGAGTAGATGAGCAGGTCATATCTCTTCGAACCAAACTTGAATGGATGCGTGCCTTCCTCAAGGATGTCGATAGGATTGGCAGAGATAATGAAAGATTCAAGATTTGGGTTACTCAAATAAGAGGCGTAGCCTACGATGTTGAGGATGTCATCGACTCCTACATCCTTGAACAGAAACGAGGAGAGACGAGTTCTGGATTGATAAGATGCCTCAGTAGTTTTGCTGGTTTCATCAAAGACATACCAGCCATCCTATGCGTTGGAAAGAAGATCCGCAAACTAGAAAGAAGACTCGTCGAGATCAAGGAGAACATATCACAGTTCGGCGGCGTCGGCAATATATCAGTTGGTGGAGAAGCTTCCTCTTCTTCAAATCAAAGCCAGCTGCGGAGGGAGAAGAGGGCTCCCATCGTCGAGGAAGCCGATGTGGTCGGTTTTGAGGACGAGACAAAGACACTGGTGCGGCAGCTGACTGAAGGAGATACGCGGTGTGCTGTTATTTCGATCGCAGGTATGGGAGGGATAGGTAAGACCACTCTCGCAAAGAAAGTATACAATGCATCCATGTAAAGAAGAGTTTCGATTTTCATGCTTGGGTGTATGTCTCTCAACAATATCTAGTCCGAGAGCTTTTAATGAGCATTATAAAATGCTTTAGAGCCCTCCAACGAGATGACAAGGAGATGACGCCTGAGGAAGACTTGCGGCAGGAACTCTCTCAGCACTTACAAGGGAAGAGATATCTGGTGGTTATCGATGATATATGGAATAGACAAGCTTGGGACAGTTTGGTTTCTGTATTTCCAGATACGGAAAATGTCAGCAAAGTGCTTCTCAGGACTCGCAATGAAGATGTAGCAAGGCATGCAGACCCACAGAGTACACCCCATAAACTCCGTTTGCTGGATGGAAACGAGAGCTGGTCACTGTTTTGTAAGAAAGCACTTCCCGGAAATCTTCCTCCTAGGTGCCCTCCAAATCTGGAAGGGTTGGGGAGAAAGATGGTCGCCAAATGTGGAGGTTAACCTCTAGGAATTGCAGTATTAGGAGGCGTCCTATCAAGAAAAGAGAAGTCAGTGAATACGTGGGAGAAGTGCTTAAAAGTGTGGAATGGTGGCTACACGAAAGCAAAGAAGATGGGATCTCAGGCATATTGGCCCTGAGTTACAATGACATGCCCTATTACTTGAAGCCCTCTTTTCTTTATTTTGGAGTTTTTCCTGAAGACTCTGAGATCTCTGTCCCCAGATTGATTTGGTTGTGGATAGCCGAAGGATTCGTTCAGAGAAGAGGAGAAGAAGAAATGGAGGATGTTGCGGAGGATTACCTGGATGAGCTCATCAGTAGAAGCGTGATTCAGGTGGCGAGCAGGGGGAGCAATGGAACGGTTTTTACATGCCGTATTCATGATCTTCTACGAGACCTCTCAATATCAGAAGCGAAGGAGGAGAGATTTCTGGAAGTGCATGGGAACATGGCGCCTGAATTACCTACCAAGGCACGCCGACTTGCAATTACTTGTGGTGACATCGGTAAGTCCATCTCTCTTAACAGCTCCACTCTACAACTCCGCTCATTGTTGGGCTTCAGTTATGAGGATCCAATGGTTGAAAATAATCTGGGGAGCTTTCAAATTGGTCAGGGTGATGGATCTCCGTTGGGTACGCCTCTCTAGTCTCCCTGATGAAATAGGGTATCTAATCCACTTGAGGTACCTATGTCTCATGAGAACAAGGTTGGAAAGGCTACCATCCACCATAACTCGCCTCTCCAATTTACAGACTCTCAATTTACGAGGTACAAATGTCAACATGCTACCAGATGATATTTGGAAGATGGATCAGATAAGGCACCTACACCTATTCACTAAGACAAGATTTCCCTGTCAAATCAGAAACGTCATGAAAATCCATCGCTTAAGCAATCTACAGACTCTAAAATTTGTAAAGGGGGGTAACTGGATAGAAGATGGGTTGGAGAAACTAACGAATTTGAGAGAATTGGGAATAAAGGGAGATCTCAAAATGGGATTATCCCGTTCCATTTGTAAACTGGTAAGCCTCAGATCATTGTGGCTAGAGGCAAGTCGTAATTGCCCGATTCCAGCGTTTCCATCCTTCTCAAATCATCATCATCTATATAACATGGACTTGATAGGACGATTAAAGAAATTACCGGACGTGCATGAGTTCCCACCTAACCTCACGGAGCTATTCTTGGACGGGTCCAATTAGAGCGAGACGAGTTTGGAACGCTGGAGATGCTGCCGAACCTTCGGACACTCTGTTTACTCTCGAAATCTTACGTAGGAAAGGAAATGGTTTGCTCCGCCGGAGGGTTTCCAGTGCTCGACTATTTGATTATTTCTAAATTGGATGAATTAGTGGAGTGGAGAGTGGAGGTAGGAGCGATGCGGAATCTTAGATGTTTAGAGATTAATAATTGCAGAAGATTGAAGATGCTTCCTGATGGATTGCGCCATATCAGCACCTTTCAATATTTGCAGTTAGAACGCATGCCGGAAGAATTCAGAGAAAGGGTTCGAAAAGACGATGGAGAGGACTGGTTTAGGTTCCGACACATACCCTCGCTCACCATCAATCAGTAGTGTATGGGAATCTTTTCATGTAGGCAATTGGTTTTGGACTTTTTCGCTTCCATTTCATCCATCCATACCGTCTGTTAGGTTCAGTCCACTCATCTTCTATGCCTTCGCAAATTTATGATGATTGGCTTATCCAAACTGTCCATTTAGTTTCATGGAGAAAGTAGGGAGAGGATTGCTCATAGAATATAGGTTTAGTCAAGAACGCTTACTGTCATTTGATTGCTGTGATTTTTACAGTGGAGACGAGTGGACAGTACCTAATGGACGGTTTCCATAGATGATATTGATTCTTACAAGTCTAAATGCAGTTAGGTGCATGTTAAAAACAAAAAAAAAAAAAAAAGTTGTCATACACCAAGGGGTCGTTTGGCACCATGGATTTGGAGAGTTTGAAGGGATTTCAAAACTCTGTTTTCAAATTTCAATTGTAGGGGGTGCAAATATGTAAGCTATATACTTTTCTTGGAAAATTTAGGCTTTGTATGAAAATGTCCTCTTGTATTTGTTGGCTATTCCTCTATGTTATTGATTTAATAAAGACATAATAGGATTAGGGGAGGCGTGTAGCCGGTTTGAAATCTTGTACTTTTTTTTTATCATTTCAACAAAGTTATAGGTGGTGTGCTCCCACCTTTCTCCAATCAAAGTTGGGATGACTAGTATCTTTCTTCCAACTTACATATATTTGACATGAGAATGTTGCCATGCATAAAATGTTGGCATGTGGATGGTGGATTTGTGTCCTATGTAGGTGATGATGGGTTGAATTTTACTTCTTTCATGATTTTTCATATGACTTGTTTATGCTGTTAGTAGAGAGTGTGCAGAGGAGGTTGGACAATGTTCTCATATAATACTCTTTATGTTTCATTCAAATTCCATCAAACAACTACTTACATGATGTTTGACGTAACTTCTTTTCATTGTGTATTTAGATTAAATGAATTCATGGATTACCAAATGTTAGATATTGATGTTTACTTGGTTTTCCTTTTGTGGAGATCAGGTTGATGTCCCCCTCTTTTATGTAATTTTTTTCCTCAATCCATCAATAAAATTCAGTGTAATTAGATCATTGAGCACCAAAGAGGCGAGGAAACGAATGACGAAGGAGCCTACTCATCCAAACGAGTAAGGGAAATATACCAACTTCAGCAGACTGTCCTAAAGCACATTAGCATAGTGTACACCTCCTGTTCGAACTAGAGTTTGAAATCAAACTTCTGCTCA
Organism: Magnolia kwangsiensis; assembly: GCA_037074715.1. Lineage (NCBI taxonomy): Eukaryota > Viridiplantae > Streptophyta > Magnoliopsida > Magnoliales > Magnoliaceae > Magnolia > Magnolia kwangsiensis. The sequence continues at coordinate 111,202,017 of CM073582.1, read as the reverse complement.
AGATCTTTTCTGAGATTCAGGAAAAGTAACTGATTCAATCAATTTATGGAGTTTGAAACCAAACATCCGCGGTTAGTTCATCAGTTTAGACTGTCCAATTAGTTTTTTCCACTTTACTTGGAACATCATGAGAAGACACACACATCATGGACGAACTTTTCCATCCCATATATGCCATATAAAAACAAACCGTTGGAGCAAAGGTCCAATATTCTAGTGAGTTTGACTCCAGGGAACCATTTTGGTCACATGACTACAACTCTTGTTTTTGTTTTTCTTTTGGCAGCAAACTAGACAACAACAACAACATAACCTTACAATCATCACCAATATCAATACCACGTTCATCTTCAAAATGCTCCACACCTCATCCATCCAAAAGGACAACATAGGAATGAAACACACACACAAAGAGGATTACACATGGAAAATGATAAAGAAAGAAAACCAGAGGAGAGTGTTGATGATAGAGAATCTAAGCCATGGCCTTGAATGTGATTGCCCTTATCACAATTTGATGGTACATTGCTGCAAGCGCTGCTCCAGTGAATGGGCCTACCTAGAATATCCAATGGTCATCCCACCCATGGTCCTTTTTGCAGATGACGGCAGCTCAAAGGCTCTTGGCTGTGTTGATGCCACTTCCAATGATGGCGAGGGTGGCCAAGTGCAATAGCAACACAGCTAACTCAATTGGGAGAGGCGCAAGGATAGGCACATGAGAATTTTTCTTGGCATCAATGGCAGAGAAGACAGTATAGACAAGAACAAAGGTGCCCACAAGCTCGGCACACAAACCATCTCGATCGCCCTTGGTGTAGCCATGCTTACAACATTGGCTCCCATACCCAACATCTAGTAATGGCCCTTTTGGAATCCTTTCACCGCACCAGCCCCACATATTGCCCCCAAGCACTGTATCACCGTGCAGAAAACAACCCTCATTAGGGTGATCTTCCTGCCCACTAGAAGACATTGAAAATCATATAATGACTCAATTTGTCTTCTTGCATTGTGATTGGTCCATGTCATCACTAATATTGTTAGCCCTGCTGAATTAAAAACCGCTGTGATGATGTGGGTCAATTAAATTGCAACAATCAGGATTTTCTTGCTTGAGTCAAGCAGAGAATTTGGCTCTGTTTTGACTTCTTGCCATCTATGTCATCTATCCAGACGGTCTTGTTGTTAGGTTCAGTCCACTCATCTCCTATGCCTTGGAGAATTCATAATGATTGAATGATCCAAGCTCTCCATTTAGTCCTGTCATGGAGAAAGTAGAGACAAAATTGTTCATAGAATATAGCCATTTGATTGCTTCGATTTTTACATGGCAGTGGAAATGATTGGATACTACCTTATGGTCTCTGTTGGGGGAAAAATATGTTAAGTTCGGAGACTCGGATTTCTAGTAGGTCGGCCTCACTGGCGCTGCCCGAAGAGTCCAAGACAACGATCGGAGCCAAGGGAATAATAGAAAGGCTAAGAAGCATAAGCATAAAACGATTAAAGTTACTCGGTCGGAGAGTTAACTGCGTTTGCGTAAGCCCACAAAAGGCCGAGCATGTTGTAAAGCCACCCGACCGATAGAATTAAACCAACCGAATGAGTTGGTTCTGTCGGCCACGGAGTAAGGAAGGATGACGGATAAACACCGAGACTATTTCGTCTGTAAGAAGGCAGAAAACTTATGCTCTTGAGCCGGCCAAGACTCTCCTAGAGTCGGTAACGACCGAGCCGAGACAAAAGAAGGCGGTGTGAATGCAAATACCGCTCGAAAAATCTAGAAATACGGGTGTCTGATCCCGAGATCCTCGGGATCGGGCTCAATCAGTGAAGAGAACCAAATCTCCAAATATGAAGGAGAGGAATCCTCGCATGATAAGGTTCATCTGGCCTTATAAATAACCATTTTCCTTCACAATGAAAGGTACGTAACACAAAACTCAGAAAACCCTTTGCCATTGATCAGAAAACTGACTTAAGCATCGGAGGTTCCCCGGCTCTAGCCAGGGTCCCCTTTATATTGTTGATTGTGTAGGTGAGAGAAGATCCGGCCCAAGGAGCCGCCCCATAAAAATACACCAACAGTTTGGCGCCGTCCGTGGGATACGAGCAAAAAGTTATTTTTCTACGATCTGTTGAATGACAAGAACTAGGAGAGCGAATTAAGATGAAACGGGGGAAGCCGCTGCCAGCACATCTCAGGGAGCTCCCCCAACGATACCTGCGGCGGCACCGCCTGCGACATCTGCTCCGACTACCAGTCACCCGAACCGAGGGAACGCACAGTTGGATCGAGAAGTCCAAGAGATGCGTTCCAAGATGGCTGTTATGAAATGCATGTTGAAGCAACTGTGTAATCAGCAGATGCAGCAGCGTCATGAGTCAGCGCAGGTTCTCCCGCCACCATCAGTAACACAACCTGCTGCTCCGCAGTCGCCTCGAGAACTGAGTCAGCATCAATGACCGAGCCAGCATCAAGGACCGAGTCAGCATCAAGGACCGTGTCAGCATCAAGGACCGAGTCAGCCAGTTCCGGTTCATTCTGCAACGGCCGTTTTACCTACCTTTGATTTGCGGCATACAATAGATCAGAGGACGTAAAGTCGACTTCCTATATAAGAAACGACGGAAAGTGGGGAACCTTAGAAAGTCGATATACAAGACTTCAAAAATGAGGTCCGAAAAAAGATGGAAAGAGAGATGGCATACATGAAGCACAGTCGGAACACAAACCCAACCAAATCTGAGACAAAAGCTTCTCCATTTGTGGACGAAGTAATGTAGGCACAATTACCGAAGAGGTTCCGCTTACCTCAGATAACTCCCTTTTCCAAAAAAACCGATCCGACAGAGCATATCGAATGCTTCAGAACCTACATGAAGCTACATAATGCCTCGGATGCCGTTATGTGTCGAGCCTTCTCTCTCACACTAACTGACGTAGCCCGGCTTTGGTTCAAACAGTTGAAATCGAAGTCAATTAAGTCATTTGCTGAACTCAGTGACGCTTTTTTCAACAACTTCATTGGTGAAAAGAAGAAGCTAAAGCCGCCCGCACATCTAAACAACATATTTTAGAAGGAAGGAGAGTTGTTGAAAGATTACATCAAGCGTTTTAACTTTGAATCTCTGCAGGTTTGGGACACTCGGAGGAGACAGCGCTTAACGCTCTCATGAAAGGGGTGAGAGATAAGCCCTTTTTGGCGTCCCTGGACAAGAATCCGCCCAAGACTTTGGACGAATTTATGCCTCGCTCGAACAAATATGCCGACGCTGAAGAAATCCGACTCCTGCGCGAGAAGGTCTAGAATGCAAAACCCTCGGCTAAAGAGTCGGCCAAGAAAGAAGCCGACTCAGCCGGAGGGAAGAAGCGAAAAGATGATCGGGCACGAGACGATGACAGGTCGAGCAAACGACCCGATAGAAGATTTTCTACATACACCCCTCTGAACAAGTCTCAGGAGAAAGTGTTGATGGAGATAAAAAATGAGGGGTTCGTCAACTGGCCCGAAAAACTCTGAGAAAACCCGAATCGACGGAATAAGAACAAGTACTTCACTATCATCGTGACCATGGTCACAACATGAGTGATTGTTATCACTTGAAAGACGAAATCGAGCGGCTAATTAAAGAAGGCCGACTCAGAGAACATTTGGAGGGACCTGGTGCTCCAGCAGGACCGATCGAAGATCGGCCCACGGAAGAGATCCGGACGATTATCGGAGGACATCAGGGCGATGGAGATTCCAACAATGTACGAAAGAATCACGCTAGAAGCATCAACCGTCCGGAATCCGAGATTCTTCTGCTGTCCCGGCCTTCCAAAGAAAAGAAAAGAGAGAAATATTACATTTCATTCACTGAGGAAGACGCTCGAGGCATCCATCATCCTCATGATGATGCACTCGTAGTAACCCTCACTATCACGAATAGGAAAGTGTTCCGAATACTAGTGGACACGGGATCATCGGCGGATGTGTTGTTCACCCAAGCATTCAACAAAATAGGCATAGGACGATCGGCATTACGTCCGGTCCGAACCCCACTCATTGGATTCTCGGGTGGACAGGTACTTTCCGAGGGAATCGCTTCACTACCACTTACTGCCGGAACTGCACCTCACCAGGCAACTACGATGATCGACTTCCTGGTCGTCGACCAACCTTCGGTGTACAACGCTATACTCGGTCGACCATCTCTAAGCCTCCTTCAAGTCGTGGTATCTACCTACCACCTTTCTATAAAATTTTCGACCGAGTCGGGAGTAGGAATTGTGAAAGAAGATCAACAAGATGTCCGGTGATGCTATGCGACCGCAGTCAAAGCGCCGATGGAAATATCGATGATCGAATCACTGGACCCCCGTATCGGATCTCACGAACGGGGGCAACTGATGGAAGAACTCATCTTGAAATTCTTGACTGAGACAGACAAGTCGAGAGTAGTGCAAATCAGCTCGTCTTTAATTTCACCTCTTAAAGAAGAACTGATCGCCTTGCTTCAGCAGTATGCCGATGTATTCACTTGGAGCCACGAAGATATGACCGGGATCGATCCCTCGATCATAACGCACCGACTCAACATCGACCCGACTTACAAGCCAATCCGACAGAAGAGACGTCCTCTCGGCACAGAAAGGTACGCTATCATTGAAGAGGAAGTCGATAAGCTCTTTAAGGTTAAATTCGTTGAAGAGATATACTATCAAGAGTGGATTGCTAATGTTGTGCTCGTGAGAAAAGCTAATGGGAAGTGGCGTCTCTGTATAGATTATACAGATTTGAATAAAGCCTACCCCAAGGATAGCTTCTCTCTTTCCCGCATTGATCAGTTAGTGGACAGTACTGCAGGACATGAATTGCTTAGTTTTATGGATGCTTATTCAGGCTACAATCAAATTGTAATGCATAAAACTGATAAATCAAAAAATACTTTTGTCACCGACAAAGGCCTTTACTGTTACCGAGTGATGCCATTTGGTTTGAAGAACGCCGGATCAACGTATCAAAGGTTAGTGAACAAAATGTTCGCTCGGCATATCGGCCGAACTATGGAAGTATATATAGATGATATGCTCGTCAAAAGTATACACGCAGCCGACCATGTGGCGGACCTAGAAGAAATATTCCTGACGTTATATAAGTACAAAATAAAGTTGAATCCTAGCAAATGTGCCTTTGGTGTAAGCTCTGAAAAATTTCTCGGTTTCCTTGTTAGTCAGCGAGGAATCGAAGCGAATCCTGAAAAAATCAAAGCTTTGCTCGACATGGAGTCTCCAAAAATGATTAAAGACATTCAAAGGCTGACAGGGAGAGTAGCCTCTCTTAACCGCTTCCTGTCCCGAGCCACAGAAAAATATCTCCCATTTTTCAAGCAATTGAAGGGACGACAGACGATGGAATGGACGGAAGAGTGTGAACAAGCATTTCAAGAACTGAAGTCTTATCTTGGTTCTCCAACGCTGTTATCCAAACCCGAGTCAGGAGAAGCTTTGTTACTATATCTGGCTGTGTCCGAAGCAGCAATTAGCTCGGCCCTCATATGGGAGAGCGAAGGAAGACAGTTACCAATGTATTATGTCAGCAAAGCCTTACTGCCGACAGAGACAAGGTATCCTCAACTCGAGAAAGTAGTCTTAACCCTTGTAGTATCCTCGCGACGACTTCGACCGTACTTTCAAGCTCATACCATTATCGTTGTGACCGACTTACATTTACGTCAGATTCTTCAAAAGCCAGAGGCTTCCCGCCAACTTACAAAGTGGGCTGTCGAATTGAGTGAATTCGACATATAGTACAGGCCGAGGACAGCCATAAAAGGATAACCTGTCATCGATTTTCTTGTTGAAGTGACATCCAAACATAACATAATGCCTGATTCTGAAGAGGTTACCGCGGTAGCAACTTCTTCTCTCGGTCCATTACCTGACACGGTTCCCTGGAAGTTATTCGTCGACGGCTCATACAACTCTAAGACAAGTGGGGCCGGGGTAGCATTGGAAACTCCTAATCAAACCTGCATACAGTATACCTTACGACTTGGATTCCAAGCGTCGAACAATACAGCAGAATACGAGGCCTTGTTACTCGGCCTTCGACTCGCCGCAAGTTTAGGTGCAACTCATATCAATATTTTCAGTGACTCGCAGCTGGTCGTTAACCAAATCTCTGGTGTCTATCAAACTCGGAAAGAACAACTGAAGGCATACATGGAAAAGGCCAAAGAATTAATTAGCGGATTTTAGAAATGTGAAGTGATTCGGATACCCAGAACCGACAATGTCAAAGCTGACTTGTTAGCAAAACTCGCCTCAGCCGACAAAGACGACATACCTCGGTCAATTTCAATCGAATACGTAGCTAAACTGAGTATAAATCAGCCGACAGACTCGGCTATACTCCCTATCGACTCGAAACCTACTTGGTTCGACCCAATCGTCCGTTATCTCAACGATGGAAAGCTACCGGAAGATCACACCGAGGCATGGCGGCTAAAGGTTCGAGCGTCGCGTTACACCATCTTGAATGGGGTACTGTGCAAGAAAGGGTTTTACGCTCCCTTACTAAGATGTATGGATTCCCATGAAGCCGAATATGTCTTACAGGAGATACACAAAGGAATATGTGGGAACCACTCAGGAGGACGTTCGCTCGCTAATAAAGTATTATGGCAGGGGTATTATTAGCCGACTATACAACATGATACCAAGAGGTTCGTCCAAAGGTGCGACAAGTGTCAGCGATTTGCGATAATCCTGAGGCAACCCCTTGAGGAACTGACTCCGATGTCTGGACCATGGCCCTTTACACAGTGGGGGATCGACATCATCGGACCCTTCCCTCTGGGGATGGGTCAGACCAAGTTTGTTGTGGTTACAGTAGATTATTTCACAAAGTGGGCCGAAGCCAAGTCATTAGCAAAGATTACCGAGCAAAAAATCGCAGGCTTTGTTTGAAAAAATAACATCTGTTGATTCGAGATACCTCGAACTATCATTACCGATAACGGAATGCAATTCGATAATAAATAATTCTGTGAGATGTGCAGCAATCTCGGGATCCGAAACGTGTACGCTTCGTCTCATATTCCTCAGAAGAATGGACAGGTCGAGGCCGTTAACAAAATTATAAAGTGACATCTCCGAATGAAGCTCGATGAGGCAAAGAGAGCATGGGCCGAGGAACTTCCAAATATATTGCGGTCCTATCGAACTACAGCTCGGACTGCCACGAGAGAAACTCCCTTCTCCCTTTGTTATGGTTCGAAAACAGTTGCCCAGGTTGAGATCGGTAGTAGCTAGACCCGAGTCAATACGTTCAGTGAACAAGAGAATGATGAACTCCTGTCACTCGAGCTCGATTTGTTGGAAGAGAGAAGAGAAAAAACTCGAATACGAATGATGGCTCGATAGAGGCAAGTGTCCCGGTTTTACAACAGTCGAGTTAAAATCAGACGATTCCGAGCTGGGGATATGGTCCTCTGAAAGACGTTTCCAAATACAAAGGAAGTTGGGGCGGGCACATTGGGACCCAATTGGGAAGGTCCCTATGTCGTCTCGAGCACCATCCGCCCAGGAACGTATCGTCTGGAAGACCTAAATGGGCAAATGTTACCTCACCCTTGGAATATTGAACATCTCAAGATCTATTACCTGTAAGGCATAATAGAAAATGCTAAAGAATAATGGAAGAGAAATGTAATTGAAGTCAAGTCAATAAAATTAAAAAGTTCTATTTTTTCTAAGTGTTTAGCGTCGGATTACACCCTTTGGTAAAATTACAAGAAAGAGGGATGACACAACTTCTGGTAGAGTGAACGGCCACTCTCGGTCGAGGATCACCCCCTAGACTGAGCCAGAAGGACCAGCCTCATCGGCAGCAGCGTCCGCGGCAGGAGTTTCTCCGTCAGCAACATCAACACCAACAGCCTCAGCCTCAGGACTATCAGCTTCAAAAGAAGAAAGGTCGAGGTCAGGAAAGACAGTCTTCATCTCCAAAATACAGGCCCTGTAACCACCTTAATAAAGGCTGTCCCTTTCTTCCTCAAATTCTGAGGACTTAAGGAAGGTGTTTACGGCCCGGTTGTGTGCTTCCTTGGCTCGACGGGCCTCCTCTTGAGCTTCTTGGATAAGGGCTGTAGCGTCGACCCTAGCCTGAGCGAGAGTGCTCTCGCAAGCACTGTGAACTTGAAGAAGGTGCTGATGCTTTTCCTCGGCCTCATTTAGAAGTGAGGTCAAATGGGCATTGTCAGCTTTGGCTCCTTCAAGAACCATCTGGGCATCCTCGGCCGCCTTCCTGGCGATTGACAGATCGTCAATCATAATGTCGATGCAACCCTCGGCGATCTCTCTGCTACCTTCTACCTCAGCCACAATTCTCTTTGTTGTCTCTGCCTCGGCCGCGAGCTTTTGAGCAGCGTACAGCTCTGAGCAGGCCTTAACGACGTAGGGGGCCAATTACGAACGGAAGACAGTAAGTAATAAGCAAGGATTCAGTCGAAAGTAACAAAGAAGAGAAAAGATAGGAATTTTACCTCAAAAAGTAGTCTCATCGTACGCCCGAGAGTTTGCAGGGTCGGGGCATTGTAGAAGCTAACGAAATCTCTCTCGCTCCCGTGAGCAAGTGCCCAAGGGATCATCCCCCAGATGACCTTGGAGAAGGGAGACAACTCCTGTTGAGTCATCTCCCCTCTCGAGGACTCGCCGCTTGGTATCTCTCTCGACCTCGGGACCTCTTCTACCACGGGTCCTGGCTCGGAAGCCGACTGAGAGACCGGAAGGCTCGGCTCCACTTCTTCCACCCTTTCATCAGGGTCGGAAAGCACGACTACCTGTGGGGCAGTAAGAATAGGAGCAGACGGGGTAGCTGGCTCCTTGGCCTTTGCAGCGGTCTTCTGTTGCTTCGAAGGCCAAGACCCCGATAAGAGAGCTGACCTCGGAGGGGTCATGACCTTAGAGATTAGCTTCAGGGACGGGCGAGACTCGGCCATACTATTAGGAGCCGACTTGAGATATGGGCGAGCCTCGGGAAGGTCTGAAAAGAAGAATGAAGATGGGTTAAATAGGAAACCGAGAGAATGAAATAGAGCGGAAAGAATTACCTGAGACAAATGAATCTAAACCCGCGAGATGAAGACGCTCGGGTTGTAGAAGTAGTTTCCAAGATCGGTATCCTGCACTTAACTTCTTCAGTTCTCTGATCCGAGCTAGAGCACCGAACCCGAGCTTCCCTCTTTTCTTCAGGATATCTGCAAAGCATCATGAAGTCAGGATCAGTACAAGACAATGAAGAAGAATAAAGGTTATCAAGTCGAGTCATCGAATCACCTGCTTTTCGAAACGAGCGAGAGACTCGAGGTTCATACGGCCACGGATCGGCCGACTCTCATTGTCCGCATGCCCAAAACCACCTCTCCTTCCAGTATTTGTTAGAAGTGGGTGGGTCAGTAATCAGAGACTCGCCTTTGCCTCTCCATATACTTAGGAAGTATAAGCCAGGAAAATTTGGGTTTGTTCTTACTTGGTACAGATAGAGGAATTCGTCAACGGTTAGTGGGGTCTGTTCTAGCTCGGCCCATAGCACAGCGCACCCAAATAAATTCCTCCATCCGTTTGGAACAATTTGACCGGGAGCGATTTTGACCCGGGACAAGAAATCGTGAGCAATGGGTTGGAGTGGCAAGCGCAAGCCACATTGCATCGCGACCTGGAAAATCGCGACCATCCCAGCATGGGGATGGTCAGGCGAGTCTTCTGGACGAGGAAGACGAAGTACGACCGAGTCTGGGACATGGAACCCATCTTGGATTCGGTTTAAGTTGGACTTAGTTAAAACAGAGGCAACAAGACCGCTCGGATCGTCTTCGGCTCCTTCTCCCTTAGAAGAGGATTCAGAGGCTTCTACAGTCTGGTTTACAAGATCTGGGACAACCACCCCCTCGGTTATAATTATTTCATCTTCTCCCTCTTCCTCCTCCAATTGATCCATCCCGAGATTAGGTCTCCCCGAACGGGTCATCAGGGACACTCTACCACCGGAAGGACCGGCTTGAGCGGGACGCTCAGCCGATGAGTCATCAGACCCCCTTACAAGCCGAAATGCGGCATCTGCGCCAACGGCGAACTCCGTCAGTAAAGAAGGTGGTTCTGCAATATTCCAGAAATGTTGGGACACACCCTCATCTTCGGACATCCCCTCCCGGGGGCTCTGGGTGCCACGTGTAGCCATTAACGTATATAGGAATGGAAGGAAAGAACTCACCGGAGAAGATAGCAGCTGATACAAAAGGAGTTGACGGAGGAAGGAACGACAGCGGAGGAAAGAAAGAAGGAAAGGCAGGAAGAGAATATAGGGGCGGGAGGAAGGAAAGCGAAAATAAAATTCATGCGTTCCTCCCGCCCAGCCTTCTTATAGCCGAGCCACGTGGCAGAGCATTAATGAAAACGCGAAACGAAGCTTCCTTCGACTCCCCCGCTCGACGCGTGGCACGCTTTGATTGACGATAGTAATTCCTCGCCACGCGTCCGACTCCCATAAGCGGACGAAATGACCTGACGGCCAGCCACACGTGCGGCCTCGGGAGATGCATCGTCACGCGTTAGGGACAACACAAGGGGCATTAAATGCCTCATTATGACCTCGGACTCTTGTACGAACCGACGTAAAACCTCATTACTCCTTGGTGCCATGAACGACACAAGGAGTAAGGGAGGCTCACTATTGGGAAAAAATATGTTAAGTCCAAGACTCAGATTTCGAGTAGGTCGGCCCCACTGGCGCTGCCCGAAGAGTCCGAGACAACGTCGGAGCCGAGGGAATAATAGAAAGGCCAAGGGGCATAAGCATAAGACGATTAAAGTTACTCGGTCAGAGAGTTAACTGCGTCTGCGTAAGCCCACAAAAGGCCGAGCATGTTGTAAAGCCACCCGACCGATAGAATAAAACCGACCAAATGAGTTGGTTCTGTCGGTCACGGAGTAAGAAAAGATGACGGATAAACACCGAGACTATTTCGTCCGTAAGAAGGTAGAAAACTTATACTCTTGAGCCGGCCGAGACTCTCCTAGAGTCGGTAAAGACCGAGCCGAGACAAGAGAAGGAGATGTGAATGCAAATACCGCTCCGAAAATCCAGGAATACGGGTGTCCGATCCCGAGATCCTCGGGATCGGGCGCAATCAGTGAAGAGAACCAAATCTCAAAATATGAAGGAGAGGAATCCTCGCATGATAAGGTTCATCCAGCCTTATAAATAACCATTTTCCATAACAATGAAAGGTATCAACACAAAACTCAGAAAACCCTTTGCCATTGATTAGAAGACTGGCTTAAGCATCAGAGGTTCCCCGGCTCTAACCAGGGTCCCCTTTATATTATTGATTGTGCAGGTGGGAGAAGATCCGGCCCAGGGAGCCGCCCCATAAAAATACACCAACAATCTCTAAGGATGATGTGGATTTGTACTAGTCCAAATGCAACTGAGTCCGGATCCTCTGTTTGTGTCAAAGAGGGATTTCTTCTTCTTCTTCTTCTTCTTTTTTTCCTTTTTTTTTTTCCAATTTCTACTGCCACCAGAATGTGTTCTAGAACCTTCTTAACTCATGTGCGTATGGAATAAACCACACAAAATCCAATCCATCTATTAGAACGACACACCACTATGTCGATGCCCTATTCCAATGATAAGATTGATCCACTGATTAGGTAAGCCACATTTTAAAAAAATAATAATTGTAGATGGTAGAAAAGAACTTGACTGAAGTTTTCTGACCCATACACTTGTTTCCAATATTGGGGCTTACAGCTATATTTATTTTTGGTAAATCATGTACATGTTCAGACCAACCTATTGGATGGATTGGATCTTGGACCTATGTGCCATTATAGCACACGTGTGGTATGTGCATGGCAAAACTTTATTATCTCTTTTCAAGTTTAGGGGTTGTGAATATATAAGCTATCTATTTTTCTTGTAAAATTTAGGTTGTTTGTGCAAATGACCACATTAATGTATTTGTTGCCAATTTTCTATTTATTGATGTAATGAAGACTCATTAAATATGTTTTAGATGACTTAATCTACATGGTTGTCCAAAAAAAAAAAAAAAAACACAGAGATAGAGAGAGATTGGATTAACCTCGTGAAGTCTGGTGGTTTGAATTTACTTCTTTCCTGATATTGGTGACTTGTTTACACTGTTAGTAGAGACTATAGAGGTCTTTGTATGGCACTTCATGTTTCATGCAAATTCCATCAAACAATTACACGTGTTTGATGTAACTTCTTTTCATGGTAAAAGCATAGGAAATCCCAATGCCAACGTTTCTCATTGCTCCTCATCATTTTGGAAGACTCTAGCTCACAAAATATGTAGAATTTCTCTCTACCGAATGGATTGTATGCTACACAATACAACTTCTAACATGTGGAACTTCTTTAGGTCCTACTATAATGTTTATGTTAGATCCACACCATCCATCAGCTTTTCTAGACACTTTTAGAGCATGAGACCAAAATTGAGGTACATCCAAAGCTGGACCATACCACAGTAAGTAGTGGGGATTGAACAAACTATTGTTAAAACCTCCCTAGGGCTAATCATGAGGCTTATTTATCGTTTAACCTGTTCATAAGGTTACCTTTACATAGAAAAAGGTAAAACACAAATATCAGCTTGATTAGATCCTTTTGAGGGTCCTAAGAAATTTTCAACAGTAACGTCAATTCTTACTTTTTCCTATAGTGTGGTCCACTTGAGCTTTAGATTTGCCTTGTTTTTAGGTTTGTTTCTTAAATGATCTAAAAAATGGATGTACGATTTAGATTTAAGAAATTTATAATCATGAGGCCAACATAAATTTCACACCTCAAAAAGTTATGTTGCTTCTTGGAGAGAGGAAGTGTTGACATATGCAACTTTCATGGCCCCATCATGATGTACGTATTAGATCTCTGTCCATTTTTCCATTCCTTTTAGGGCATGAGACAAAAAAACAAGGCCAATCCAAGGCTCAAGTGGACCACACTACTGGAAGGAATTAGATGCCTACTATTAAAAACTTCCCGAGGCCACATAAGGATCTGACTAGGCTGATATTTATATTTTCTCCTTATTCAGGGTTAGATGGCAAATACACCTTAAAGTGGGCCCTACAAAGGTTTCGACTTTAGTAGTTCAATCCCTAATTATTGTCATGGGGTCCGCTTGAGCTTTAGATGTGCCTCATCTTTGAGCTCACACTCTTAGAATAATCTAGAAAAATAATGGAAAAAATGGATATAACTTATAAATCATGATGGAGCAAAGAAAAGTTTCATATGTTAAAAGCTAGCAGTTTGTGTAACATGCAATCATCCATTCATGAGATTTTTTTTTTATTTTTTAAAAAAAGAAAAAAAAGTGTTTCGTGAGCTAGGGTCATTGATGACGACAACGAATTTTCAGGTGCCTTCGACAAGGATGATCCATAGATGACACGAGCTCACAAAAAGTGCCATTTATCTGTCTGCCGAATAGATTCCATATTGTACAACACAATTTTTACATGTGAAACGTCTCTTTGCCCCTCTATGATTTATGTGTTAGATTCACACTGTCCATCAAAATTTCCCAATCATTTTTTAGTATCATGCCAAACATAAGACACATCCAAAGCTCGATTAGACCATGTCGCTTAAAGTAATGGGGATTGATCGAACTATGAACTACTGTCGAAAACCTTCCTAAGGCTAACCGTGAGCTTTATTTGCAATCGAACTTGTCCATAATGTAACACCGATTTTAAAGAAGGAAAAACACAAAAATAGCTTGATCGAAGCCTTCCTGGGTCCTAAGAAGTTTTTAACAGTAGGGAGTCAACTCCCTATGGTGTAGCCCACCTGAGTTATGGATCTGCTTTTTCTAGGGGGATTCATATCCTTAAAATGATATGTACGAATGGATGGGCTGTGTGGACCTAAGAAATACATCATGGTGAGCGCCAATATAAATCTCAGTGTAAAGAATTCCGCAGTGTGTAGTACATTCCGGAAATAGAAGAATACCAAAGGCCTGTGGAACTTCTGTGGGAACCATCATGATGTATGTGTCAGATCCACAACGACCATCCATTTTTTCATATCATTTATCCAATGAGACAAAAAATGAGGCAGATCCCAGTCTCAAGTGGGCCACACTATAGGAAACAGTAGGAATTAGATGCCTACCATTGAAAAAAATAAAATTGATCCACGATCCTTGTGCATCAAAGAAGCAAGGAAACAAAGACAAAGGAGCCTACTTTTCTCAAATGAATAAGAGAAATAGGCCTTCAAAGCTAGTACGGTGTACTAGCTCAAATGTTGCATTTTTCTTTCAAATGATGGGCTACAACCATTTATGACCCGCAAGGTTGTCAGAAAATGTAGAAATGGTCACTTAAATTACTCTCCATCCGCCATCCCAAAATTTTATGGGTAGTAGAAAGATCCAAGATCTCTAGACCCTTACCAATACAACCAAATCGAAGTACAAAGAAGCCTATCTTAGTTTAGCTATATTATGTCCGCCTTTGCGATCATGCTAGACTGCCTTAGGTTATGACAAAATTAGTTTATAAATAAATTTTTATTGTATGTTTTCTCTCTCCACATCAATGTTGTATAAATACAATAAATGCATACAACATATAATGAATAAGGACATAGTTCAAAGATGGAATTCTCTAATTTCTGAACCTTAATTAATAATCAATTAATTGGAAAAGATGTTCTGCAAATCTGGGAATTCCATCTTTGGACATTGTCCATATACATTGAGTTGGTATTGGAGTAGGGATCTACTCGTGGCGGCAACAATGAGGGCGTTGGTTTTGATGATTGGAGAAAGAGAAAATATGATTACTAGAGAAAGAACATTGGAGTATCCGAATGCCGGAATTGATGGAGCTTTGCTGGATTCAATAGAAATTTGATGGTCGAAGATGGGTTTCAGTGACAACAAAGAAGGGTCCAAAAGTAAAGATTATGCAAGAAAAAGATCGAGGCAAACGATGCTACGATGTGTTGTTGTGTGGCGTGGTAGGTGTGGGTAGCATGCACACAATTGTTAATGGTGAAGAAGATTCACTGGGAGTTGGTGTATAGGAGTCGGTAGAGATACAATACACCGGTAGTTGGTGAATGCCCAGGACAGTGCAATAAGATCTAATGACGCAGGGATGAACGTGATGAGGTCGAACACCGTCTTCCTCAAGGATAAGTACTCCGAATCCACGGAGCTTCTCTGGACTCCTCACAGAGACTTCTCGAATCCACGAGGAAAGAAAGCAAGAGAATAAGAATAAACTCTAATAAATTCGAAATTAATTGATGAAAACATAAAAATGAGTTTACACCCCTTTAATAAGAGAACCAAGCAACATGAAAGAAATCAGACTCATACTACAACTAAAACTCCTAGAATTCGCAACTTACTATAAATAGTAAACTTAATATTTATAGACGGTCGTGATGTCTACTAGTGCGCAAGGTTTTCGGCCAAAAATAGTAAGTGTCCTATTTGGCTTCACCAAACCATTCTCCTAATTATTCTAAGCACTTTTCATGTTGGACACAACTCCTAAAGCCCAACGGATGAAGAGCTATAAGCAAACTAAAACTTACTATAAATAGTAAAAACGAAATTAAAATGGGAAAACGACCGTCGATCAGGGGGTTTCTCACAAATTCGGGCTGCGCAACCCGGCGTAGCAGGGTTGGTTGGCTAAAGTAGCTCGTTCTACCCCAAAATCATATATTCTACGTCGGATAACTCATTCCGGATTGTGAGATACGCCCGATCTAAGGTCTGATGGTCCGGATCACTTATGTTGTCGACCGTGCCTTTTCTGATCCATCTTGGCCATGAAATTGTCCGCGACCCGCTCTACATCAGTCCCCTCCACTTGAAAAGAACTCGTCCTCGAGTTCTCCTCCTGCGCTGGTTCATGATATTCGATCAGGTCCGCGACGTTGAAAGTCCGTGAGATCGTCAGGTCATCTGGAAGATCAACAACATAAGCGTTGTCATTAATTTTTCGGATGATCGGTACTGGTCCAATCTTCTTATTTTTCAACTTGTTGTATGTCCCGGTCGAAAATCTCTCTTTACACAGATGGACCATAACGCGATCGCCCACCTCGAACACTTTTAGTCGCCGGTGCTTGTCTGCTTGTTCCTTGTACTTCTCATTCGAGGCATGTAGCTTGGCCCGCACTTCTGCATGGATGCCCATGATCTTATCTGTCATATGTTCTGCTGCCGCGCTCGTGCCTGGGTGCTTGGGCAAAGGGACCAAGTCAAGTGTGTGGCGAGGCACTCGTCCGTAGATAATCTGAAAAGGGGATTTTCTTATCGAGCAGTTCACCATGTTGTTGAACGCAAACTCTTCTTAAGACAAGGCCAAGTCCCACTGCTTCGGCTTTTCTCCTACAATACTGCGAAGGAGGTTTCCCAATGTGCAATTCACAACTTCGGTCTGCCCATCAGTCTGTGGGTGGTAAGCACTGCTAAATTGAAGTCGTGTATTGAATTGAGTCCATAAAGTCCGCCAAAAGTGGCTAATGAACTTCGTGTCACGATCAGAAGTAATGGTCGTAGGGACCCCGTGTAGCCGTACGACCTCTCTGAAGAAGAGATTCGCCACGTGTGTTGCGTCGAGGGTCTTCTTGCATGGTATAAAGTGTGTCATCTTGGAGAAACGATCGACCACCACGAACACCGAATCCATGCCGCATTGTGTTCGTGGAAGACCAAGCACGAAGTCCATTGATAAATCCTCGCAAGGACCATCAGGCACAGATAACGGGGTGTAGAGTCCCGTATTCTGAGATTGCCCCTTGGAAGTTTGACAAATATGACAACGTTGTACGGTTCTTCCCACATCACGTATTAATTGTGGCCAGTAATACCGTTCTTTTACAAGAGCTCGCGTCTTGTCTCACCCAAGGTGTCCACCGAGGCCACCTCCATGTAGCTCCTGAATAATCTGCTCCCTTAGAGAACTTTGGGGGATGTACAATCGATTCCCTTTGAAGAGAAAACCGTCCTGGATATGAAGGCCACTGGGGTGACCTTCTTGGCACTTTATCCAATAATCCTTGAAATTCTCATCCTCGGCATACAGCTCCTTGAGACAGTCGAAGCCGACCACCTCGTTGCTCATCGTAACAAGTAGTGATGCGCGACGGCTAAGTGCATCAGCCACCTTATTCTGTTGTCCTAACTTGTTCTTCAGAACGAACGTAAATTCCTGTAAAAACGCAACTCATCTAGCATGCACACGATTCACGTTAGCCTGACTATTAATAAACTTTAATGCTTGATGGTCAGTGTATAGAATAAACTCTCTTTGAATCAGATAATGCCGCCAATGTCATAGCGCCTGAACAACTGCGTACAACTCAAGCTCATAAGTCGACCACTTCTTTCGTGAGCTTCTCACTGTAGAAGGCTACCGGCCTGCCTTCCTGTGATAATACTCCCCCAATTCCGACGTATGAAGCGTCACACTCGACCTCAAATAATTTATCGAAATTAGGAAGCACCAAGACCGATGTTGTAGACAAACGATGCTTGATCTCGTTAAAGCTCTTATCAGCTTTATCGGTCCATTGAAACGGTCCCTTCTCCATGCAATCTGTTATAGGAGCGACTATGGTGCTAAAATCTCGCATAAATCGACGATAGAAAGTCATCAATCCGTGAAAACTCATCACCTCATGAATGTTTGTCGGGATCGGCCATTCCCTAATAGCTCGTACATTTTCATCGTCTACTCGAATGCATGTGGATGCTACAACAAATCCTAGAAACAACAAGCTGTCAGTTAAAAAGCTACACTTTTTCAAGTTGAGGTACAACTTGTTATCTTGTAGGACCTGCAACACCTGCCTGAGATGTTTCTTGTGCTCCGCCTCATCCTAGCTATATATTAATATGTCATCAAAATATACTACCACAAATCGGCCAGTGAACGGTTTTAAAACTTGATTCATCAAACGCATAAAAGTACTTGGTGCGTTCGATAGGCCGAAGGGCATGACCAGCCACTCATACAATCCTTCTTTTGTCTTGAATGCCGTTTTCTACTCATCACCGGGTCGGATACGAATCTGATGGTACCCGTTCTTTAGATCTAGTTTAGAGAACACCTTGGCCCCTCCCAGCATATCGAGCATGTCGTCCAACTGTGGTATTGAAAATCGATATTTGATGGTAATTTTGTTGATTGTTCGGCTGTCGACACACATGCACCAGCTTCCATCTTTTTTTGACGTTAATAATGCTGGTACAGCACATGGGCTCATGCTCTCTCTTAATAGACCCTTACGGATCAATTCCTCCACTTGCCCCTGAAGTATTTCACACTCCTTCGGACTCATCCGATAATGAGGGCGATTGGGCAGGCTAGCCCCAGGGACGAAGTCTATATGATGTTGGATGTCCCTCATGGGGGACAATCCATCAGGTAAATCTTCAGGCCAGACCTCCTTAAATTCGTTTAGCAACAGTTTTAGGCTTGGAGGGATGTTTGAGGGTTCCTCTTCCTCGCATTTTACCACTACGGCGTATACCTCGCCGGTTTCCTTAGACTCCTCCATAAAATCCCGAATGGTCAAGAAAGAACTCCCCTCCACTTTAGAGGCTTCAGGGTGGTTCTCTGGTGCCATAGGGGCAAGGATTATTTTTTGACTATCCTTAACGAATATATAGACATTGTCTCGTGCCCGAAGGGTCGCATCACGGTCCGACTGCCAGGGTCGACCGAGTAGCATATGGCAGGCTTCCATGTCAACCACGTCACAAAGTATCTGATCCTTATAATGTTTACCAATTGAAAACGAGATAGTGCATTGTTCAGTTACCTTGGTCTCGTTCACTTTTTTTATCCAGCCAATTGAGTACGGGGAAGGATGTCTCATCGTTGGTAGCTGCAACTTGTCCACCATCACTCTTGAGACAATGTTTTCACTGCTACCACTGTCTATGATCACATCACAGACCTTTCCGTTGATAGTGCATCGAGTACGAAATATATTATGCCGCTGTGGATGTAATTCCTTTCGCGGGGTATATAGTAGTCGCCTCACAACGAGAGATTCGCCACGATCCTCACCTGTCACTTCACCGCCACCTGTTATTTCTTCAGTGATTTGTTCATATTCATCAAAGTCATGATCTTCTTCTGCGGCCTCATCTTTAGTGCCCCCTTCGTTTATAATTAAGTGTGCTGCCGTACGTTGAGAACAAGTGTTTGATAAGTAGCCTGGTTGGCCACAGCGGTAACAATTGTTCGGCCTTGGTCGAGCATAAGGATTCGGAATCCTACTCGGCCCCGCTGTTGTGGGTGCTGCCCGTTGAGGTCTGGATGGTCCTCTCCCCGTATCGCGGTTCACGGGTGGAGGAGGCTGAGGACGTTCTCCTACCGGATCTTTTCCTCGAGGCAGCACTGGATCCTGTGTGGGACCCGTTATACGGGGTCGATTTGAAGGATAAGGACGAACAGGAGCTCTTGCAAGTTGTGTTTCTGCCCTTCCTGCTAATTGAACTGCTTCATCTACGGTCCCGACTGGGTACATCTGAACTCGGTCCTGAATTGCCTGTCGCAACCCACCTATAAATCGTGTCACCTTCTGTGACTCAGATTCTGACAGATCATTTTGTGTGGCCAACCATTGGAATTCTTCAGTATAATCTGTAACAGTTCGATTTTCTTGTCGGCAATTCTGGTATTAGTGGAATAAGATCTGATCATAATCACTAGGGAGAAATCGTGATCGAAGAAGACGTCTCATTCGAGGCCATGATGCGATGGGCGCGTTGTTTTGGCGAGCTCGTGAGAGTTATAATTGTTCCCACCATGCAGAAGCACCAGATTTTAATTTAAACGCTACCAATTTTACCCTTTTATGATCTGGCACATGCATATAATCGAAATATCTCTCTACTTCGGCTAGCCAATCGAGAAAATCTTCGATACGTAATAAACCGTTAAAACTAGGAAGTTCAGCCTTACCTCGATAGTCTTTTTCAGCACGATCTAGACGATCGCCTCCATAGATTGGTCGTCGATCAAAACCTTCATTAATGTCCTCGTCGCTGAAACTAGAATCATCTGGTGTAGCCCTACGATATACCGCTGGTAGTGCTCTGCGATAATTAGGATTACGTCGTACAGCAACCACGGGTGGTGGGGCAACCATAGGTGGTGGAGCACCGCCTAGGGCTAGGGGCGGAAGTAGCGCATCCGCAAGACGGTCGAGGGTTACCTGCAGCCCTTACATGGTCAACTGACTCTCCCGATGGAAAGCTTCCATTCTTTCCGAAAGATAACGAATCCCTGGATCACCGTCCACAGGATTTTGATTCATACCTTCGTTGTTTGCCATCGGCCTGAGAGAAAATCTCGCTCTAATACCAAATTGACGCAGGGATGAACGTGATGAGGTCGAACACCGTCTTCCTCAAGGATAAGTACTCCGAATCCACGGAGCTTCTCTGGACTCCTCACAGAGACTTCTCGAATCCACGAGGAAAGAAAGCAAGAGAATAAGAATAAACTCTAATAAATTCAAATTAATTGATGAAAACATAAAAAATGAGTTTACACCCCTTTAAATAAGGGAACCAAGCAACATGAAAGAAATCAGACTCATACTACAACTAAAACTCCTAGAATTCACAACTTACTATAAATAGTAAACTTACTATTTATAGACGGTCGTGATGTCTACTAGTGCGCAAGGTTTCGGCCAAAAATAATAAGTGTCCTATTTGGCTTCACCAAACCGTTCTCCTAATTATTCTAAGCACTTTTCATGTTGGACACAACTCCTAAAGCCCAACGGATGAAGATCTATAAGCAAACTAAAACTTACTATAAATAGTAAAAACGAAATTAAAACGGGGAAACGACCGTCGATCAGGGGGTTTCTCGCAAATCCGGGCTGCGCAAACCGGCGTAGCGGGGTTGGTTGGCTAAAGTAGCTCGTTCTACCCCAAAATCAATATATTCTGCGTCGGATAACTCATTCCGGATTGTGAGATACGCCCGATCTAAGGTCTGATGGTCCGGATCACTTATGTTGTCGACCGTGCCTTTTCTGATCCATCTTGGCCATGAAATTGTCCGTGACCCGCTCTACATCATCTAAGCATCGAAAATCACCAGATCAATGGCCCAGATCCAAGATCTTCTCTAATACCATGCATGACAAAAATAACCTAGGAATAATTTTCTTGTATGTTTTCTCCCCATGAATGGTGTATAAATACAATAAAGATATAATTAATATGAGCACTGCTCAAAGATGGAATTCCCATATTTAAAGGCCTTGATTGATAATCAATTACCTAAAAAGATGTGGTTGCCTAATAGATTAGCTTAATACAATCCCATCCATCTACACTACCATGCTGGACTAGATTTTTAGTTTAGTTTTAGTGTAATTCCCTTTATCTAGGCCATAGACTTTGGACAAGGAAGAGCTTATTTTAGGCCTTGGCATCTACGTCACAGTTACTCGATCATACATGATTTTATGTATTTATTTATTTTTGTAAGTGTTTATCTTTGTAGGCATTTATAAATGCAACTTTATTTTTTGGTTAATTTTGCTATATTATAATTGATTAATCGTTACAACTATGATGGAAAATATCCTTTTAGATGAAAGGCAAAAAGAACTTATTAGGAAAATAAATCCTCACATTCACAAATTGGCTGGTTTCTTTAGCAGGTGGCTAAATAGACGGCTGATGTGAGGTTTTCAATCTCTCAATCTATCTCAGCTCTTGAGGTCAAAAGCGTTCATTTCAGATCAAGCTACACTAGCTTGGACACCTTTGCATAGCATACACATCACATTACCGAATTTGAGTCAAATAGGCACACCTTTATAGGCATTCAACAGTGCCAGGTGGAGCCACCATAGTGTTGGCATGACATCTTGTTGTCCAGACATGTGTTGTCCTGTCATGAAAATGGAATGCCTAAAAAATTATGTGGATGGAACTGTAAGGTAGGAAAGACAAAAAAAAACATAAACAATCACCCAAAAAGCTCTATATTTAGGTACAACTCTCCATTTTTAGGGTTTGATCTACCTGATTTTTGGGCATCCCATCTCTAGGGTGAGACAACTTTGGTGGACATGTGAGATGTTATATAAACATGACAGTGGGCCCCACACTCTTAGGTGGGAGGTAATGTGTGGATGAGATCTGACCAATAGACGGTAATACCGACTGATTTCATTCCAATTTTTGAAATCTGATTTATTAAATTATTAAATTTATGACTCATAATTAATATTAATTAATGAGCTATTTAAAAATTAAGGTAAAGGTGGAGATCACTTTGATCGATTGAGCGAGGTACGCATGAGATTATACCTTTTATAAACCTTGTATTAATGGTTGGATATAAAAGAATCTAATGGGATCATGTTATGGACTCGGTTTAGAAACCGATTCTAACCTTGATCAATCAAAGGTGAACCCCATCATATGAATTCATATAAACTAGAAAGATGATTGTTATTGGTACACTATATTTATGAAATTCTTAGATCCCGTTGAATCCAGCTACTTCGATTATTTTAATGAAATCCACCTCTTTAGATTTTCAGGTGAGTGATCCTAGCCTATTTTATTTCCATTGGAATTAAGGGCCTGTTTGATTTTTGAAGTAAACGATAATTACTTTGTAAATAAGTAATAATTACTTACTAGGGAATTACTCCATCATTTCCTGCGCCTATGTTGACAGCGTAACTTTTTGGTGTTAAAATCGAGGATGGCCGTCAAATGAAATAGAGCCATTGTGATGTACGTGATGTATCAATACTGTTCATCCTATACGTCAGCCTTATTTATGTTATGAAGCCAAAAATGAGATAGATCCAAAGCTCCAGTGAACCACACCATAGGAAACAATGGAAATTTAATATTTGTCATATAAAAATTTTTGTGGCCCTTAAAAGTTTTGGCTGAAGCTGATAGTTGTGTTTACCCTTTATCAATGTTTTTATAACCTCATGAACAGGTTAGATGACAAATAAACATTAATGTGGGCCCAATAAACAAAATAACTTTTAATGGCGGATGTTTAAGGCCATTGTTTCTTATGATATGGGTCACTTGAGCATTGCATTTGTCTCAATTTTGAGTTTTACGCCCTAAAATCTTCTGATAAAATAGATAGACGGTGTGGATATGTCATGCACATCACAGTGGGGTCCACAAATGCAAGTCAGCTTTTTTGGACCAAGTTTCCAAGTGAAAATGTATTTGAAATTTCAAACGGGAAAAGGTAATAATGACCTTTTTCAAGGGTATTTCCCTATTCCCTCAAAATACGTTGTGACCTGTGTTTAGACTGGTTAATTTAGCACTATTTAAATGATGTTTTATTTTACTACATGATTTGATTTAGCTACAGTTACAACTACTTATTTCTGATTGTTAATTGTTCAATCATATAGATGCTTGATAAACCATGATACTTATACATTTATTGACACATATACGTGTAAAATATCAATGGACCATGGAACTCATTATCACGTATGAATTGTATATGCATAGTTTTTCTAGTAGCCACCCAGATGAAAAGTTGATCCTAGAATCCTTGCTTCCAGATGTAAGCCTTGCCATGCCTACCAATATGGTAGATGCCTTCTTTAAAGGGCAGATGTGGATTGACGATATTCCAACTCAAATAAGTAGATGAAAATCCCACCTGATTCATTTATAATCTTAGGTATTAATTCAAATTAAAAGCAAATAAATGTACCCTATATATGTTTTTTTGTTATATCTTAATTGTGATATGGATGAACCTTGTTGGAAGTACTTTCATCAGGCCCAACTAACTTACATTTTATTGATGAAAAATCATACAAATATAATGAAAGTAAATCATTTAGTGCAAGAATATGAGGACGTGGCTGAGCCGGTGAACGACAGACACGGACATGTTGCCTTATTTGGTTGAAGAAGAGCTTAACGCATTAGACTGATTATAGCTTCTTTCATTTTGTTTATTTAGGACTAGATTAGTTACATTTTTGGAATGAATTACCAGAAATATGGCATTTGATTAATTCTTAGGTTTGATAATTGTTTCATTTATCTTATTACTTTGGAACACGCTATTATTAAAGAGAAACAAAATGAATCGAGGTGAATTTTCAGTTTTAAGTTGAATAGACATTTACGATTGAATAAGATTACAAATGAGCGGTCCTTGGATGGTTGTAAATGTTAGTTTTGCTTTATTGCGTGCACGTGACGGTAGATGAGAACATAAAATTTACTCCTCAATCCACCGCAAACGTTTGTAGGATGACCTTATCTTACAACTGGTTTTGTGTCACATCATGGGTCGCTCTTCAAATCAAATCCGTTCATCACTTGCATCCCTCGAGGTTTTCCTTTATCAAGAGAAATCACTGCAATCTACATCTTAGGTGGGCCACTGCAGAGAAGATATCTTTCCCACCCTTATTAGTATTTAGATGGGTGTTTTTGGCATTTTGTAAAAAGAGGATAATACTCACGATTGGGAAATACTGGTCGAGTCCTACACGTAGATGACGATGCGGATTTCATCCATCCGTTTTTTCCAGTTCATTATAAGACATTGAACCAAAAATGAGACAGTTACATAACTAAGGTGCGCCACACGACAGGAAACCGTAAGATTGAATGTCCACCATTGAAACATTGGTAGGGCCACAAAAGATTTGGACCCAGATAATATACTTCGTTTTTTAGTTAATCTCAGTGGTAATGATCTTATGAACAGTATGGATTCCATATAAACATCATGGTGGACCCCAGGGGGCATTCAACGGTAGGAATTTTCCTAACCAATTTTTCTTGTTGTGTGGCCCACTTAAGTTATGGATCAGGTCCCGCATCCTAAAATGATCTGAATAAATGTATGGATGTCGTGGATTTCTCACAAACATCACGGTGGCCCCACATATTATCCGGTCCTATGAACTTTGTGTGAAAGGCAGGGGCGTACACCGAGCTCAGCGGCCTCAGCTCAACTTGGCTCACCCAGGCTCCTTGACTGCCCAGCTTGGCTCAGTTCAGCCTGCAGCTCAAGCAAGCTCCATCAGAGTTCAGGTTAAAATCAAGCCTCCGTGGCATTTTTACAAACACATGCAGTGTACTTTTAATTTTTCACCTTATGTAAATCAGCATCAGCTATTTACAATTATTTCATCAAACACCTAATGGGCAACATCAAAATTAAGAAAAACATAGTATTTGTTTCATATATATAACTTTTTTGCCGCTAGCTAATACTTCGTTGAGTCATTTCATCAAACACCTAATGAGTAACATCAATATTAAAGTAGCTGAGGATTAGTCTTATTCAAGTTAGGGTTCAATCTGAGTGGAGCTCTGGCAAGCTCGGTCCAAAAAGTTTTCAGTTAATGGACACCCCTGATGAAAGGCTTTTGGTGGAGATCCTCATCATTAGTAAAGTGGTGGGACGTGACTAGGGGCAGCGGACTGCGCAGTGAGTAAATGACTAGAGTAAATTCTGCGGGGCATGTCGTGGTTTATATATTTTATTCACTTGGTTCCTTCATTTTTCTAAATAAATTAGCTCAAAAATAAAAAATATATAAAATTCAAGTAGACTACACCAAAGCAAAGATCATGAATTGAAAGTGTACTGTTGATAAAGTCGTGCCATAGAAGTTTTGGATCAAGCTGATAGTTGTGTTCTCCATTCATTTATTTCTTTGTGATCAGATGAACAGGTTGGATGACAACTAAATATTGCCGTAGACCCATACTCATACTGGGGTTTTATGTAGCGTAAATCTTAATCTACTCTATTTCCTGTGCTGTGGTCCACTTGAATTCCATCAAGTATGTATTCTCAATTAATACCGTTCATTGGATTTTATATATCATCTTAGAACATTATCCCAAACAATAATACATATACATTTATTAGGGAATCATAAATATAAGAAACAGTGATGATTTACCATTAACGGGGCTACCAAATTCCGGATAAGATTGATATTTGTTTTTTAACTTCATCCAACGATAAGTGACATTATCAACGGATTTACTGGACATAAACAGTGAGTAAACATTTATTAGAGCCTTTAGAAAATTTGAATGGTATAACACTCAGTTTCCCCTATTTCTGAATTATGGTCCATCTAATATTTTAAAATTTTAATTCTTCGACAAATTCATTAAAATGATTTGAAAAACCAAACGGACGCAGTGGATACAAAATAAACATATTAGGGGGGAAGATGGACTTCGGTACATGGGATGCTTCATTCGTGTCAGTTCAACGGATTGGATGACATAAACAATCCTTAGTGGCCCAAACTCAAATGACGGCGGGACTTCCACACTAGATGCATATTGTTTGGAAAGAAATCGGATTGCGTGATGAGTTACTCAATGCGCTCCACGTGATTTATCCATGCTTTCCATACGTATTTTCAGATCTTTTTAGGAGTTGAGCTCAAAATTGAAGTATGTCCAAATCATAAGCAGACCATACTAGAGGAAACAGTGGAAGTATTGATTTCCACCGTTGAAATCCCAGTAATGTTTATTTGGCATCCAAAGGGATGATAAGAATACACAGCCATGAATGAATTCATTAAAATGATTTGAAAAACCAAACGGACGCAGTGGATACAAAATAAACATATTAGGAGGGAAGATGGACTTCGGTACGTGGGATGCTTCATTCGTGTCAGTTCAACGGATTGGATGACATAAACAATCCTTAGTGGCCCAAACTCAAATGACGGCGTGACACTGGACGCATATTGCTCGGAAAGAAATCAGATTGCGTGCTGAGTTCCTCAGTATGCTATCTTATCGTATGGCGTAAACTTTGTTGGACCCACTGTGAAATCATGTGATTTATCCATACTGTCATACGTATTTTCAGATCTTTTTAGGGGTTGAGCTCAAAATTGAAATATGTCCAAATCATAAGCAGATCATACCAAAGGAAACAGTGGAAGTATTGATTTCCACCGTTGAAACCCCAGTAATGTTTATTTGGCATCCAAAGGGATGATAAGAATACACAGACATGAATGAATTCATTAAAATGATTTTGAAAAATCAAACGGACGCAGTGGATACAAAATAAACATATTAGGGGGGAATATGGACTTCGGTACGTGGGATGCTTCATTCGTGACAGTTCAGCGGATTGGATGACATAAACAATCCTTAGTGGTCCAAACTGAGATGACGGTTGGCCTTCCACACTGGACGGCAAGAAATCGGATTGACTGTTGAGTTACTCAGTACCTCTTATCGTACCGAGTAAACTTTGTTGGGACCACTGTGAAATCATGTGGCTTATCCACGCCGTCCATAAGTATTTTCAGATCTTTTTAAGGGTTGAGCTTAAAATTGAAGTATGTCCAAATCATAAGTAGACCGTACCAAAGGAAACAGTGGGAGTATTTATTTCCACCGTTGAAACATTTCTAAGGCTCCAGTAATGTTTATTTGGCATCCAAACTGATGATAAAATCACATAGACATGAACGAAGGAAAACAGATAATGTCATCTTGTTCTAAAACTTCTGTGGCCCTAAGAACTTTTCAACAACAAACTTTCAATTCACGCTGTTTCATGAATGCCGATGGGCCCGGTACGCAATCCGCTTCCGCTTGGAAAAGGGAGACAGATTGGCTACTCGCCCTGACACCACCCCCGTGGCTGGTGGTGGGTGCTCTGTGGGCCCACAACAATGTATTGGTTTCATCCATTCCGTTCCTCCATTTATACGGATCATTTTATTTATTTATACAAAAAATTACAAGGTTATAAATCTCAGGTGGAACATACCACTGGAAAATAATAATGATTGGATATCCACAGTTAAAATTCTCCTCAGGTCCACTGTACTATGTATTTGACATCCAATCTGTTTATTGGGTCATAAAGACCCAAACGAAGGGGAAAAAAATAAATATCAGCTTCATCCAAAGCTTTAATGGCCCCAAAACGTTTTTAATGGTCAACGTTCATTCAACAGTGTTTTCTGTAATGAGGTCCACTTTAGATTTCGATATAACTCATTTTTTTCTCTCATAACATAAAATGGTCTATAAAAATAGATGTACGATATGAAACACATACTTCATGGTAGGGCCCACAGAGCACCGGGCATAGCCATTGGCTGGTAGCCAATCCGTTTCCTTGGAAAAGGGCTTTTGCAGGAAGTTCCTGCAGTGGGAAGTTGGGTGGGGCCAGCATCGTGTTTGTGAAAAATCTACACCGTCCATGCATTTTGCCAGATCATCACAAGACATTAGGCAAAAAATTGAAGCATATCAAAATTCAACAAGCCCACGCGAGGGTAAAAAATAGAAAGAATTGCCAACCGTTGAAACTTTCCTGAGGTCCACTTGATGTTTATATGCCACTCAAACCGTTTATCAGGTCATTCTCACTGGGATGAACTGAAAAACCTGGGACACTTTGCCTGATACAAAACTTGTGTCATGCGAATGTTTCAATGGTGGGAATCAATCCACACTGTTTCCTCTGGTATGGTCTACTTGAGTTACGGATCTACCTCATTTTTGGTCTTTTTTTCTAAAATAAACTGCAAAAATAGATGAACGGTGTGGATTCCCCACAAACGTCACTGTGGGTCCCACCTAGCTTCCCAGCGCAGGAACTTCCTGCGTAAGCCTTTCGCAGGCAATCCGCGTCCTGCCATCCCAACTCTTTCCCCGTGTGGCCCACCTGATATTCTGACCGACCCGACTTTCGGGTTCAATGATGGATACGGAGCAACGCACTTGGACGGATTGGATCTCATACACGTGGTCTTCCACGTGCCGCACGGTTAGTAGTAGCTGGTGCGCTTCCTACTTTGATGGGAAAAGGAAGAAAAGAACCCTTCTTTTCTACATTAAAATCTCTCTCTAGTTCCACGGGAAGATCCAAAGCGTTTGCAATAAAACGCTAGCCCTAGAAATCGTGAAAAACGCCACCCGTCGATCTTTCTCCAATTTTCCCTTCTTCCCTCATAAAGGTAATGTCGCGATGGATTTTTTTTTTTCCCCCTTTTTCATTTTGTTTTGGAATTCGGTTTTGATTAGATTCGCATATATGCGGATTTTGATATGAAGCTTCAAAATCCCGTTCTTTGATGACTGTATTGTAATTTTTGCTCCTATGATGGGTTATTCTGGAGTGTTTTCCCTATTTCTGTGGATTGCTAAGATCTTTGATTTTTCTTTACGTTTTCTTTTCTGATTTGAATTTGGGATTTTTTGTTAGTGTAAAAAACCTCTGCTTTTTCGATGATCAGTTAGTAGTACTGGGAACCACTTGAAGTTGTAGTCCTGTGGGGTGTGGTTCTTGGTGATTGGAACCATTCATCTGGTGGGGCAGCCAAGATGGCCCACTTTGCAAAAATTGAACCAGGATAATTCTAATCGTCTGGTTTTAAATCTAGGTTTTGCTTCTATGATGCGAACTAGTTTTAACCGTTCATTTCCAAACCAGAAGGTGAGCCGTCCATGGTGGGGGCCAGAAGGTGAATGTGATATGGTGCTTACCCTGCAGTGCATAAGAAGCTGGATTTATTATTATTATTTTTTTTTTTGGAAATTGATTTGTGATTTTCATGATTCAATAACTCAAATATATTGATGAGTACAAGATCAATTCAAGATCTTCCCAAAAAGGTATCCAAAAATGGTAAGGGCCTGTTTGGATGCTTGTAAGTTGGGTTAGTGGGAAGTGACTTACAAGGAAGTGAATTACAGGTGGTGTTTGGGAGAGGAAATTCACCTGTAAGTCACTTGTTGGGAAGATCTTGACTACCAGGAAAGTTCTAGGGGCTGGGGTGAGAAGTCACTTCCCTGTACTTGACTTACAGGCCAACGGTCTGATTTTTGAAAGGCGGGGAATATGGAAGAAATGCAGCTCCATTACAGCAAAGCTCCAGCTACAATCGTCTCTCTCTCTCTCTCTCTCTCTCTCTCTCTCTCTCTGTGCAATTAGGGTCGTTGTGTGCCACTCTCCCCCCCCTCTCCCTCTCTGCAGTTAGGGTTACAAGCATCTGTTTTATTTATTTATTTTCCTTTTATTTGAATCAGCCCAATTTGGTAAGGCTGTGATAGTGGGCCCCACCTTAATGTATTTTTTTGGTATATCCATACTGTCCATCAGTTTTGCCAGCTCATTTTAGGGCTTGGGCCCAAACATAAAGCAAATCCAAATCTCAAGTGGGCCACACCACAGGAAACAATGGTGATTAAATGTCCACCATTAAAAACTTCCTAGGACCCACCATAATGTTTATTTGCCATCCAACCTGTTTATAAGGTCACACATACCTGGATAAAGGGAGAGCACGAATATCTGCTTGATCCAAAAGTTTTGTGGCACACAAGAAGTTTTATTGGCAAGCATTCAATCACCACTGTTTCCTGTGGTGTGGCCCACCTGAGATTTGGATCTGCTTCATTTTTGGGTCCAAGCGCTAAAATAAGTTGACAAAATTAATGGACGGCGTGGATCTGGAACTTGGACTTTTTTTTTCTTTTCATGTGTGTGTGTGTGTATAGCCATTGGTTTTCCAAGCCATGGATGATATGTTTAGGAGCATATAATCAAAGGGTTTGATTACAACCATAAGCAATCAACTATGGTCCCTCCAAATGAACGTTTCAAGTTCTTGATTGGACCTATTATTTCCATAAACAATCGTTGCTGTCCATTTTTTTTTTTTTTTTTTTTGCTATTGACTGGATGGTATACATGGTCCTAACTGATGTGCTGCATTTGTTTATATACAAGCCACCAATTGGATGGCCGGGTTCATCCATATTGCTGATGTTGATCATGATGATCGATTGGACGAACAACTTAGCTTACTGAAATTTGGGTCCCACTTGTAATATTGTAGGGTCAAATAGCGTATGTTTGTTGCACAGAGATGTATCTTAGTAGGCATCTGATTATGTAATCTAGCGCTATTGTAAAATGCCTCTCCTCTTCTTGTGAGTTGCAAATGAGTTGTATTAGGCCATTTGACGCAGGACAACTCTAATTATGATGCATGCTCATGAACATAATTAAACAGCGGAAATAAAAGGAATAAATGATCTAAAATTCTAGCAGTAATCATCATAACTGAGAAAATCATAAAGGAAACATGCAATGGAGCGGACCATCATCACTACCATGGAATATGGAATTCAATTATTACTTGGGTTGGATCCAGCGAGGGATGAGACCTCCCGATCTTGCATGGTCACACCCAATCGATCAATGAAGATCACTAGTCCGAAGAATCAGGAAGTTTCTCGGATTAGGGATTTGAGAATTTGGGGGTTTAGGGTTTAGATTGGTTTTCAAGATTTTGATCGAAGAAGGATTAGCCAAAACTGAAAAATAGAAAGAAGAAAATAATTACCTTAAAGAAGTTGGAGGGGCATAAGAAGAAATTAGAAGAAGAAGATCAGGGGAAGAGAAGAAGCACCGTTAGAGAGAAGAGAGAAAGGAGGCAACCAAAGGGTTTGCTTTTCATTAATCAATAGTTAAAATTCAAGTTTAGGGCTTTAGCCCCACTTAAATAAGCAAATAAAGATATAAAATTATTAAAATACCCCTAGAATAAGCAAATAAAGATATAAAATTACTAAAATACCCTAAACTAAGCAAAAATCCGCAAATAACATAAGTACGGGAAAGTTCGGGCGCTTAGTTTTCGCTTGGTCTTCTTTCTCCAATCTTCCTTCACATGTGTCTTCCCTGAGTGGGGTCTTCTATATGTCCAATCACATATGAAAGGTCTTTAGCTCCTCAATAATCGCCTATCCACAAGGACGACATTTGTGGTTGGCGCTTTCTTTGTTGGTACACTTTGAATGCGCTTGTGTCCGCATCAATTCCCCTCGGGTGAGAAAAACTCGACTCCGACGAGTTGAAACTTTTGTAGCGCTCTAGTAGATCTGGATCAATACCCTGCAATGCGTCGCCCGACAGCCACGTAGATTTAGATGATGGTTTCACTTAACAAGATACCTTTGGAAACTTCTATCTCTCGTGGATACTATCTCGTCATCCAAGATTTTCTCAATTTCTTTTGTATGGGTAATGGATGAAGGAGGGGGTGGAAGAGGTTGGGTAGCAAACTCAGAAAAAAGGCCATGAAAGGGACGATGTATCAACAATGGGAGTATGCACACGGACTGGATCTTCCACATTAAAAGTTGGATTAATGCTCATTGCAGGTGGAAGGTCAATCCGATACACATTGGACCCAACCTTTTGTAATATCCTGAATGGTCCAGCACTACGCGCTTGTAATTTTTTAGCAGATCCTTGAGAGAATCGCTCTGGCCTTATTCACACCATTACATAGTCTCCTTCTTGAAATTCTTACACTCTACGATGAGAATTAGCTGAAACTTTATAATCATCATTGCTCTTATTTAACCGCTGTCTAATATGTGTATGCAAATCATGAATATGGCGTGCAAATGCATCGGCTGACTCAGAAGACCTTTGGGTAACAGCCATGGGTAAGAGATCTATGGGCATTCTAGGCTTATAACCACTTACAATTTCAAAAGGACTCAACCCTGTAGATCTATTAACTGACCCATTATAAGCAAGTTCAGCAGTTGGTAAAATTAGGTCCCAAGTCTTAATATGTTCACCCACTAGATAACGTAGAAGATTTTCAAGGCTACGGTTTACCACTTCAGTTTGACCATCTGTTTGTGGGTGGTAAGCAGTAGAAAATTGCAAACGAGTTCCCATAATATGCCACAGTGTCTTCCAAAAATAGCTAGTAAATCGAACATCACGATCAGACACTATGGTTTTAGGTAACCCATGAAGACGCACCACACCATCAAAAAAGAGACGAGCAACATGAGACGCATCCGACGTCCTTGAACATGGGAGGAAATGCGCTATTTAAAAAAAACGGTCCACAACGACAAAAACAGAATCATGTTTTTTTATAATCTTAGGAAGCCCAAGCACGAAGTCTATACTAATGTCTTGCCACGGAGCATGTGGCATTGGTAATGGCGTGTACAACCCGGTATTTTGCTTTCTTTGCTTTGCCAGCTGACATGTTCGACACTGCCCTAAAACTTTGACTACGTCTCGCTTGAGACTTGGCCAATAGAAACGATCTTCCACGAGGGCAATGGCCTTATCACGACCAAAATGGCCAGCTATCCCTCCTGAATGAAGCTCCCAGATGAGGAATTCACGAAGGGACATACGGGGAATACAAAGTCTGTCTCCCTTGAAAAGGAAGCCATCTTTAAGAGCATATTCATCCATAATATGCTGGTCACTAGAGAGCGACACGTAAGTACCCCCAAAATCAGGACATATGGGGTATTCATCTTTTAGTTGCTCAAATCCGACTACCTCTACACTCAAGGAGTTGAGCAACGCCACTCTCCTACTAAGGGCATCCGCTGGTTTGTTTTCAACCCCGACCTTGTGTTTCAAAACAAACGAATATTCCTGAAGAAGCGCTACCCACTTGGCATGCCTTGGGTTGAGTTTCTTCTGAGAATGCAAATATCTCAAAGCCTCATGGTCAGAAAACAAAACGAATTCTTGCGGTAGGAGATAGTGTCGCCAATGTCTCAGGGATTGCACTACCGCATAAAATTCTTTGTCGTAAGTGGAGTATTTTTGTTTTGCCTCATTCAGTTCTCACTGAAATAGGCCACTGGGTGTCCTTCTTGACTCAACACTCCACCTATCCCGACATCAGACGCATCACACGCTACTTCAAAGACTTTAGAAAAGTCAGGTAGACGCATGACAGGAGCTTCCACCATCTTGCCCTTAATTTCTTTAAAAGCCTTGACTGCGGGTTTAGACCACACGAACTTTCCCTTTTTCATGCACTCGGTAATGGGAGCCATGATTGTGCTAAAACTCCTAATGAACTGACGATAAAAAGTAGCTAGGCCGTGAAAGCTTCGCACCTCATGAATGTTCCTTGGTTCTGGCCACTCAACTATGGGTTTGACCTTTTTAGGGTCTGCACGCATCCCGTCAGATGACACTATAAATCCTAAGAACACAACTTGGCTAGACATGAATGCACATTTCTTAAGATTAACGTACAACTTTTCCTCCCTAAGGATACTACAGACCTTCTTTAAATGTTCAAGGTGTGATTCCTTAGTGGTACTATAAATAAGAATATCGTCAAAGTACACCACTAGGAATTTTTTCATGAACGGCCTCAAAGCTTGTGTCATCACCCGCATGAAAGTATTGGGTGCGTTGGTCAAGTCGAAGGGCATGACCAACCACTCATACAACCCATCTTTCGTCTTAAGCACCGTCTTCCACTCATCTCTTGGGCGTATACGGATTTGGTGATATCCACTCTTGAGGTCTATCTTAGAGAATATAGTGGACCTGGCCATCATGTTAAGCATATCATCAAGTCTAGGTATAGGGAACCTATACTTGACAGTAATTTTGTTTATGGCATGGCTGTCCACTAGGCCGTGAAAGCTTCGCACCTCATGAATGTTCCTTGGTTCTGGCACTCAACTATGGGCTTGACCTTTTTAGGGTCTGCATGCATCCTGTCAGATGACACTATAAATCCTAAGAACACAACTTGGCTAGACATGAATGCACATTTCTTAAGATTAGTGTACAACTTTTCCTCCCTAAGGATACTACAGACCTTCTTTAAATGTTCAAGGTGTGATTCCTTAGTGGTACTATAAATAAGAATATCGTCAAAGTACACCACTAGGAATTTTTTCATGAACGACCTCAAAGCTTGTGTCATCACCCGCATGAAAGTATTGGGTGCGTTAGTCAAATCAAGGGCATGACTAACCACTCATACAACCCATCTTTCGTCTTAAACGCTGTCTTCCACTCATCTCCTGGGCGTATACGGATTTGGTGATATCCACTCTTGAAGTCTATCTTAGAGAATATAGTGGACCCGACCATCATGTTAAGCATATCATTAAGTCTAGGTATAGGGAACCTATACTAATTTTGTTTATGGCATGGCTGTCCACACACATGCGCCACGTGCCGTCTTTCTTTGGCGTCAACAATGCAGGCACGACACACGGGCTCATACTCTCTTGGATGAAACCGTTTTGCAGAAGCTCATCAACTTGCTTCTTCTACTCTGCATGCTTCGCAGGGTTTATCCTGTAGTGAGGAAGGTTCTGTAGAGTAGACCCTGGGACAAGATCAATGGCATGCTGTATGTCTCTCATAGGTGGCAACTCATTCGGTAATTCTTCAAGAAATACATCACTGTATTCCTTCAGGACCGAGGTCACCTCACGGGGCAACTCTGATGGAACCTCAGGTGTAATCTCTCTAGCCACAAGGGCATACACCATAGAATCCTCCTTAGCCTCTTTTTCAAACTCTCTTACGCTGATTATATGTAGAGACTTATGTTTGAATTTCCCCATTTCTCTAGGCTCACTTGCCTTCTCATCCTTCTTTTTCCCTAGTGTATTCTCAGGTGGCATGAGATTAAGTTTGATCTTTTTACCATTATACATAAAAGTACACGCATTCAAACGGCCAAAGATCGTGACATCATTATCGAATAGCCACAGTCTACCTAGGATAACATGTCCCATATTCATCGGTAAAACATCACACCGCAGGGACTCTTTGTATGACCCAAACTCGATGGGGACTAGACATTGCTGGGTGATAGGTATGGATGTCTTGTCAACCCAAGAAACTTTATACGGGTCTGGATGAGGTGTGGATTTCAGTTTTAAGCGATCTAAGGTGCTAGTGGATATCACATTCTGACAACTTCCACTGTCCACTATCACCTTACAATTCTTAAGTTTGATCTTTTTACTATTATACATAAAAGTACACGCATTCGAACGGCCAAAGATCGTGACATCATTATCGAATAGCCACAGTCTACCTAGGATAACATGTCCCACATCCATTGGTAAAACATCACACCACAGAGACTCTTTGTATGACCCAAACTCGATGGGGACTAGACATTGCTGTGTGATAGGTATGGATGTCTTGTCAACCCAAGAAACTTTATACGGGTCTGGATGAGGTGTGGATTTCAGTTTTAAGCGATCTAAGGTGCTAGTGGATATCACATTCTGACAACTTCCACTGTCCGCTATTACCTTACAATTCTTTTCACCACACTTGGCAATAGTGTAAAAGATAGTGCTCCGACGCCAGTCAGCACTACTTCTAGACTGAGCTAGCACACGTTTGACTACTGCAAGCGTTGCTTCTCCATCCACTTCTTCTTCATCAGTAAGTCCTCCTTCAGGGTGATACTCTTCAACTTCATAATCACCCTGGTCATCTCCACCCTCGTGGGACTCGCCTATAACTAAGGCTCTCCCACGGCTCTTCGTAGGACACTGATTAGACATGTGGCCAAGATTGCCACACTCATAGCACCTCACTTGGCTCATGTTACTAGGACCGACACCAAGAATTCCTTTGCCCTTGTCCTCCCTAGGCCTAGGTGGAATGGTCGCCTGTGTCCTAGGTTGACTACCGACATTAGGTCTACTTTTCTGAAAACTAAATCTAGCATTGGAGTCTCGGGACTCAAAACGACGAACGACAGGAGCCTTCAGATATTGCTCTAACTCCTGCACGACTTGATATGCTTCATCCAAGTCCGTTAAGGGCTGAGTCATAAGCTCGCGCTGAAGATCCGCACGAAGGCCCGTCTTGAAACGCGAGAGCATTACTAGAGGGTCTTCTTGGATATCACATCGCATCACATATTCTTCAAATTTAGCGATGTAGTTAGTGGCAGACATTGACCCTTGGCGTAAGGATTGCCATTGGTCAAGGAGCTTCTGACGGTATGAGAGAGGAAGGTACTTCTCATTCAACTTCTCTTTCATCTCATACCAATGTGTGATAGGGGCCCTACCAACTCTCTCTATCCTACGCTCGGTGTTGGTCCAGAAGAGCTTGGTTTGACCCACAAGCTTCATCTTAGCAAACCGCATTTGACAGTTTTTTGACATGCCATACCACTCAATGTAGTGGTCCATGTCAGCAACCCAGTCAAGGAATGCCTTGGGATCCAAGCGCCCATCAAAACTTGGGGCCTCAACTCTCACACTCTTCATCACACGCTCATCTGGATCATAGCGATCTTGATGATTACATGTGGCTCATGCCTCTCGCACCACACCACGACCGTTACCACGATCTCTATCCGCACTACCACCACGTGTGGCCGCGCGTTCTTCAATGATTCCTCCCACTTGGGAGTATGCATCATTCCCTACAGCGGAGTTTTCTTTTTGGGACGCCTCTAGTTGCTCGACCTTAGTCATGGTAGTGGTAATTTGGTCCTCAAGGTTGACAAATTCACGCTTTTGACCCGCTTCTAGGACGGTTATCTTTTGTATCAATTGAGCAAGTTGCTCAGATAACTGCTCGTTATTCATGGTAGGTTGAAGTCCGAAACCTCTACCTCTTCTCGTGGGCATACAATGAAGACTTGAACCAAACTCTACCCAACTAGACTACTAGGTGTTATGACTTTTAAGATGAATGCGATGAATGCATAACTACTATGAACTGTCACAATTAAGTTGAAACAGGAAACAATTCAAATCTGAAAATTTTCCAGATTAGGAACTTTCTAAAATTGGAAAGTTTTTAAATCTGGAACTTTCCCAAATTAAACCTAAAAATCAAAACCCTAATTTGATAACTCGATCTGGACAAAAACCATGCAAACCTAGGCTCTGATACCAAATTTGACGCAGGACAGCCCTAGTTATGATGCATGCTCATGAACATAATTAAACAATGGAAATAAAAGGAATAAATGATCTAAAATTCTAACAATAATCATCATAACTGAGAAAATTATAAAGGAAACATGCAATGGAGCGAGCCATCATCACAACCATGAAATATGGAATTCAATTATTACTTAGGTTGGATCTGGCGAGGGATGAGACCTCCCGATCTTGCATGGTCACACCCAATCGATCAATGAAGATCACTAGTCCGAAGAATCAGGAAGTTTCTCGGATTAGGGATTTGAGAATTTGGGGGTTTAGGGTTTAGATCGGTTCTCAAGATTTTGATCGAAGAAGTATTAGCCAAAACTGGAAAATAGAAAGAAGAAAATAATTACCTTGAAGAAGTTGGATGGGCATAAGAAGAAATTAGAAGAAGAAGATCAATGAAAGAGAAGAAGCACCGTTAGAGAGAAGAGAGGATGGAGGCAACCAAAGGGTTTGCTTTTCATTAATCAATAGTTAAAATTCGAGTTTAGGGCTTTAGCCCCACTTAAATAAGCAAATAAAGATATAAAATTATTAAAATACCCCTAGAATAAGCAAATAGAGATATAAAATTACTAAAATACCCTAAACTAAGTAAAAACGCGCAAATAACATAAGTACGGGAAAGTTCGGGCGCTCGATTTTCACTTGGTCTTCTTTCTCCAATCTTCCTTCACATGTGTCTTCCCTGAGTGGGGTCTTCTATATGTCCAATCACATGTGAAAGGTCTTCAGCTCCTCAATAATCGCCTATCCACAAGGATGACACTTGTGGTTGACACTTTCTTCATTGGTACACCTTGAATGCGCTTGTGTCCGCATCACCATTGACTTGTAATTTTTTGTTTTGGCACATCTTAACATTATCAGGATTTTTACGTTGTAGGTATTTTGAAATCGTGGGCCCATTTATATGATCCACTTAATGATTGGTTTAGCCTAAGAATTGGTTTAAATATTCATCCAGATGAGCTTAACAAAATGACATTTTTGGTGCTAAGATTTTATAATATTTTGGAATGATTTCTTACTCCAAGCTCTGTTTGGTGTGAATATACAACTTTTCACCTGTAACTAACTTACAAGCTATCTAAATACAAAAATCAACTTACTTGTGAGTTGCGGCTTACATCCAAACATGATTACTTGTAAGTAACTTTCATCTGTAAGTGACTTATAAGTCGCAACTTAAAGAACTTACATGCATCCAAACAGGCCCTTATGTAACGGCTGTTGCAGCCATTATGGGAAAATGGCCCTTAATGGTTGTTATGGGGTCATTACAGTGTTGTTGTTGTCTCTTTTTTCTTTTTTACAAATAGGTGTAACGGCCGTTATAGCCTGTATTGTAATGGCCGTTACGGCCTGTACCATAACGGTAATGACTGATTACCTATTGAATACCTTTCTGCATAACTCAAAACAAGGCCATGATAAACCCAAAAATAGCAGAAAAAATAACAAACCATTCTTTGTTCTAAAAAAAACTAGTCCCCATCCAACTGGAATGAGATTTATTTAAAGGATGCTATCATTTTAATTTTATTCGAAGGATCCAATCAGAATAGTTCTGGTCACAGAGGGCATTAGAATGGATGCCCTTGGACTTGTATTTTTAGATTGACACTCAAACAACCTGCCTTTTCCCCTTTTGTTTCGGTTTGTTCTTCGTATGATTATGGTGTTGGGTTTTCTTCTTTGGATTGATTGGAAGGGGTTTGCATTGGATTTCACCTTATCAATTTCGTAAAGTTTTTGATTGGTTATGATCATACAGTGACTGAAGAAATGTGGTATCTGCAAGGTTTTTGTCATACATAACAGGATTGTTTTGGAAAATGATTATATGAACTGAAGTTAAAAGAAGATAAAAAGAAGCAGATATTATCGATGGATGACTGCTTTGAGGAAAACCTTCTCAGAAATGAATGAATACTTTTTCTTTCTTCTTTCTACAATTCTCAGCTACTCTCCTATTTTAAAAAATCCTATAATACCAGAAATGGAAGTAAAACCAATCAATTTTAGTAATATCAACTAACTCAGAATGTCTGCCACACTTAATCTCTCGTGTCTCTTCCTAACAAACTAGATCTCCCCATATTTATTCTCCCAATTAGGCTTGATAGCCTTATCAACTAGATCTACTGAGTTGGAGATGATACTGTAATTTTGGTTTTGGATGGACACTTGTGAGGATTATGCTACATCCCTGACAATGCAACAAAAATTCGTTCCACTTCACTAGGTATTGTTTATGGAAACTCAATCAGACCATGTTCAATCAAATACATAAAACAAAAATATCCAAAGATTATCTTTTAATTTTTAATTTTTTTATTTTTTAAAGTAACGGATTTGCATTAAAAAAGAGGACAAGCTACAAAACGGGGATGCTGAGGTAGCAGAGCCGAGAGCCAACAAACCCAAAAACAGAAGATTATAATCTTTAAGACCCATTACATTAACCACCCACTCAATAATCAGATATTTAGCAAAAGAACCGACTGCTTGAGCCGAACTATGGACGTCGTCACGTCGTTGAAACATCTATCACTTCTTTCCTTCCAAACAGCCCACCAAATGGCAAGAATAGCCATCCTCCAGATACGGGTTTTGATACCATAATACCATAGGAGGATAAACAATTCCACAATCCTTTATTGGAATTTTTTAATGAATTCCTTTTTGTTAAAATAGTTAAGGGGAAAGATGTGTTATGTAAAAGCAATCGTTGCTTTCCATGTCACATCTACTGAAAATGTTATATAGAGGACTCTAATTTTGCACATAACTTGTAGATAACATATGTTGTTGAAAAATTCTTGCCCCTGTTCAGATGTGGGACGTTTTTATTTGTGGGCAAAAAAATTTATTAAGAAATAAAAAAGCACTATACTGATCTGATTTAGTTAGATCATCCGCCATGAAGTAGCTTCTCGAGGGACAACCGGTCAGGGCTAAAAGTGATGGAACTATGGCTTATAAGATTCTTACATTATTATGTAATCATTCAGCTTCCAAGGAATCTGCAAAGTGCATGCTTTTCTTGGTGGTTAACAGAAATTTATTAAGAAATGAAAAAAAAAAAAAAAAAAAAACACCATCCAGAGTCCCAGACCTGATTTGGCAAGATCATCGGCCATAATGTAGCTTCTCAGGGGATAAGGCTAAAAGTGATAAATCTATGGCTTACAAGATTCTTAATTTTTTAATTTATCATTCTGCTTCCAAGGAATCTGTGAAGTACATGCTACCCAAGAGAAGTCACTTTTATGTCCCTTTCAACAACAAGATTTTTAAGGGATTTAATAGTTGAGTTAGCCAATTGAGTCCCCACCTTCAATGCTTCTAATTCTGCATGATTGTCTCCAACACCAATGGCCTGGAGAAAGCAAACTTGACCTTTCCTAGATCGCTCCTTAGTGCTCCATCCCCCTGCTGAAATCACCTTAGTTGCCAAGATAGCATCCATTAACGTTGGGTTTCCAAAGCCCATAGGATGACGCTTCCATAAAGCAACCACTTTGACTAGCTTCCTAGTGTCACTAATCCCCTCCAACCAACCTTTTCTAGAACTGGACAAAGATACATCTTTGAATTCTTTTGCTGCACTGCCCTACTCCATTAGGTTTCTAAAAGAATTCTTTTGCTGAAACATGAGTATGAGAAAGAATTTCCTGGTCAGTCCTCTCA
Source organism: Magnolia kwangsiensis (assembly GCA_037074715.1). Taxonomy (NCBI): domain Eukaryota; kingdom Viridiplantae; phylum Streptophyta; class Magnoliopsida; order Magnoliales; family Magnoliaceae; genus Magnolia; species Magnolia kwangsiensis. The sequence continues at coordinate 111,160,449 of CM073582.1, read as the reverse complement.
CAGGCTTTCAAAATGGATCTATATGGTACTTGAAAACCTCCTTTAATCAGCTTACAGTCTCCCGCGCGTTCATGTGGTGCTCAACCACCGTCTGTTTGTCTCTAACTCATCTTTATGGCACTGTCCTTTCTCTTATGGCAGAAAGCAATGCTAAAGGGATGTCTTTCAGAATAATCAATTTGGGAAAGGAATAATTGGTGCTTTGGGAATCGAAATGGGTTGGCTGTGGAGGTATTTAGGAGGGCCAAATTGGATGTCTTGGGATGGGCCTCATGTCTAGAATCTTTTGAAAATTGTAATCTTTCCCCTTTGTATTGGGCATCTTGTTGTCATTTGCCTAATCTTGGGTTAGGCTCATAGCTTAACCAAAGTAGGTAACTGATTCGAGAACTCCAAGTACAGATTTTAGGAGCAAGCGATTTTTTTTAATTTTTATTTATAATTATTATGTATGCTTTATTTCTGGGGTGTGCTGTAGTGGTACTTGGCAGAAGTGGGCAACGTAACTATTTACAACAAATGACCCATCCATCCGATGTGTCACCTCATGTTATCCCTAGGGCCCAAAAATCAGCCTAACAGAAATTCATGTCGGCCACATCATGTCATGGGACAGGTTGAGAGGGGACAGACACCCTTGATTTTAGTGGTGGGCTCGTCATGTCGTATATATGGAATCCATGCCACCCAGACACTTCATCAGGATGAAGTGTCAGGACAAACATCAGGCTATTCTGCAACTCAAGGAGGTTCTCGTGAGAATCAGGGGTGAGGATCACCTTCCACCTTATTCCCTGTGCTCTGGCCCACCAGATTCTTTGATCGAGCTGATTTTCTGGTCCTGGAGGTAACTTGAGGGGATGCATCCGATGGACAGATTGTACGTGATACATATGCCACGTGGGCTCCTCATCTGCCTGGTACCACTGTGAACTCACTGGAGTGCACCTTTTATTTCAGTAGATAAGTCACTCGTGACAGTTATAATATACAGAACTGATGCTTTGTCTTTGTGAAAGGTGACTTCAAGTTTGCTACTTCTGATTAAAGATTGCTATTTATGCATTTGTTAACTTTGTTTTGTTCTCAATGTCAGAGACATAGATTTTATTTTCTGAGCCTACTGAAAAGGTAAAAAGTTCCTATTTGTGATCGTGCAAAGTAAAAATGGATCAACAAGGGCATGGACAGCTCCCAGTCATGGGGGTAGTTAGTGGTGCGGCCCAAGTGCCATATGGCGGGGCTGGGTATCAGGCTAACCAGATGATGGGCCCTAGTCCTCCTGGCTCGGTTGGGACGCCAGCTCAGCTAGCGCAACAGCAACTTGCTTATCAGCACATCCACCAACAGCAGCAGCAACAATTGCAGCAGCAACTCCAGATGTTCTGGGCGAACCAATACCAAGAAATCGAGCAGACAAACGACTTCAAGAACCACAGCTTGCCATTGGCGAGGATCAAGAAGATCATGAAGGCAGACGAGGATGTGCGGATGATCTCGGCGGAGGCGCCAGTGGTATTCTCCAAGGCCTGCGAGATGTTCATCCTGGAGCTGACTCTGCGATCATGGAATCACACGGAGGAGAACAAGCGGAGGACGCTGCAGAAGAATGACATTGCAGCGGCAATCACGAGGACGGATATCTTTGACTTTCTGGTTGACATTGTGCCGAGGGAGGAGCTGAAGGACGAGGTGCTTGGATCAATCCCGATGGCTGGGGCCATGCCGGTTGGAGGTCCTACAGAGGCCATTCCATACTACTTCTTGTCTCCGCAGCAAGCCCCACCGGGGCTGATAATGGGTAAACCTGTCATGGATCAATCCTTGTATGTGCAACAGCCTTTCATGCCTCAGCAGATGTGGCAACAACAGACACTTAATGAGCAGCAGCAGCAGCAGCAGCCGCAGTCGTCTGATGATGGTTGAGTGGGAAAGAGAATATAGGCCACTTGCAGACGAGTTTGGAGTACATGTAAGTATGCTACCCTTTTCAATATCATGTTCTCAGAGAACTGTCCTAACAGATATCCGTTCGTAAAAGTTTCTTTGTTCAGTCATGGGTTTTCAATTATCTTTTCAAATTTCACTTTGGCTCGTCGTATATTTATTCGAATTCAGTCGCAAAATGCATTGCATTTTGGCCGAACAGCTTAAATTATGAGATCTCCTTTTCTTAAACATGTCATCTCTGTGATTCTACTTGTGTAGAACTGTGCTTCTTCTTCTTGAAATTAAGTTGGAGAATGCATTGCTGGTCATTAAGAGCTGTAGGTGTTGAATTGTATTATAGCCTATTATGATGTTACTTGGTTAGCAGGGCCAGCGGGATGCTTTTACACCCCAATGCACGTTACATTGTTTAATGTGGATTTGGGATGGTAGAGGCTGAAGGCAATTCCACCCAACTGAGTTTCAAATTGGGTTTCAAATATCCGAAAAATGGATCCTAATGTCGCCTGGACCTTTCAGGATTGCTATTTTTTTGACTGCCCACGTTGATAGATGCTTCTTTTCAGTTAGTTAGCTATAAAATCTCTAATTCTATACACTGATCACACCACACCATCTGCCAGTTATTTTACTTCTTATTGAATTCCCTTATAATAGGGACTGAAACCATTTTCCAGTGAACTCTTTCTGTGATTGGAAAGGGCCTCACAGAACCCCCTGTCCATGTAACTCTCTAATCAAGCCATTCAAAACACATTGAATATCAACATGGATGGAGAAAATTATTCTAAATTTTTGTAACTTTATAACAATGGATAATAAATCGAAAAATGAAAAATAAATACAGCTTATGAAGTGGGATCTATTTGATTTACAAAGATTATCCCGACAAATGTTTCCACCATAGGTGAGCTATGGTCCACCCATTCTCCATGCAAGGCAAGATTACTCCTCCCTGAGGAGAGATAATGGCTAAGAAGGATTTGGAAGAGAATCGGCCCCACTTCAAGGATCCTCCAACATCTTGTTCGATAAAGGCTTCTTCAAGAGAACTTATTCGTAAATTACAAAGGCAACTTTATTTCCAAATTTTATTTATATGTTAGAGATTAGTACTTTAGAAAGTATCGATAATAATTATTAGAGGGCCGAGGCGATAATACAATATATTTATGTAATTAAGCAAAAAAGATTACGATTGAAACATCCTTGACTAATTTCTCATACATTCCCAACTCTAATTTTTGCCGCCTTATCCTCTGTTGCAAACATCCTTGACTCCATTTTGTGGGGAGGCCTGGTTTGATTGCCCGTCTGGCCTACCCTGTCTCCACCATACATGACCTGTAGATAGGGGATCCAAACCATTTACTGATGGACCCACTATATATGTGTTATACAAAATTCAAATAGCAGCTTGCACATGGATGCTTAAATAAAAATGGGCAACATTTCACATACAATGTTCAAAATACATTTATCAAATAACTAGGGCTGTCTAGTCGCTGTTATTTTGACTCCATTCATTGTGGGTTCCTGACATGTGTCCCATCAATATGGCTATATTCCATTGCAGGTTCTAATACCTGATATTGGTGAGCTTATATCTAATATTTCACACTGTGCGAGAGATTACTAGCATGAATTCCATCACAATGATCTCCATTAAAAGAAGTTACATCCAAACAGTACATAAAAAATCATTGCTCAATAGTCTTCATTATACATTCTATCAGATCTGAAGATTGAGTGGTAGCCAAAAACAACCATAATGCTAAAACAACCAAAAATATTGTTCAATTACCTTCCTGCTCTCTATACCCATATAACAGAGGAAAATAGAAAGAAAACTATGAAAGAAACAAATTCAATTCTTCCAATCCACCATCATGTACTCCATGAATGCCAGATGCAACCTTCCGGTTACAAGAATCCCTTGTAACCCTAAGCTCTGTGGGGTCCACTAAGATGGCCTTGTTGTATCCGCTCTGTCCATCAGTTGTGCCCTCACATATTTGGACATAATCTTAAAAATCATGCAGATTCAAAACTCAACTGGGCCGCACCATAAGAACAGTGAGAACTAACCACCCACCGTTGAAACCTTCCTTGGGGCTGCACTTGTTTTCAGTCAGGCTTCTATTGGCCTTTTCCCTTCATTCCAGTCGAAACCACCTTGTCAACAGGTTGATGGCATACAAGGATCATGGTGGAGCCAGGAAGGTCTCATGGGCCACCTGAGTTTTCCATCTGCCTCATATATTGGATCATGTCCTAAAGTGAGATGGAAAACGGATGGATAGAGTCTCGATATAACATGGATATCGCAGTGGACACCCATAGATTAGGGTTACAGGGAAGTCACGTCCATGAACGCCTGATCCAGTCACCACCTGCCAGCAGCCCATGTGACAATAATGTACAAATCGAAATTATATAGTTATAAGCTAAAGACAAATGTATAAGCGACCAATATAAATCTATTTAAGCACTCTTAACTGTATTTACTCTAAATTAACATGGAAGAGTTCAGATATATGAGGGCCACTTGGCACAAATTGACTAAAATTGATAAGAAAATGGTGGAATCATGTTTGGGACATGTATTACCACTGTCAATTAACGGTAGGCTCACATTGTCAAAGAATCAATCTATTCAAGATGAGGAATGATATTTCCGCCTGTGTGTGTGCGCGGTCGGGCGGGTGGGCATGTGTGTGTGTGTGAAATGCCAACCTATTAGGGTCCTTATGAAATGTTCTTCATTTAACAACACAAAGTCACCTGCATGAGTTACTGTAGGGCCCACATTCAAAGGGTGTTGTGATCGGAACTGTCCACTTCTGGACACGATGAATGGTGGGCCATGAGAGGATGATCTGATTAATGATTTTCTGGACTTGAATGCAAACCTTTCAAAATTTTCTTTTAAATTTACTGCATTTAACTACAGATAACATGAGTTAGAGTCTTCCACTCAATGTGAGTTTTGGAGAGTAGCCCATCCAATATTAGACAATCTTTCTTTCAAATGCCCATCCACTATGTGGACTTGCTTACTAAATTTGAACCATTGGCCACTCTGCCTTTTTACTCTATTTGATGATCACCTAATACAGAGAATCATCCGTTCAGATTGACTCTACAGTTAGGTACCATCCATGATGGGGCCCACAATTTGGACAGTTCAGGTCAAGTGGCATTCTCAACATGTACAACAGGTATGTGCATGATTATGATAGTCCATCTGCTAGGCTACAGGCTCCTCTGCACCCTGGCGTGTGTGCTATTCTTGCACGTGCATATGACATGTTAGTTCAAATTATCTGGCCAAAAGCCAGGCTGACCTACTATCAGATAGGTGGAAGTGTACAAAAGAATGGTAAGTCCACGGCAAGCATGTAAGAACTTGCAAAGATTTTTTAACCATCAATTGTTTTTGTACATATGTCGCCCACCCGACAGTTGACTGGCCTGGGTTTTTAGTCAGGTCATGTACATGATCCATCCAACTTGGTACAAGGCTCCAATGTCATACGTATTTGCATGGTTGGTACTTGCTTTGGCATGTAGAGGAGTGTGTGGGGTTAGCAACCCCTACATGCTTACAGGCATCACCAACCTGGGGCACTTCTTTGTTCCCTGGACAAGACCATAAACAATTAGAAACTTGCTATAAAGCAAAAATATATTCTTACATCCCTGCACAGGAATTCAACATTGTGGTCTTAGGTTCAAACTCAGCTTACATTTGGGAAAGTTTGCCTGTTTAGGAAAGGAAAACCCCACATCTGAGGAAAACTGTGGAAATTAAATTTATGGAAAAAAAAATCTTTAAATAACCTGCTTATTTGAGCATTTGTGATTTCAAAGAAAATCTGGAATGGTCAATGGTCAAACAGTGGGAGTTGTATCTCAAAAGGGTTGAAATCTCCATTTCTTAGGTTTGAGAGAGGAAAAGGACATGACTCTTTTCTGAGGAATTCTCAGGAAATGAAAACTGATTTCCTCACCCCTCTTCTTGGCTTTTGCGAATGAAGGGAACCATCAGATCAGAGAAAAGCACTTTTCTTTTCCTTGTTGAATCCTGTTTTCCACCAATCCAAACACACCAGAAAGAAAAGAAAGTGAAACAATCTAAACTCACCTGTCTTTTATGACGTTTCAGGTCCATTTTGGTCGGTTATAGCAGGATTAATGAAGAAGAAAACCACCATCCTCAGTAGTAGGCTTCGACTATGAGAGTGGGCATGCGTTGGATTTTTAACCAGTCCTCTCCCTTATTACGTCTCAACCTTAGAATTCTTCAGGCATCATCCACAATTTCAACTCTTGGAGAGTGATTATGTGCTGCTGTCCATCTGGAAGCATCTTCTGTTTTCTACATCCACCAATCTCCAAATATCTAAGATTCGGCATTGCTCCTTCCTCCACTCTCCACTCCTCTGTTTCATCCAACACATTGATGGCTAGAACTTCAAGCTGAGGAAATCCTCCTGCAGAGCATACCATTTCCTTTCCTATATAACAATGCTCAACTAATGTGAGAATCCAAAGGTTTGACAGCTTCTCCAGTGTTCCCATTGGGTCTTGCTCTAATCTGGATCCATATAAGAATAGCTCGGTAAGGTTTGGTGGGAATTGCTGCAGGTCTGGTAGCTTCTCTTGCTGTCTGAGCAAATCCATCTTATAAAGATGGTGATGATTTGAGAAGGACATCAATGCTGGAAGTGAGCCTTCTCTACCCAGTCCGTTCAACCACAGTGATCTGAGGCAGACCAATTTCATGATAGCATATGATAATGCCTTCCCATGTGAAATAAGGTCTCCCGTTATTCCTAAGTCTCTCAAATTGGTCAGTTTGTCCAACCCATCTTCTATCCATCTGCCAGCCCTTAACTGGGTATAGTGTCTGGAGGTTGCTTAAGCAATAGGGTTGCATATGATTCCCAATGTGGCGTGGTCTTGGTTCTTGTCGTAGGTGCCTTAGTTGCTGCATCTTCCAAATATCATTAGGTAGTGTGCCGATGGGAGTATAGCTTAGATCCAACGTCTGAAGGTTGTACAAGTGGCTTATGGCAGGAGGTACACTTTTTAACTTATTTCCCCTGAGGCATAGGTACCTCAGTTGGATTAGATACCCAATTTCATTTGGTAGGCTAGAGATATTTGCATCCCTTAATTCCATCACTCTTAACGAATTTGAAACTCCCCAGAGAATTTTCAACTGTTCTTCACTCAGAGTTTCATGCTCTTCGGTGAAGCACAACAAAGAATGGAGATGTATGGATGAGCAGTCAAGAGATATATATTTACCGATTCCAGGATGAGTAATAGCAAGTCTACATGCCATGGTTGGTGAAGTAGAGCCAATACCCCCATACACACTGAGGAATTTATCTTCCTTAGCTTTTGAAATAGAGAGGTCGCGTAGAAGATCATGGATATGGCATGTTTCTGCTGTTCCATTGGTCCTCCGTTTCGCCACTTGAATCATGCTTCTGTCAACAAGCTCTTGTAAGTAATCCTCTGTGACATCCTCCAATTCTTCTTCTCCCCTTCCTTGCACGAATCCTTCAGCTATCCATAGGGAAATCAAATCATCCGTTGAGAATTCGGAGTCTTCGGGTAAAGCACCGAAATAAAGAAAGCAGGGTTTCAAGTAATAAGGCAAATCATGGAAGCTTAAGGCCAATATGCTTAAGATCTGATCGTCGCTATCATTTAGCCACCATTCAATGCTTTTAAGCACCTTATACCACTCCTTTGGCGACTTATCTTTTCTCAATAGGAGACATAGAACGAAAACTGCTGTAGGTAATCCATGGCATTTTGCAACGATCTCTCTCCCTAGCTTCTCTAGATTGGAGGGCATGTGGGATGAATATTTCCTAGAAATATTTTTTTGCAAAACAATTCACAACTCTCCTCTTCATTTAGGAAACCCATTTCATGGGGTGTGCTCTGTGCATCTGCATACAAAGCGATGTTTTTCTTGCGTGTCGTAAGCATTTCTCTATCATCCTATATGGAAATGTGGCAGTCAAACTGTCCCAAGCTTCTCTAATCCATATATCATCAATCACGACCAGATATCTCCTCTTTCAAGTGCTGCCAGAGTTTCTGTGCCAACTCTTCATTTAGCATGGTCTCCATTTCTTCCCCATAAAGCGACTTAGAGCATTTTATAATACACAGTAAAAGCTCTTGCACTTGATATTCTTGGGACACATGCACCCAAGCATGAAAATCAAAACTCTTCTTTACATCGATGTTATTGTAAACTTTCTTTGTGAGAGCAGTCTTACCTATTCCTCCCGTACCTGTGATTGAAACAACTGTGAGTCGATCTTCTCCTTCAATCAGACGTCCCACCACTTTCTTTGCCTCATCTTCAATGCCCACGACATTCGCTTCCTCAACAATGGAGCCTCTCTTCTCCTTCCGTGGTTGACCTTGATTCGATGAACTTGAAGCTTCTCCACCAACTGATATGGTCTCAATACTGTACTCTGATCTGTTCGCGCAGATCTCATAGAGCCTTCTTTTGATATCGTCTATCTTCTTTCGTAGTTCGTGGATATCAGTTTACCTCTTTGGTATAACCAACACACCTCTACAGGGATCCTATGAATCATGCTTCTCAGTTGCTGTTGCCGCTTGTTTTTTTTCTCTCTCTCTCGATCTTTCATTTTTCTCATTTCAGGGCTTCTGACATAGAAGCCCTAGCCATTTCGCCTATACCCAAACACACGGCCCTACCTTTCTAGTATTCGTAAATAAATCCATACCTTTTCAAACTACAGACAAATACCCTCCTCAATTGGTTTTTTTTTTTTTTTTCAAAAGCCTTAAGCTGAAGGAAAGGACTGTTTTCCTATAGTCTCCAATAAGGGAATGAAAACACCAGTTACCTCTCTTGTATGTTTTTAAATGTAGAATTACTCAAAAACAATTGGTTTACCTGATCAATGGCTTCTACGGCGGGCTAACATTGATCAATTCAAACTGTTGGTCAATGGTCTAGACCTACCTCGACAATGCAATCTAGACCTTTCCCACGATTGGGTGCAGATTCACGCACATTCCCCAATCAATAGATATCACGTGGGACCCATGTCAGATTGATCCATGTCATTGGCCAATGGTCTAGAACATCCATGTGAAAAAAACACTTAATGGTACATATAGTCATTGACGGCTGGGATTATTTTGACTAAAAGAAAAAGGTTTGGATTCATCGAGGCAGACCTAAAAGGTAGGGGGGTTATTAAGGTATGCTCCAAAGGCAGTGGTATATATGTCAAAAGCCCTTTATTTTTTTTGGGAGCCAATATTCGTTTAGAGAAAGGTCCAATGAGTTAGGTTTTTTGGGTCCACTTTATGTGGGCCCTTCAGCCATTCCTGTTGGTTTGGGCTGTTGATGTGGTAATGTGATGGATTACATGGAAGGATTGACTGCCTCAGAAAGGAGCTGAGAGGGGAGCTATTTGATACTCTTTCAGAGCATGACACTTGATGTGCGGAAATTGTACATGCTGCCTATCATAACTCAAATTAAACCAATAGAAAATGGGACTTGGACTGGCTTTTAAGTGGGCAGAAAAAGCCAGCCTCTGAGACATGATTATTTATTTATTTATTATAAAGCTTCCCTTACCAAACATGGAGAACATCATAAAAACGGTATAGATCACCATTGGTTAGTAGGGCCCATGAAATGGATAGTCCTGATTGACATCCACTACCACATGTACGGTAGCGAGATGGCCCTACCATGTTCATGTTCTTCCCTATCATCTTCCCTTGATGCACGCTACCAAATTTGCTAGGTTAGTCCGAACCGTCCATTTAGTTTGTACCACTCTAGATGGGCCACCATCCAAATATCATTGGGCGATCCAAATCTCTGGTCGTTGAATTAGTTCCACTGGCTTATCCATTTTAACCACCCATCAAGTGTACATAAATCGGACGGCTAATTTGTCATTTCAGTTACCGAATGACACATTCTGAGCACGTGTATGAACCATCACGCTCAACCGAGTATCAAAGTACTTCTCTTCTCAGCCGTCGTGGACACGTTCTAGGCGTCTTGCACGCACATCTCCTATCTTACAAGGGAATGATCAGTTCCAGCTGTGTGAACCCTGAGTGTCATCCAATCCATTCATTCAATTCTATCCCTCATCGATAACTCAGGTGGGCCACACACCAAAGGAAACAATGGGGCCATTGGGCAGGGGATGCCCCACAACTTCCAAATCGAATGTGAGGTCCACCGTGTTGTGTATGATGTCATCCAACTCAGTGATCAATTTCCTCCCTGCCAGGATGAACCAAACAGCCCAATCCATAATCTGGGCGTAATTGTGCATTTCTACTCTTGATGTGTTCCACCTTGATTTTGCACCGAGATGATTCTTGGGATGAACGGTCCACATCAAGTGGCACACCTGATGCACGGTTTGGATTTCATTTACTCATCAAGGCTGGGCCGCAAACAGGTGGATTATACGATAATTGGGACATTTGTGTTCATTTCCCGAAAAATAGTAGCTTCCAAATGTAAAATTCAACAAAAGATTATAATAACAGTTTAAGATCCTTCAACGAATCTCAGCTTTTGGGCTGTCCTGTCCCTCATTGATTGGGGATTACCAAAGTGGGCCCCACAGAAAATCTGGAAGGTTTTTAATAATGGGCGTACCCTTCCCAACCGATTCCTGTGGCGTGGCAAACAATACTCCATGGCTCGAAATCCTACGCATCACGAAGTTTTGGATCGGCTGGGCCCCAAAGACAACATTAGGGATCACACATGGACGGTATAGATGTCACTAAAACATTATGGTGGGCCCCAGGTTAACTTTCACGTTAGTAATGGATCCAGCGTCTTGAGAAGTTGCTGTAGCTGAGATACAGTTGAGATTCTCCACTGTACACGATGCATCTACTTGAAATCTGAACCGCCCAAATAGTGACCCACTCTAGATGAATTACATACTAAAATTTACACTTGAAGTATGATCTTAACCAGTCCATTGCTGGATATTTATTGAACTAAAAATAAAAAAGTAGTAAATCATCCAAATTAATAATAAAAAAAAATGTTCATTGATCATAGGTCACAATTATCTAATTAACCAATCTCAACTTGAGTATATGACCAATCTAAAAGTGGTTCCACTCTTTGGGCGGTTTGGATTTAAGGCCCATACCCCACATCAATAGATTGGGCTAAGGCCCAGCCCAAGTCCGGCCCAACATTGGCTTTAACCCAGCTAGTCCATGATGAGAAACAATACTCTGGCCCAAGCCCAACTCAAAATGTCATTTTAGGACTAAGCTCGAGCCCAAGCCTAAGGGTTGGTTAGGAGAGAGACACCAACATAGACCATTGCAAGCCCGGCCCAAAACATTTATTCGAGCACCCGAGGTTGAGTAAGGGTTCAAGAGAGAGAAAGAGAGAGAGATGGGTGTGTAGGGTGGTGCGATATGAAGAGTAAATGAGAATTGTGTATATTACAAAATTGCCCTTGCAAACCTTAATGGACTCCGCCAGACTTGGGTCATACTGACAGGCTGCAGACCCGGCCTGATTGAAAAATGGGCTTGAATTGTAAGTTTGAGCCTGGCCCTTGGGTTTGACACTTCAAACTAGGGCCGGGTCGTCATTAGGCTGGGCCACAAGCCCACAGCCGGCCCGTCCCATTGACAGCCTCAACTACAATAATAAAACTCAAATGCGAAGTTTCATCCACAGTCAAGATACAGATATCTGTTTTCAACCGCCGCAGCCGCCGCAACCACCACAACCGCCACCACAACCACCATCATCACCGCCACCGCCACAACTACTTTCACGGCAGTCACGTGGCCCACCTCCACTTGATCCACCACATGCAAAGATAATCATAGATAGGATTGAGATGGACACAACAATCATGAATAACAAGAAGAAGCCTCCCGAGACATGAAACACATTACTACCCGCCACAGCATCCAAAATCCTAGCCATTGGATTCTATTGCTTCCCCAACAACCACAACGAACCTTAATATAGTTGTTCATGACTTCGGAGTCGTCCCTTCAATTTCCATCCAGTTGGCTTTTGCTTGCATTAAACGCCACATTGCCTTAAATCAGCCGACATTTCTTTAGTTATAGTACAACCGGTAGGATCGAATGTTACAGTCCAGTTAGTCGATAACATCCAAAATTTCATGCTTGTGTAAAATCCAAACCATCCAATAGGTTTTTCCCTAATGACGATTACATTATGAGAAATTCATTCAAATTCACTCATTGATTCAACCACTCATATTTTGAAATTTATAACCGGTTAAAAATTTGTTTTTTAGTGTGTCCCAAAGTTTTAGTTAATAGAGCTGATTTTTACAGTATTCAATTCTCATTGTAGGTATAATATAGTTAAAGGGTTGGATATTGAATTTAATTAAGAAATTGGATGTTTGACGGTTGATGAACCCTAAATTGTCATCCAACCGCTTTAAAGTTAATGTGTTGTGTTGAAGGTGCGGACGCGGATTGCGTCCTACCTCCGCCCGGACTGTAATCCGTCCGGGCAGGGATCTGTGGGCCCACCTTGATGTAAGTGTTTTATCCACGCCGTTCATAAATTTTATCAGATAATTTTAATATGTTATGATACAAATGAAGCAGGTACACATCTCCAGTGTACCACACCAAAGGAAGCTGCAGTGATAATGACACTCACCGTTGAAACCTTTCCAAGAGCCACCGTGGTGATTTTTTACCATCTAACCTATTAATAAGGTCATGTAGACGTGGATGAAGTGAAAAAACAAATATCTGCTTGATCTGAAACTTATCCAGCTCCCAAGAAGTTTTTAATGGTGAATGTTGAACAGGCACTTTGTGGTTCACTTTAGCCCTGTACCTGACTCAATTTTAGGTTCGTACCTTAAAATGATACGAAAAAAACTATGAACGGCGTGGATAAAACACTTAGATCACGTTGGGCCCCACAGATCCCTGCCCGGACGGATTACCGTCCCGGTGGGGGTAGGACGCAGTACGCGTCCTGAACGTGCAAGACGGCGTGGAATTGCAACGAATGGGATATTATATGATGAATTCCACGGTCACCTACAAAGTCTTGTTGGTTAAGCTAAAATAGCACATGAGGGGCCCACATTGATTGTTGTTCGTGATATCCCATCTCTCCATCGTGTGCATCTCTTTATATTGTCCATGGATTCCAAAATACAGACCGACCCAAAACTCAGATGAGCCACACTATAGCTGACGGTTGAGATGGGGTCGCCCACCGTTAAAATCTTCTGGATTGCATGAGGGGCCACCTATTTTATTTTATTTTATTATTTATTTTTTTAACCTATGCCTTCAAATACACTAAAGATGCAGCAGACCAGGGTGAGTGGATACCCCAAAATCAGGCCATCCCAAAACTTAGGTGGGCCACGCCATATAATTTTAAAGGTTTTAGGCTCAGTTCTACATGATGTGGACCACCAAAACTTTGGATCGAAATGGGAACATGAGGTGGCCACGTGATGAAACGGTTCAGTAGATTGCGGACGCGGATTCGATGGGACCCCGGATCCAGCCAGATGTGTGCGACCCTGACTGTGGGGCCCACCTCTATGTACGGTTATATATCCACGTCATCCATCCGTTTTTCAATCTCATTTATGGCATGGTAGTTAAAAAAGAGACGGATCCAAATCTCAGGTGGACCACACCACAGGAAAACAGTGGTGATTGGATAACTACCATTAAAAACTGCCTACAGGCCCTTGTAGTGTTTATTTGCCATCTAACCCGTTGATAAGGTTACAAAAACCAGGATGAATAGAAAACACAAATAGCAACATTGATCCAAAACTTTTATGGTCTCGAAAAGTTTTAAGTGGTGGTAATTCAATCCATACTACGTGGTCCACCTGAAATTTGTATCTGCCTAATTTTTTGAGTATGCCTTAAAATAAGTTACCAAAACAGATGGACGGTGTAAATATACAACACATGAGGTGAGCCTCACGGTTAGGGTCGCACCCACCAGCCTGGGAGGTAGCTAATCCGAGTCTGTCTTTTTATTTTTATTTTTATTTTTACACACGCACACACACCACCGCACACTCACGCCATGGTGGGATTTCAGGCTTTCAGCTAATCCGAGTCCTTACAAGGCATGCACAATTCGGAAAAGGATTGCGTCCCTCCATACTTTGTGTACTCCTTGGAGCCCACGGTATACGTATGTCTTATCAACTCCGTCCATCATTTTAAAGCATGCACCGAAAATTGAAGCATATCCAAAGCTTAAGTGCATCACACCACAGGAAATCTTCTTGAGAGGGGATTTGATTGGGCCATGGTCACATCTGTTCATTTCGGCAGAAAATGCGTACTTTCAGCTATAAGCAAATTTTTAAGAAAAGTTGCTATTTTTTGTAATTTTGATTTTTTTAATATTTTTTATTTTTAAAGTTTTAGCTTTTGTTTTTTTAAAAAAGCAACTTATTACCACGCTAGGACTCTTTCAGCAAAGTTTATTTGAAAATTTTATTTTAAAACATTACGCTTTAGAAGAGTTTTATTAGAATTAGAATTTTGTTAATTTTGATAATTACGAATTTTAGTTTTAAATTTCTATATTAATGGTGTAACATGACCTACATTATAAAATTATTAATTAATTTATGAATTTTTATAAATATTATTTCTATTTTTTTACTTTTTTTTCTTGTGGATTCGAGAAGTCTCTGTAAGACTTTTAGAGAAGTTTCGTTGATTCGAAGTAATTATTCTTGTAGAAGACGGTGATTAACCACATAACGTTCATCCTTGTGTCATTATAGTTGACTCAACCGCTTGTTGACTTGCTAGTTTTGCCTTTTAATGAACCTGCTAGTTTCACCATGAGTCGCAGTCAGTCATTCCTGCTATGCGTATGGCATCTAACCTCCTTCTGGATTCCCCACCATAAAATACAGACCTTCAAAAAAATCAGATAGGTCCAACCATCACATAGGCTATCATATGAATTTGGACACCTCATTTCGGGTGCACATATTTGATAGTGTGCATGCAACGCAGCGGGGGCCACACGGGCAACACTGTAAGCAAGTGATCAATAATGTTTACATGTAGGTGAATATCTATTTAGGCGCAATGAGGCAGATCAGAGCAGCTGTCTGGATATTCTACACGGCCCCACTTGTAAAAATTCGTCCGGCTATAGATTTAAGAAAAGCTATATATGATCCTCTACTGGACCGTATGCAAAATATTCTCTAGTTTTATGCTATCCAGACCCTTGATCTGATACCCCACAATGAATGGATCAACTGCTGATGATTGTGAATGTAATTTTGTTCTTTTTAGTTGAATATTCAACACAATCATGCATTTCTCTTCTTAATAGTTCACTTTTTAGTCTGCCAATTGAAGAATTAGTAAGTTTCGATTTAGATATCAAAAGTGGCACCTATCAGATCAATGGTTTTGAGAAACATGGACCAGAGATCATATAATTGCCTTTTATATGATCTTGATGAGAAACTGGTGCGCCCAGTACCCACTCTACTAGTAGGAACTAGTTGTACATCTACCTAGTTGTGTGCAAGGCCCATCATGACTTTTGTATAACATCTAACCTGCCTAGCAAGCTAGTCTTACCCATGAAAATGGGATGTTCCAAAATCTGGTCGATCTGGCAACTAGGTAGGTCATCATATTATGAAAAATAATAAAGAACCACCTAAAAACTTCCTTATTCATATTAGGGTGTATCAACTTTGCTTTTTGAGGCAAGTCATTTCCATTGCAGGATTGAGATGGCATACAAACATCACAATTGAGTCACAGCATTTTTCAATTATGTTTATTATTGAAAAAACATGCTTTTACTGGCCTAAATCTGGTTGTAGACTCAAACATAAGCCTCCAACCTGATATTCTAGACCCCTCCAAAACCCATTAATTCCAATTCTTATTGGTGTATGAAACCAGCTGCGAAGGACCCAAGGGCACGTAATCAAATAATATTCAGATGAGTACTTCATATTGGGTCCCAATCATGGTTGGAAAATGATTTTTAGCACATAGCATCAGGATCAAGAACCACACCGGTTACAGACAGGGGTTAGTACAAGTTGAGGAGTATGAAAGTGCCAGGGGTAAGCCCAAAAGGCCATGGTTGGAAATAATAAGAAAAGCTTTAACGTCCTAAGGTATAATGAAAGCTTGGCTCATAGATAATGCTTTGATGATGAAGATGGTGGTATAAATAACTAACAGTATAAGGTCTTTTCACCCCTTCTCACCTTATATTGAGATGTTTCGGGCTGGTATGGGCTGATACAGCAGATCATTCATGGACGATCTTCGTACGTACATTCATGGACGATCTTCGTACGTACAAAGGCCATGCGTATAGATTTCAGATAATAATTTATGGGCCAAACCCCACATGCATGATAGTATGTACATAGGGTCTTTGGCAATATTCTGGATGAGATTGTAGAGAGGGAGATGAACTACTCCATGCAGAAATGGGTGGATTTCAAGGTGGAAACATTCGAAGTGGGCAGGGAAATTGAGGGCGACATTCTTCAGATATTGTAGAGAGGGAGATGAACTATTCCATGCAGAAATGGGTGGATTTCAAGGTGGAAACATTCGAAGTGGGCAGGGAAATTGAGGGCGACATTCTTCAGATATTGTTGAGAGGGAGATGAACTACTCCATGCAGAAATGGGTGGATTTCAAGGTGGAAACATTCGAAGTGGGCAGGGAAATTGAGGGCGACATTCTTCAGATATTGTTTGATGAAGTAGTGTTGGATCTTTGGCAATGCTATTGAGTCTGCAGCTATCACTTTAATGTGGTTACTTGGTTTTCTTTTGCATGAAACTGAAGATAGATTTTGAGAAGGGAACATTTGAAATGTGTGCAGAAATTGATATTGGTTATGTTTCTCATATCTAAGGTGGTTAATAGCCCAGCATGGCTAATCAGGCGTTCGGATAGAAAAGCGGATTGATTGATTATGGGATGCAATCTTGTAATTAGACAAGTTTATCAATTAACCCATGATGGGATTTTGTGTAAAAAAAAAAGTATACATATAGGGTCCGGATCCACGACAGATGGGAGCAGTGTTAACAATGTTAGTGATGATGTGGATGGAAATAGAAAATATTTATTTATATCAAATAGAGGATCCATATTCATACATAAAAGCTAGAACAGAAGGTTGTTGCTCATCAGCAAAACAGTGTAACGTCGCATGCATGAACAATGAACTGACGTACCACAGTTTTTAACAGCCCCCTCCACTGCCGCAGCCACCTCCACCACCACCACCACTGCAGCCACCTCCACCATCACCGCCGCCACCTCCACCACCACCACCATAACCACCACCTCTACCGCCACCCTTTCCTGGGCGATCTGGGTTATCCCCACAAGAAAAAATGATCATAGAAAAGATCGAGAGCGACACAACCATCATACATAGCAACCATACGCCCCCAGTAATATGGTAGATGTAAGCAACGCCACTTCCACCACTTCCACCAGCCAAAGCATCCAAAGACCTGGTGATTACTTGCCTCCAAGTGCAGAGGTTCGTAAGTAGTATCCCGTGAATGCGGAGTCGATCCTACAGGGAGATGAATTGTGAGAAGAAAAAAATCAAATGCAAAATAAACTAAATAATAAAAACTAAACCAATTATTTGATTTTGGAATTTTTGAATGGATGTAATTCAATGAATTAAAACAACATCCAAGCTTCAAAGTTCCACACATAGATTAATGTTCCAAAATCATGATGACTTGGATAACACAACTAGGATCTGAGCACTATGGTCAGCCTAGTCGAAAAATAAGATAGTTTAAATGTTAAAAAGTGATATAAAATATTAGAAAATAATGGATCTGCATCATTGACATATATTCTCAAGCGCCAGTGATTTTAAGTATTTAAGATCTATAGGATAATGAATATCAAAGAAATATAACAGGTTGACAACCTCTCCTATCTAGGAAATCTGATTGATCTAGGCTAAGCCTATCTATCAATGTGAATCTTATATGATGGAAACATATGGATCTCACATGAGGATAAAAAAATAAAACCTAAATAATAAATAACATGCATATACCATTCTTCTCATCATTAAAACAATCAATCATCATAATCTTAAAAAAATATTAAACTCATGTGCTTCCCTTCTAGCTTGGGCTAAAAGAAACTTAAAAAAATATAATTAAATTGCATAAATAAAAAGTGACAAGAAGAAAAAATGAAAATAAAAAAGATCTAAAATAAAAAGAACAACTTAAAAGATTTAATAAAACTAAAAACTCTTTAAAAATCCTAAAAAATTTTTTGGGATGCCTTCAATCGTGTTTTGAAATGCCCTATGAAGCCCTATTTATAAGTAGGGAACTCTAATTTTCATAAAAAGTTAAAAACCATAGAAACCGCATCAAATATACGTATTTTTTTAAAATAGACTCCTCGCTGCCTAGTTCGTTTAAAACAGACTTCCTACAGTGTAGTTTTTCAGAATAAACTTCACGCTTCAAAATACACTTTTTCAGGACGATTTTAGAATTCTTCACTTCAACTCATTAATTCTCTTCATTCGTCACTTGATTTTCTTAGATATTTGACATGTGAATGCTTCAATCTTAGTCTCCTAAAATCCATCCCTTTCCTTGATAAATCTTCAGCATCAAATCCATGCTTTTTAACACCCTTTCAATCCGAACACTTAAATTTACCTTGCAACACATGCATGAGTAAAATAGAATATTAAGATGATTTATATTCATAAAATTAAGAGATAAATGGAAAAAGTTATACAATATTTGAGTCTCAACACCTGGTCATTGTGAAATATCCTTCTAGCTTCTGAGATGCTAAGATCATTGATATACATGTATATGTACTTTCACACGCAACCCCTTCGTACTTGCTCAAGCTAAATATTTTTTAGACATGCAAGTTGTGCAGCGTGAAGATTACATTAATACAAAAGCCAGCCAACTGCACTCATTGATTAACTACAGTTCTATTTTGCAATTCATCTGTAAATTCTTTGATGAATTAAAAAAGTTATAGGTAGGTAGTGTGCTCCCACTTTTCTAAAAAAAGAAAGAAAGAAAGAAAGAAAGAAAGAATATGAGGTAGTCTAATTTCAAGCTTTGTCATATGTTGCAGAAGGCAAACTTGGTGGCAGATGGATTAGCAAGATTGGCCAGCTCTAATAGAAGTAATTCTCTCCTCGCTCAAAAGAAATAAACATTTAGAAAAATGTAATTAAGAAGATTAACTGTTATATACAAAAAAGTAATTCTCTCCTGCAAAGTTATTCAAGGGACCTGCTTAGCTCGACAGCCTGGGCTTAGGCTCGATTAGAATGGGCTAATAGCTGCCAGCATTTCTTCATTTATAATTGCTGAGGGATGTTAGCTTGGGTTGGTGGCTGTTTTTTTCCCCCTACATTCGGGCCAACCCCAACAACAAAATAAAGGCAGGGGCCGCCTATCATATTCCTTGAACAGGCCCCCACCCCCCACTAAATCTAGCCTCTACCCCGCCACTAAATCTAGCCCCTACCCCTCCCTAATGCTTCCAGGCCTGCTTGATCTAGGAGCAACTTCCCACATATGGTTTGAGGGAGGTCCAAAATTGAATTAAAGAATTTGTTGATCTGAGTGCAATTTCCCAAATATGCTTCTTGGTTTTCTTGACACGCTTGGGATACGGATCTATCTATAATATCACCTACTAAATAGGGAGATTACCATCTACGCCACCACCCCTTTCAACTATAAATAAGAGCATCTCCACTGGTGAAAGGTATGCACAAATCTCACCAAAAAACTCTACGTTCTATTAGACCTAGCTTGTCTGTCTAACTTTGGCATCAGAGGGTCCCTTGCTGCAGCCATGGTCTCCATCTTTATCTTCTCTTACAGGTCTCAAGTGATCTAAGAATGACCATATTTTTACATCAACATTTTGACGTCATCTGTGGGAAGCGATATTGAAAGTCATTCCCATCATCAACAGCGATCTTACAATGGCGAAAGGGAGAAAGAAAGCTCGGGCCATTGCTGCTGCACCCAACCCTGTACTCGTGGAACAGTATATGGACTATCGGGATTCACCTTCAGCTTCAGGCTAATTCTGCACTTGTAGGCCCAATGCAATGGTCCCAGAATCGGGGAGGTCGATTTGTCTCCCTAGAGCATCAAGTCAAAGCATTGACTAGTAACATCGGTCAGATAAGGCGAATGTTGGAAAGACAGAATCCTCCTCCTGACTAGCGGGCAAAGGAAGTGGCTACTCGGGAAACTACTGAAGTTTTTGCACCATCTCAGGCACCCATTAGCTCCCAGAGGTGCAAACAGGTCTGTGAAGCGCTGGGATGTACACCCACCCATTCTTCGGGAACTACCACACTGGCTGCCTTTGACTTACATCTTGCGTTGGAGAAGAAGAAGTGTGGTAAGACTCCCAAAACTATGGCCGAGAATGAGAACCCCCACGAGGTCGAACTCAAAGAACTATGAAGTCAGATCAGCAACATACTTCAAGCCTATCATGCATACGCTCCGACCCTACCCTTGTACCTATCCCCCTTAGTGAGTCTGACCTGACCCGCACTGTACAGGTCAGCTCGTTACTAGATCTAGACCTGCGTGTAACATCCTAAATTTTCACGACCAAAGTTTGTATTCGTGCCCGAGGAAACCGGGTGTTAATAATGTATAAACTTGGATGCTTTAGTAAAATCGCACCCTTTTTTTTTTGTTTGGATCACATCCAAATACATTTAAGAAGGTAACATTCACAAGAATAAAACCAACTATATTGATTATATTTCACCAACGTGAAAAAAGAATAATCAAAGGCCTTCTCTATGGAAATTTATTACATTTGTCGAGTTTACAGCGAAAGCGTAAAACTAAATCTGTACTTATTTTCTCTATTCTTTCAACATGATCTTCCTTATGGAGAATGTTCAGTAGGTCTTCAATCTATACGTCACCTACATAATTTGTACAGTTAGGAGATGGTCAATGCCCTACTCATAGTGAAGGTTATCCTTTAAGATTAACAATAATTCAAGAGATTCATCACAGGTAAAATAAGGGTCTGATATGTTTCGTGCTCCACTAACACGAGGAAATCAACATGCGCAAACAATCTACATGAGATGCATGCCTAGCAAAGTATGTGGGGCTCATCATACATAGTGATCATCACAATGTGAAATACGATTTATAGATAACCAGCTCGACTCGCATCCCATACTATGGATATTAGCTGGCATGGTCAACGCTACTGTGGATTTACGAAGGGACCTCAGAGCACAGCGACATAAGCTGGGTGAATTACGTGTAACGATTTGTTCATGGAGCGACTATTTGCGACATCCAATCCCAAAGTGATGTGACACTACAATAAAGAATTACACACATCGATTTGTGCACCACTACCCAAAGGCTTAAGGACTTACGTGCCCCAAGAGGGTCTCTATCCAGAGCGCTTTACATCTATGATAAAATATTTAAATCACTAGTTGTGATACATCTTACACATCACTTGCAGTTATAAAAATATATCATGAACAGTAGAATCTGAATCATGGAGGTTATGGAATAACAAGACACATGCCCATGCCTTTAATAATAGACGGCACAAGGCCAAATATAATGAGAGAAGAGTGACAATGGTTAACTCGACAAAAGTGGCAATGGCCAACATAATAAGAGAATAGTGACAATGGTCGACTCAATAACAGACGAGTGGCAGAACCAGTTCAAATATAAAGACGAGTGGCAGGGCTAACTCAATAATGGATGAGGCAGGGGCAAGGCTTGTACCCATGGCCTCATATAAATTCAAAGAACTTCTCTTGTATTTGACATCATGTCATAATCCCAAAATGGCCAATAAATTAATTGATAGGATAATTTTCAAGGAACATGTAAACATGAAATACATGATAATTCATATCGTAAAAGGCACAAAAAAGCCATAATTGATAGTGAAATATATAATAACATGGAAGATTCAAATTGATGTATAAAAGGAATACATGTAAATGCAATATCAAATTCATGAAAGCATGTATAGAAGCTAAGATAAACTAGTATGAAGACAAATATAATACAGGAAG
Organism: Magnolia kwangsiensis; assembly: GCA_037074715.1. Taxonomy (NCBI): domain Eukaryota; kingdom Viridiplantae; phylum Streptophyta; class Magnoliopsida; order Magnoliales; family Magnoliaceae; genus Magnolia; species Magnolia kwangsiensis. The sequence continues at coordinate 111,138,284 of CM073582.1, read as the reverse complement.
GCATGTAAAAGGCAGGATAAATAAATCAACTTAAATTATTGTAAGCTTAAAGGATAAAACCCTCACCTCAGGTTGTGATGTCGTTCAAGTTGAATGCTCAAAGGCATATTTTAGGATTAAGTTTTAATCTACCTGATTTAGATTGGTTACCATTAGAGGTTAGGTTAGTATTTAAGGAATTCATTTAGTTTAGACTTTAGACGGGTGAATAACTCGTACATATCCCGTTACGATTCATCCAACTATCATACTTAAATATGGAGTGCCCTTTTTAGAGGGTGGGATTAAATAAAAAAAGAAGACAAAGGGTAGGAGGATAGGAAGGAATCAAACCGGAGTATCAGTCGGGTGTGGCTGTAACGGCCTCCCTTAAGCTTCCTCTTCTTCTCTCTCTCTCTTTCTTTCTTCTTTCCTTTTCCTTCCCTTTCTTTCCTTCTTTCTTCTTCTCTTTTCTTTTCTTCCTTTCTTTCTTTCTCTACTTCTTCCTTACTGGACGACAGTAAACGTGGGCGAATGGAGCTGATGCTCGGCTGAAGCCTCACTTACTCTTTCTCTTTTTTCACGTCCTTCCTTACTTCTCTTTCCCTCATCCTTGGGTTGGATGAAGGTCTTTTATAGGCGAAGAGAGTCTCTAGGATCTTCTGATCAGTTACGCAGCTGCGTGCGGAACCTGTTGTTACGCAGTCATGCATTGCATTACAGGCAAACTTGGATTGATCCTGAATCACATTGATTGTTTGCTCGACGTGGGGAGGGATAAGATACCCTTCCCAGCATTTTGAAGGGTGCAGATTAGGCTTTCGGTCCCTGTTCTGATCATCAAACTCTTCGCAGCGGGCTCTGTTTCCGCATATCCCATGTTGTCCTTGTGATGAAGGAATCCCACACAGTTCAAGATTTGAATGCTTGGTGAGTCCGGCGACTTGGTTACAGTGGAGCAGTGGGGTCCACTGTGGCTATTTTTTGAGAAATCCACTCCGTTCATTAGTTTTGTAGGGCCAGGTTAGGCCTTGGGTCAAAATATGGGGTAGGTCCGAGATTTGGGTGGGCCCCACTATTAGTTCGCATGAGGACTGTGTTCACCGTTGAACTTAGAAATCAGTTACGTGAGTTCTTGGTTTTTCATTCGCATGTAATAGGTGGGGTCCTCTATGGTGATCTTTTGGAAAATCCGCTCCCTTCATTGACTTCAGCTCGCTATATGGGTCTACGGACCCAAATTTGAAGTAGATCCGAGTTCTAGGTGGGCCATAGGGTCCGATGGAGTATTGAAAATAGTCACCGTTGAAACTTCAACTGGAATTTGCGTCCAACAGTACCATGCGCTTGGTAACCCATTATTTACAATTCTACCCTTTCTTTTTCCACACTTTTACCGTTCATAACTCAAGACTCCACAGTCCAAATGTGATGAAATTTGACGGGTGATCTTTATTTTTCATGCTCTTTTCGTGGCCTAAATTTAAGCTCGCTCTCTTTAGGATGACTAAGATACTCTTTTAATAGTTAATATGCTTCAAAATTTCAAAATAGCATTTGTACTCACCTAATTATTGAATTACCGGGTGGTTTGGACCTATCCTCCGAAATCTTCGTGATGATAGGTTTACCATAATATTCATTTAGCCCATTTGACAGATTTAAACATGACAGACGGTCAGATAACTTGCTAAAAATAAGAAAACTTGATGGTTAGCATTCTAGTAATGTATCTGGGTGAATGTACTGTCAGTTTTGTAAATGGACAAACATGAGGTAATTTTCTAGAATGATTAAGTACTGTCAGTTTTGTAAATGGACAAACATGAGGTAATTTTCTGGAATGATTAAGTACTGTCAGTTTTGTAAATGGACAAACATGAGGTGATTTTCTGGAATGATTAAGGATTGGACATGTATATTGTTAGATTCGAGTGACTTCTTCACATGTCTAAGTTCCTTGTATAGTAATTCTAATAGTGATCTAAACATATCCATATGGTGTGAATAAGATGGACGGGTCAGAATCTTGATCTGATAAGTGTAGGAATGGATGTGGAGGTTAATTAGTTAATTTACTACGTTCCAAGGGTTAAAATTCAACGTGTATGGTTAATTTATGATAATTAAGCCTGGTATAAAATTTCATATAAAATGGATTGTGGGAACCATGTGATCTAGAATTTAGGGTATATGTCGATGGCATTTTCATAATTATTGTTGATCTGTAAGTTTTAGGAAATCCAATAGCTCCACATGATTATAAGAATGTTTTTAAGTAATTCTTACAAAAGAACGTATATCTAAATCATTACGGATAGTGAGTTATTCATCTTGAGATTCATGTGAAAGTACTTACGTTAAATCACGTGATGGATGGTCTTATCTTGAAATCGACTGTCAGATGGATGAATCTATTGAATGGAGGTAATTCACAACGGTTAGGTTTGTATTAGGGTGAGGTTGTCAGGTTAGGATAGTTAGATTGGTATCATACACGTGTACATACTAAATAGAATTCTTGGTAACGCTCGAGAACTTTCAATACTCGGGTATTGAAAAGTTCGGGGCATTACACTGCGTGATAAGATCATAGACCTCCTTCGATGCCATGCTGACGTATTCACCTGGTCTCACCGAGACATGCCTAGTATCAGCCCGGAAGTAATGGTCCACAAGCTGAGCGTTGATCCCGACCACCGACCAGTGAGGCAGAAGTAATGATCTTTCGAACTAGAACGATATGCCTTCATTGGAGAGGAGGTCTAATATCCTGACTGGATTGCATACCAACATTGTCTTATTGAAAAAAATCTAATAAGAAATGGCGGGTCTATGTTGACTACACAGACCCGAACAAGGCTTGTCCTAAGGATAGTTTTTCTCTTCTGAGGATCGACGAGCTGTTCAACAACACCGCCGGGCACGAGCTCTTAAGCTTCATGAATGCATACTCAGGTTACAATCAAATCACCATGCGCCCACATGACAAGCAGAAAATCACCTTTATCATTGACGAAGGGCTCTACTGCTATAGGGTGATTCCTTTTAGACTGAAGAACAATGGAGCTACGTACCAACGGCTGGATAACAAGATATTTTTTTAGCAGATCGGGCACTCCATGGAGGTTTTCATCGCCGACATGCTCGTCAAGAGTGTCAAAGTTATAGGCCATACCGCTGACCTCGAGGAGATGTTCACAATCCTGTGAAAATATAAGATGAAGTTAAACCTGAGCAGGCGCGCCTTCGGCGTCAACTCAGGAAAAATCATTGGCTTTTCGATCAGCCAAAGGGGAATTGAGGCCAACCTCGATAAGATCCGAGCACTGCTAGACATGAGCTCACCCAAGACGATGAAAGAAATCCAATGTCTCAATGGAAGGGTCATTGCCCTTAATCACTTTGTCTCCCGAGCCATTGACAAGTACCTTCCTTCTAGCAGTTGAAAGGCAAAAACAAGATGGATTAATGGACTAAGGACTATGAGCAAGCATTTTAGCAGCTCAAGCAGTACTTAGGTTCACCTATGCTACTTTCTAAGCTCGAGTAAGGAGAACCACCGCTGTTCTACCTGGCTGTTTCTGCCGCGGCGGTCAGCTCGACCCTTATTCGAGTGTAAGGGGGGAGACGGCTCCCAGTGTACTATGTCAGTAAGGCCTTAGTCCCAACCAAGACCAGGTATTCAAAAATCGAGAAGCTTGCCCTAGCTTTAGTCATGTCATCTTGTCGCCTCCATCCTTACTCCAGGCCCACACAATCATAGTCCCGACTAATTAGCCTCTTCGTCAAGTGCTCTAGAAGTCCAAAGTATCGGGAAGGCAAACAAAATGGGCAATCGAGCTCAATAAATTTAACATCAAATATCAAACTCGAACCATCATTAAAGAGCAAGCAGTGGCTGACTTCATTGTCGAGTTCACCTGCAGCCAAAACTTGTAAACCGATCAAAGCAACAAATCCGACCACCCGACCGTAGTTGACCAAATGGTTGAAGCTGACCAACTGACCTGGACATTGTATGTCAACGGATCATCTAAGTCTAAAGGCAGCGGGGTCGGGGTATTCCTTGAGGCTCCCGACCAGACCTGCACGCAATATGCCTTAAGATTTAGATTTCAGACATCGAATAATATGTTAGAGTATGAAGCATTGCTCACGGGGCTCAGGCTAGCATCAACAGTGGGGGTTCGGATTCTGAAAGTCCACAGTGATTCATGACTCATTGTTAACTAGGTCGCCAACGAGTACTAGGCTAAGGAAGAAAAAATGATCTCTTATCTTCAGAAGGCCCATGAACTCATCAACAAATTCTAAAAATGTGAAGTTGTCCATGTCCCCAAAGCAGAGAATTCTAAAGATGATGCACTGGCAAATTTGGTCACAATGACCGAGGACAACATCCTGAATTCAATCTCTGTCGAGTTCTTGTCCGGCCCAAGCATCGGTGAGTTCGACCCGGAAGTCACTTGCCCCATCAGCTCGGCCTCAAGCTAGATGGATCCGATTTTTAAATATCTCTGGGAGGGCACATGTTGAGGGTCAAATATTGCATATCAGACCCTATTTATTTCCTAGATTTACGAGCATGATACTGTCTAATGGCCCGTTTTATCGTGTTTATGTTGCAAGGTGATTTTAAGAGCCTGTACTGAAAAAGGATATTAAATGCATGGTTTTAGTGCTCAAGATTCACTAAGGCAAGGGACGGATCCCAGGGGACCAAGATCAGTGGATTTACACGCCGAAGATCAGCGGAATTTCAGCCGTTCACCTTCAAATGGCCCGAAATTGGTGTATAATGCAAGATCACAAGGTTTCCACCATCGGATTGACACGAAACTTCATACACGGCCTGGGGACCATAAAGTAACCGTACAAGATGAATTTCAGCAGATGAAACCTTGTGGAAGTGGCCCAACGGCTAGATCAGCCCATGAATCTGTGATTTGGGGCCCACCTGAGACTTGGATATGCTTTAAAATTGGTATCGACGGCTTAAATGATATGACAGAGTGAATGGTCGGATCGGATTTCTCAAGAACATCGTAGTGCACACCACACGAGGGTAGACGTGCATGTAGTGCACGACCACGTGAATTGCACTGAACAATTCAGTCCGGTCAAACAAGCAGAAGACCGCGTCTTCTATAAGAAATCAAAAAAACGGACAGCGTCTTCACGCTGTCCGTCCGTTTTTCAGTTGTGGGGTCCACCCATCACCTATTTAGATAATCCGGGCCATTCATTCACTCTATAGAATAGGCTTAACCATCACCTAGGTGGCGGAATCCTGGAAGACAACATAAAACTGATTTCAACCTTTAAAACGGAAGATGAACGGTGACTTTACAGATCAGGTGGGCCATCTCAGAAATCATTCAAAATTATCTATCCCTGATCTAAAATTCAAGCTCCATTCAATGGATGGACTGGATTTCTCTGGAAATTCCGCTCATGGACCCCACCAAGCTTCACGCAGCTCCTCTGCGTAAAGATTACGCAGCGTCTTCGCTGCCGACGCCGGTTTCTCTCAGAAGGGCCCACCCATCATACAGATGTCTGATCTGAACCGTCCATTATGTCCTGGATGATGGGACGACTACAATTATGGTGACCATTTGGTCCCATGCACCTGATCACAAGAAATCTATATTTAGAATCAAGATAGATGGCGGAATCAAAATCTTATGGCCCACCATAGTTGGGATCCAAAATCGAGCATGTCTGGACGTTTTTTCATCCTGAAGCTAGTGGACGGCTTGGATTTCACCACTGATATTAATCATGGGCCCACTGGCAGCCAAAGCAAGACGCGAAGGCTCTGTTTCGCAGTCCGTAAAAAAATAGGATTTTCGAATTTTCTTGGCCCGCCATCAAAGATCGGATGGTCGATCAGCACCGTCTATCTGATAGAGGAGATAAAAATGTCCTAAGTGACGTTTCTATCTAAGCCGCTCGTGGATGCTTCGCACACCAGAAGAAGGCAGAAAACGTTATTTTTAATGGTAGCTACGTAAACACCTCCGCAGCCTCTGTTGCACACCCACTCGAGGACTCTCTCTCTCTCCACCGACCCTTTGGCGTTATAAAAGGAAGTAAGAGAGAGGAGAAGAGGGGGAATTCAAGGTCTTGGGAGGAGAGATCAGTTGGGACGTGGAGCTTGGGCTTGGAGACGTGGGTGTGTACGTGTGGAGCAAAGAGAAATAAAGGGTTTGGATTTAATTTTTGTTTTATTTTCAAGACTTACATGGAGATCAGTCCATCCATGTCAGGCTAAAACCCCTTAGCTAGGGCCAAGGGGTGAAGCTTGTAGTGAGATGGGAGGTTTTAATTTATGTTTTTATTTATTTATTTATGAATTAACGTTGATTTTAGTTGATTATTAATGGCATGTTTTGTTTAGTCTTTAATGGTCTGTTGTGACTAAAATTACAATGGGTCTGCAATGGCTTGGAGCATGTCCTTTTTTCCTTTATGTTTATGACGTCGGGACGTCCTGTTGTTCACCGTAGTCTCCTGGGCATGGTTGGATGACGGTACCCTTCCTAACTTTCATACATGTGATTGGGTGGTAATTAGTTTAATTCTGTTGTTTTGCATAGTCTTTTGGGCATGGTTTGGTGATGGAATCCATTCTAATTTATCTTCCTTTCATCTCTTTGAAAACTAGATCAACGGCAGTTCAGTAATTTCCATGATTTTTGATGCAAGCATAAGTTCTCCCTGATCTCTACAAGTGGATCCTCTGAATCCCTAGTTTCTCTTCCTCTGATTTATCTTAAGTTTAGAAAATTATTCCATCATTATTCCTCAATTTATACTTGATTTAGAATTCATCTTTTTCTAGTTCAATTTCTATTTAATTTTAAATAACGTACAAGTTTCAGTCCCTTGGGATTCGACCTCGGTCTTACCGAGTTATTACTACATCACAACCCTGCACTTGGGGAGTGAACAAGTTTTTGGCGCCGTTGCCGGGGACTGTCGGCTATGTTTTTCTGAAATTAATTAGTTTTAGGATTAGTTTTGGATTAGATTTTTTTTTTTTTTTAGAAATTTTTTCTAGGTTTAGAAGCTTGATTATTTTCCTTATTAGAACTTTTTCCTAACTTAAGAAATTTGCTATTCTTCCTTCTATTTGATTTTTAGAACTAACTTAATTTTTCTGTTTTGTAGGAAACTTCTAATTTAGTAAGCTCTTTCTAATTTTTATTTTTTTATTTTTTTTAGAATTTCTTTTCTTTTCTCTAAAAATTAGTTTACTTTTAATTAGAACTTTCTATTCTTAGAAACTAACTTATTTTGTTTTGTTTTGCAGATTCTTAACCTAGGACTCCAACTTTGGTAACCTCTTTCCATCTTTTCCCTTTATTTTCTAGATTTCTTCTTCCTTTTTTTAGGTTTAAGTTAGAATTTGAGGGCTGAGTGTGTTTTATTCCCCATTGGGCACGCGACAACACTCGACGTCTCGTGACTGAAGGAGGATTAGCTGAGGGGTTGACTGTCCATCGCAGGACTAGACACCACTTGAATTTTCCTGAGTTAGAGGACGTTATGACTGAAAATCAACCTCAAGCACTAACCCAACCAGGGGTTGAGGAAGTACATGATGAGAATGAGGTGCATCAGGCACCCCCGCCTCGTACTTTACGAGATTATTTACAACCGGCGGGGGTGAGTACGCCCTCATGCATGATTTTTCCTGAGAATATAGGACATATGGACATCAAGCCAGGGGTTATCCAACTCCTTCCTAAGTTTCATGGGCTTGAGTCTGAAGAACTATACTTGCATCTGAAAGAGTTCGATGAAATCATAGGCACCTTATACTTTCCTAATGTATCTGAGGATACTATTAGGCTGAAACTCTTTCCATTTTCTTTGAAAGAAAAAGCCAAGACGTGGTTACATTCACTGCGTCCTAGATCCATTGGCACATGGAATGATATGCAGAGGGAATTTATAAAGAAATTTTTTCCACATCATAAGATAATTACCCTCAGGAGAGCAATCATGAACTTTGCCCAAAAGGAAGATGAAACATTCTTCCAATGTTGGGAAAGGTTCAAGGATCTGGTTAATGCATGCCCACAACATGGCTTTGAAATATGGCGCATTACGAATTTTTTCTATGATGGGCTAACATCTTCCATGCGCCAAATGGTCGAGACAATGTGTAACGGAGATTTTATTAATAAAAATGTCGACGAGGTATGGGATTACCTCGATAATCTTGCTGAAAAAACACAATCATGGGACTATTACCCAAGGACGAACACTACGTCTAGGCCGACTCATTCAAGGGAAAAAGGAGGAATATATCTCCTGAAAGAGGATAATGATCTTAACGCTAAGGTGGCCAATCTCACCAGAAAATTTGAGGCCATGGAAGGAAGGAAGGAAAAGGTTAATGAAAGTGTTTGCGGCATCTGTGATTGCAACATTCATACTACTGAAAATTGTCCTTCAATACCTGCCTTTCGAGATGTATTGAATGAACAATCCAATGCAGTAAATAACTATCAAAGACCTTTCAATAGACCACCCTCTAATACTTACAATCCTGGCTGGAAAAATCACCCGAATTTTAGTTGGAGGAACGGACAAACTGCTACCCCTCAAGGTTTCTTCAATCAAAATCTAAATCAGGGGAAACCTCAAGAAGAATCGGTTCAAATTTCCATACAAGAGCTGGCTCAGACAATGCAAGGAATTTCAGATTTTATGCAAAAAATATATTCACGTATGACGGCTATGGAAAAAGGGATGCTCCCTGCACAACCAATCCCTAATCTGAAACCGCAATACGAGACAGGTGATCCCAGCTCTTCAAATCAAATGGGACATGCTAAATCCATCACCACTCTTAGGAGTGAGAAGGTTATTGATAAAACCCTTCCGGTGAGGCCCGAAAAGCCTCAAGAACCAGAAGAGGACAACAATGATGGATCTAGTGGCGCCCCAAAAAAATTTGAACCGGAACCTCTAGAAAAGCCAGTTGCTCCGTTTCCCCAACGGTTGGTTGAATCAAAACGTCTATCTAACTCTCAGGATATCCTAGAGGTGTTGAAACAAGTGAAAGTCAACATTTCTCTGCTTGACGTTGTAAAACAGATACCTTCATATGCTAAATTTCTAAAGGACTTATGCACTACCAAACGACGGAAAAGTGTTCAAAAGAAGATCTCCTTGACTGAAAAAGTGAGTGCCATCCTGAAACAAGATGTGCCGCAAAAATTCAAAGATCCCGGTTGCCCAACCATATCATGTGTGATCGGGAACTATCGAATTGATCACGCACTTCTTGACTTAGGAGCAAGCGTCAATCTGATTCCTTACTCGGTATACCAACAGTTAGGTTTGGGTGAATTAAAACCCACTCGAACCACACTACAACTTGCTGATCGTTCTGTTCGTATACCAAGAGGGATCATCGAGGATGTGTTGGTCCAGGTGGATAGATTTTACTACCTTATTGATTTTATCATCTTGGACACCGAACCCATCAATGACACGAGCACTCAGATTCCCGTCATTCTTGGTCGCCCATTCCTGTCCACTTCAAATGGAATTATCAATTGCAGGAATGGTGTCATGACTATGTCCTTTGGAAATTTGACATTGGAATCGAATATCTTTTTCAATAAAGAGGATGATGACGATTTTCACGATGTTAACATGATTGATTCTTTTGTGGAAGATAGAACGCCTCTCACCATCCTCTGATCTTCTAGAGACGTGCCTGGCCCACTCCCATGATCTTGATGATGATATAATTAGGGAGACGTGTGCCATGCTTGATACTGCACCGGTACTTGAAGTTAACCGGTGGAGGCCACACATTGAAGAATTGCCCCAAACTTATGTAGTGCCTCTACCGTCTAACCTCAAGCCACTGAAGCTTGACCTAAAACCTTTGCCCTCTGATTTAAAATATGTCTATTTAGGTCAAGATGAGACATACCCGGTGGTGATCTCTGCCACCTGGAGAAAGAACAGGAGAGTATGCTGATATCTACTCTCATTGAGCATAAGGGAGCTCTTGGATGGACGATAGCGGACCTCAAGGGAATTAACCCATCGATTTGTACTCACCGTATATATCTTGAGGACAATGCAAAGGCTGTTCGACAATCACAACGTAGACTAAATCCAAACATGAAGGAAGTGGTTAAGGCCGAGGTTCTCAAACTATTGGAAGTGGGGATCATTTACCCCATATCCGATAGTCAATTGGTGAGTCCAACTCAGGTAGTTCCTAAGAAGTCCGGGATCACCATCGTAGCCAATGCCAATAATGAACTCGTGCCGACCAGAGTTACTACTGGTTAGAGAATGTGCATTGACTACAGAAAGCTGAATACCGTCACAAGGAAAGACCACTTTCCTTTGCCCTTCATTGATCAAATCCTAGAAAGGCTAACTAGTCATTCCTATTATTGTTTCCTTGAAGGGTATTCAGGTTATAATCAGATTGAAATCGCCCCTGAGGATCAGGAAAAGACCACATTTACATGTCCCTATGGCACCTTTGCTTACAGAAGGATGCCATTCGGGCTATGTAATGCCCCTGTCACCTTTCAGCGATGCATGACGAGTATCTTTTCTGACATGGTGGGGAAATATCTAGAGGTCTTCATGGACGATTTCTCTGTTTTTGGTTCATCTTTCAGCGAATGCTTAGCAAGTCTTAAATGTGTGCTGAAAAGATGTGAAGAAAAAAATTTGGTACTTAACTGGGAGAAGTGCCATTTTATGGTTTAAAAGGGAATTGTCCTTGGGCATATCATCTCGTCCAAAGGAATCGAGGTAGATAAGGCAAAAATCGATCTTATCTCTAACCTACCTCCATCCAAGAACATCAGAAATGTGTGATCCTTCTTAGGACACGCAGGCTTTTACAGACGATTCATAAAGGATTTTAGTCTCCTCTCTCGTCCTTTATGTAATCTTCTTCAAAAGGATACACTATACGAGTGGAATGAGCAGTGCCAAGAAGCTTTCACTAAGCTTAAGGGCATGCTATCCACTGCACCTATCATGCAGCCACCTGACTGGAGTCTTCCTTTTGAACTTATGTGCGACGCCTCTGATTATGCTCTTGGAGCGGTTCTAGGCCAGAGAAAAGATAAACGGCCTTACGTTATTCACTACGCAAGTAGGACTCTAAATCCTGCCCAAGTGAACTACTCGACTATGGAAAAGGAACTCTTAGCCGTAGTGTTCTCTTTGGACAAATTTAGGTCTTACCTGATCGGATCCAAGATCATCATCTACACAGATCACGCGGCACTTAAGTATCTTCTTTCTAAGAATGATTCTAAGCCCCGCCTGATACGATGGATCCTTCTACTCCAAGAATTTGATTTGAAAATTAAAGATAAAAAGGGAGTAGAGAACGTAGTGGCCGATCATCTTTCTCGCCTTAATACCTCGGATTCCCTTGAGGCAACCCATATCAATGACATGTTCCCTGATGAACAACTGTTTAGAGTCTCCCATTCACCTTGGTTCGCTGATATTGCTAATTATCTTGCTACAGGTGCCATACCGACACACTGAAGAAATTCTTTACCAAGGTGCGTAACTTTTTCTGGGACGATCCATATTTGTTTAAATATTTCCCAGACCAAATCTTAAGGAGATGCGTACCAGACGATGAGCATCAGAGTGTCATCTCCTTCTGTCACTCACAGGCCTGTGGTGGTCACTTTTCTGCTAAAAAGACCACGGCCAAGATTTTACAATGTGGCTTCTACTGGCCCACTATGTTCAGGGACACTCATGAGTTTTGTAAGGCTTGTGAGCGTTGTCAGAAATTGGGAGTATTGTCCCGTCGAAATATGATGCCCTTGAATCCCATCCTTATTATAGAAGCATTTGATTGTTGGGGCATTGATTTCATGGGACCATTCCCCCAATCATTTGGAAATCTGTATATTTTGCTCGCCGTACACTATGTCACTAAATGGGTCGAAGCAATTCCGTGCCGCAAAAATGACCATCGCACGGTCATTAAATTTTTAAAAGAAAATATCCTGTCGCGGTTTGGAACACCTCGAGCCATCATTAGTGACGGGGGCTCACACTTCTGTAATAGACCATTCGAGAGTTTAATGAAGAAATACGGTATCTCGCATAAGGTGAGCACCCCATACTATCCACAAACAAGTGGACAAGCTGAGATTTCCAATAGAGAGATCAAACATATCCTAGAGAAAACGGTTAACCCTGATCGTAAAGACTGGTCAATCCGATTGACCGATGCCTTATGGGCGTACCGTACTGCTTTCAAAACTCCTATTGGAACATCTCCCTTTAGACTTGTCTATGGGAAAGCCTGTCACTTGCCTGTGGAATTGGAACATAAAGCATACTGGACGATCAAAAATCTGAATTTCAATCCGGACAACGCTGGCTCGCTACGCAAACTTCAGTTAAACGAACTTGAAGAAATCCGGAATGATGCGTACGAAAACTCAAGAATTTACAAGGACAGGATGAAGGCGTTTCATGATCAACATATTCTACGAAAATCATTCACGCCAGGTCAGAAAGTCCTCTTGTATGACTCTCGACTACATCTCTTTCCGGGTAAGCTTCGATCTCGTTGGACCGGCCCTTACATTGTTGTTACTGCTTATCCTCATGGGGCCCTCGATATAAGAGATTCCGACAATGGCAAGGAGTTTAAAGTAAATGGACATCGATTAAAGCCATTTGTTGAGACATTTGATTCAGAGGACATGTCCATGCCTCTGATTGCTCCTGTTTATCAGGACTGATCTCCTAGTCTGATGGAGGTATAGGTATGTTTATCGCTTTCATAGGTTTAGGATAGTCGCTTTCGTAGGTTAGTTAGTTCAATGTTTGTGGGTAACATTGCTGCAAACCCTCACGAGACTACAACTCGTCCGCTAGGGGTAACCTAGGGGTTTAAAGGCTTGTTGCATACGCTAAATGCAATCGAGAGCACCTGCGAAAGTGGTATAGGTAAAATTTTATTTTTGTTATTTTTGTTCTGCTTTCTCTCTTCCAGTGATCTTTTGAAAAATCTCTCTCGATTCGTTATCCAGGTACTATTCTCCCATAACTTCTCATTTACTTTCGTTGTCCCATGTGCATTGCATGTTTATATCTTTTACATTGAGGACAATGTAGATTTTAGGTTGGGGGTGGGAGATTAGGTAACCCAATCAGTATTTTCTAGGTCTTGAGCAAAAATTGTGAAAATTTTTAACATTTTTCTGGAAATTCCTATGATTTCGAAGTGATTTTGACAGCCATCTTGGATTTAGAATTACAAGATGTTGGATTTATGACTCTTGGATTCAGTATCTATTAGATTTCACAGTTAAGTTGACTTGTTAATCAAGAATTAGAAGTTGTAAACATTGATTGAGTCATGATTTTGCATGTCACATTAAGGTTTCAATTGGATATTGAAGGTTTAACTTGGTAATCACGAAGCATGTAAGGAACCAACTCGCTTAAAATTTGCCCATCACGATCAATTAAAGAAAAAAAAAAAAACGGATACCTTTGAAAAAGGTTGGGCGAATAATCTTCACCATAGGTTTACTCCCTATAGGTATAGATTTAATTCCCCATGGATGATATACAAATAGGGTTGGGTGTATAGTCTTCACCATAGGGTTGCTCCCTATAGGTGAGGATTTAATTCCCATTCTTGGCATTACCTTTAATAGAAAAATCAAAAGATAGAATTTATGAGGCAAGTTTGGTTACCATGAATTCTCTTGTTGATTACCAATGATACCATGAAATAACAAATTGAATCTTAATGTTGATAAGTCGAGATTACACTATGCAACCATGGATCTCAATGTTTAGAAATTTTCTAATTGGGGATTAATATTTTGAACTTGATTATGAAGTTTACTGTGTGCTTGAGCCCAGGAGAAAGGAATGCCCAACATTCATGAATTTTAGAATTCTAGTATCTGCATCGTTTTTCAAAAATCACTCGTATTTTTCGCATATTTTGCTCGGGACTAGCAAAATGCTGGTTGGGGGTTGTGTTGAGGGTCAAATATTGCATATCAGACCCTATTTATTTCCTAGATTTACGAGCATGATACTGTCTAATGGCCCGTTTTATCGTGTTTATGTTGCAAGGTGATTTTAAGAGCCTTTACTGAAAAAGGATGTTAAATGCATGGTTTTAGCGCTCAAGATTCACTAAGGCAAGGGACGGATCCCAGGGGACCAAGATCAGTGGATTTACACGCCGAAGATCAGCGGAATTTCAGCCGTTCACCTTCAAATGGCCCGAAATTGGTGTATAATGCAAGATCACAAGGTTTCCACCATCAGATTGACACGAAACTTCATACGCGGCCTGGGGACCATAAAGTAACCGTACATGATGAATTTCAGTAGATGAAACCTTGTGGAAGTGGCCCAACGGCTAGATCAGCCCATGAATCTGTGATTTGGGGCCCACCTGAGACTTGGATATGCTTCAAAATTGGTATCGACGGCTTAAATGATATGACAGAGTGAATGGTCGGATCGGATTTCTTAAGAACATCGTAGTGCACACCACACGAGGGTAGACGTGCATGTAGTGCACGACCACGTGAATTGCACCGAACAATTCAGTCCGGTCAAACAAGCAGAAGACCGCGTCTTCTATAAAAAATCAAAAAAATGGACAGCGTCTTCACGCTGTCCGTCCATTTTTCAGTTGTGGGGTCCACCCATCACCTATTTAGATAATCCGGGCCATTCATTCACTCTATAGAATAGGCTTAACCATCACCTAGGTGGCGGAATCCTAGAAGACAACATAAAACTGATTTCAACCTTTAAAACGGAAGATGAACGGTGACTTTACAGATCAGGTGGGCCATCTCAGAAATCATTCAAAATTATCTATCCCTGATCGAAAATTCAAGCTCCATTCAATGGATGGACTGGATTTCTCTGGAAATTCCGCTCATGGACCCCACCAAGCTTCACGCAGCTCCTCTGCGTAAAGATTACGCAGCGTCTTCGCTGCCGACGCCGGTTTCTCTCAGAAGGGCCCACCCATCATACAGATGTCTGATCTGAACCGTCCATTGTGTCCTGGATGATGGGACGACTACAATTATGGTTACCATTTGGTCCCATGCACCTGATCACAAGAAATCTGTATTTAGAATCAAGATAGACGGCGGAATCAAGATCTTATGGCCCACCATAGTTGGGATCCAAAATCGAGCATGTCTGGACGTTTTTTCATCCTGAAGCTAGTGGACGGCTTGGATTTCACCACTGATATTAATCATGGGCCCACTGGCAGCCAAAGCAAGACGCGAAGGCTCTGTTTCGCAATCCGTAAAAAAATAGGATTTTCGGATTTTCTTGGCCCGCCATCAAAGATCGGATGGCCGATCAGCACCGTCTATCTGATAGAGGAGATAAAAATGTCCTAAGTGACGTTTCTATCTAAGCCGCTCGTGGATGCTTCGCACACCAGAAGAAGGCAGAAAACGTTATTTTTAATGGTAGCTACGTAAACACCTCCGCAGCCTCTGTTGCACACCCACTCGAGGACTCTCTCTCTCTCCACCGACCCTTTGGCGTTATAAAAGGAAGTAAGAGAGAGGAGAAGAGGGGGAATTCAAGGTCTTGGGAGGAGAGATCAGTTGGGACGTGGAGCTTGGGCTTGGAGACGTGGGTGTGTACGTGTGGAGCAAAGAGAAATAAAGGGTTTGGATTTAATTTTTGTTTTATTTCCAAGACTTACATGGAGATCAGTCCATCCATGTCAGGCTAAAACCCCTTAGCTAGGGCCAAGGGGTGAAGCTTGTAGTGAGATGGGAGGTTTTAATTTATGTTTTTATTTATTTATTTATGAATTAACGTTGATTTTAGTTGATTATTAATGGCATGTTTTGTTTAGTCTTTAATGGTCTGTTGTGACTAAAATTACAATGGGTCTGCAATGGCTTGGAGCATGTCCTTTTCTCCTTTATGTTTATGACGTCAGGACGTCCTGTTGTTCACCATAGTCTCCTGGGCATGGTTGGATGACGGTACCCTTCCTAACTTTCATACATGTGATTGGGTGGTAATTAGTTTAATTCTGTTGTTTACCATAGTCTTTTGGGTATAATTTGGTGATGGAATCCATTCTAATTTATCTTCCTTTCATCTCTTTGAAAACTAGATCAACGGAAGTTCAGTAATTTCCATGATTTTTGATGCAAGCATAAGTTCTCCCTGATCTCTACAAGTGGATCCTCTGAATCCCTAGTTTCTCTTCCTCTGATTTATCTTAAGTTTAGAAAATTATTCCATCATTATTCCTCAATTTATACTTGATCTAGAATTCATATTTTTCTAGTTCAATTTCTATTTAATTTTAGATAACGTACAAGTTTCAGTCCCTTGGGATTCGACCTCGGTCTTACCGAGTTATTACTACATCACAACCCTGCACTTGGGGAGTGAACAACATGCTACCCTAAGACAAGCTTGAGGCACACAAAATTCGGGTCAGGTTAGCTCGGTAAACCATGGTGGTATACACCCTCTACAAGAAAGGGTTTTCCTTGCCCTACCTTGGAGGCCTATGAGATAAAGAAGTCGATTATGTTCTGAAGGAGATACACGATGGAATCTACGGTAACCACTCCAACAATTGTGTTCTTACCCATAAGATTGTCTGACAATGGTACTTTTGGTTGAGCATTCAGAAGGACAATAAACAATATACTTGAAAATGCGACAAATGTCAAAGATTTACAACGATACCTCATCGACCCCCTGAGCAGTTGACTCCCATGATCGGGTCATGATCGTTCGCCCAATGGGGGATAGACATCATTGGCTCACTATCCACGAGTAAAGATCAGACCAAGTACGCCGTTGTCGTGGTCGACTGCTTTCACCAAATGGATCGAGTCTGAACCATTGGCCAAGATTACTGAGTAGAAAATTACTGACTTCATCTGGAAAAATATTATTTACCAATACGAAATCCCACATATGATTGTCTCAGACAACGGTCGGCAGTTTAACAATGATCGGTTCCAAGTTATGTGTGAGAGACTCGGGGTCCGTAACACTTACTCGTCTCCTTGATGCCCTCAAGCCAACGAGTAATTAGAAGCTGTCCACCAAATCATCAAAAATCTAATAAAAATTATAATGAAACTTAAGAAAGTAGTTTATGACTTCGGAGTCGTCCGTTCAATTTCCATCCAGTTGCCTTTTGTTTGCATTAAACGTCACGTTGCCTCATACAAGCCGATACATCTTTAGTCTACGCAGTTTAGAGTACAACTAGTCGGACCTTGTTACAGTCCATCCAGTATATTACATCCGAACTTCCATGCGTGTGTCATCCAAACCATCCAATAGGTTTGTTACCCTATGTCGATTACTTATACGAAAATTAGTCATATTCATTCATTGAACCAACTACCCGTATTTTAAATTTTATCAGCGGTTAAACATTGTTTTTTATGGTGTTTCCCACATTATTAGTGAATAGATCTGATTTTTGTATTATTTGGTCCTCATGGAAAATCCAATATATTGAAAGGGTTGGATATTGGATTCACTTAAGACATTGGATGTTTGACGGTTGGTGGTCCCTAACTTGTCATCCAACAGCTTGAAAATTGATTTGCTGTGTTTGAAGGTGCAAGTCGGCGTGGAATTGCAATAAGCAGGATATTATATGATGACATCGGGTCACCTACAAAGTCTTGTAGCTCTAGCTAACCTACCATGCCAATGAGGGGCCCTCATTGATTGTTGTTCGCGATATCCCATCTGTCCATCGTGTTCACCTCTTTATATTTTCCATGGATTCCAAAATACAGACCCACCCAATACTCAGATAGGCCACACTACAGCGGACGGTTGAGATGGGGACACCCACCGTTAAAATCTTCTAGATTGCGTGAGGAGGCTCACCTGTTTTTTTCTTTGCGATCAAATACACTCAAAAGATGCAGCAGACCAGGATGAGTAGTCACCCCGAAATCAGGTCATCCCAAAACTTAGGTGGGCCACGCCATATAATTTTAAAGGTTTTAGGCTCAGTTCAACATGATGTGGACCACCAAAACTTTGGATCGAAATGGGAACATGAGGTGGCCACATGATGAAACGGTTTAGTAGATTGCGGACGCGGATACGCTGGGACCCCGGATCCAGCCAGGTGTGTACAACCCTGTCTGTGGGCCCACTTCTATGTATGGGTTATATATCCACGCCGTCCATCCATTTTGCAATCACATTTAGGGCATGATACTTAAAAATGAGTCAGATCCAAATCTCAGGTGGACCACACCACAGGAAAACAGTGGTGATTGGATGACCACCGTTAAAAAGTTCCTATAAGCCCCTGTTGTGTTTATTTTCCATCTAACCTGTTGATAACGTCACAAAGGCCAAGATGAAGGGAAAATACAAATAGCAGCTTGATCCAAAACTTTTGTCAACTCAAAAGGTTTTCAATGGTATTAATTTAATCCGTACCGTGTGGTTCACCTGAGATTTGTATCTGCATAAATTTTGTACCATGCCTTAAAATAAGCTCCCAAAACAGATGGACGGTGTAACTATATAACACATGTAATGAGGTGGGCCTCACGGTCAGGGTCGCATGGCATGCACAATTCCAAAAAGGATTGCGTCACTCGTACTGTGTAAACTATATGGAGACCACGGTATAAGTACGTCTTTTATCCACTCCGTACATCCATTTTCCTGATCATTCTAATGCATGCACCCAAAATTCAAGCATATACAAAGCTCAAGTGGATCACACCACAGAATTTTCTTAGGTTGGGATTTGTTTGGGCCATGGTCCCGTTGAAACCTCTTTATAGTCCACGTTGATGTTTATTTGTAATCCAACCGGGTCACAAAGACATGGATGAAGTAAAAACATAAATATCAGCATGATTTACCCCAAAAAGTTTCAATGGTAGGTGTTTATTTCCTAATTTTTTCATGTGGTATGAGACACTCGCGCTTTGGACATGGTTTAATTTTGAGCTCATGCCCTAAATAGATGGAAAAACCTGCCACAGGACCCACAATTCACAGTGCCCCACACATTGGGTTGCAGTTTAGGCTAAAGCTACAAATTAAGCTTTGTGCGGGATCTAGTCACATATACCATCAGTGGCCGGCCCTTACATTTGCATGGTTGTGAATGGGCCGTAGGTTGCTTGGGTGAGTTAGAGATAGAGCTGCCCAAAGCGTGTTTTTAAGTGCATATGTTTAATAAGCTCACTACACAAGTTGACGGTGGCATGCCACCCTACAATCAACCTCGGTGTACATGACATTTTTATTATGACATGTGGGTCCCAAAATGATAGGAAGATTGAGACGTAGATTGTATGGTGACCCAAACATGGTAGGATTTGATTGGGCCATGTGCAAGAGATGAGCTTATAGTTGACTCAATTACTTTTAGATTTGCTTTGCATGGCTAATACTTGGCAGTAGCACGTGACCCATTCAAATCTTATCCCTGAAAATAGAGTTATTCAATTTTATCTTTTAATGAAGCTACTAGTTTCACCATGAGTCTCGTTGGTGTGCGTAGCATCTCCCTCCTCTGGGATCCCCCATCATCAACTACATATATTCAAAAAATCCGATAGGTCTAACCATTACATGGGCTACCACATGAATTAGGACACCTGATTTATAGGGCATTCATTCCTTATGGTGGGTCTTACCCGGTGCACATATTTAATGGTGTGCATGCAACGCAGTAGGGCCACATGGGCAACACTGTAAGCAAGTGATCAGTAACATTTACACATAGTTAAATATCTATTTAGGCGCTAAGGTCCTATCGAGCAGCAGTCTTGAATAATGCACGATTAATTCATATGACCATGGAATTAAGAGGAGTTTCAACACCCGGTAAAGGTTTTGAGTATCCATAGGTGGTGAAAGCCAACTGCGGTGTGAGTGTGTAGGGGTGTGCGTGCATGTGTTAAATAAAATAAAATAAAATAAAAAGAGTTATATATGATCCTCTACTGGACCTAATGCAAAGTATTTTCTAGTTTTAAGCTATCTAGACCATTGATCTTATACCCCACATTGAAAGGACCATCTGCCAAATCTTCTAAATTGGTAGATGATTGCCAATGGAATTTTTTTCTTTTTAGTTAAATATTCAACCATCGTGTATTTCTCTTCTTAATAGTTCATTTTTTTAGGCTGCTAATTGAAGAATTAGTAAGTTTCAATTTAGATATCAACGGTGGCACCCATCAGATCAATGGTCTTGATAAAACATGGACCATGGATCATATAATTCTTGTTTATATGATCTTGATGAGAAACTCGTGGGCCCGGTACTCTCCTAGTAGGAGCTAGCTGTAAATCCACCTAGTTGTGTACATGATTTTTGTATAACATCCAACCTGCCTAGCAAGTTAGTCCCACCATGAGTGTGTGGGGGTGTGTTAAAAAAAGAAAAAAGAAAAGAATTAAAAAAAAAAAAAAAAGGCTAGTCCCACCATGAAAACCGGATGTTCCAAGATTTGATCAGGCACGCTATGGAAAATAATAAACAACCACCCAAAAACTTCTATATTCATATCAGTTGTTTCTACTTGATTTTTGGGGCAAGTCATTTTCATTGCCAAATTGAGATGGCAAACAAATACCACAATTGAGTCACAACATTTTTCAATTATTTCTATTATTGAAAAACCAAGCTATTACTGACGTAAACCTGGAAGTAGACTCAAACATGAGCCTCCAACCTGACTTTTGACCCCTCCAATACCCATTCCAATTCTAATTGGTGCATGAAACTAGCATCAAAGGACCCAAGGTACATAATCAAATAATATTCAGATGGGTACCTCATATTTGGTCCCAATCATGTTTGAAAAGTGATTTTAGCACATGCATGGTATCAGGATCAAGAACCACACTGGTTAGAGACATGAGTTAGTATAAGATGAGGAGTATAAAAGTACTAGGGGTAAGCCCAAAAGTCCGTGGATGGAGATAATAAGAAAAGCCTCAATGACTCAAGGTAGAATGAAAGTGCCGCTTTTGACAGATAATGCTTTAATGATAATGATGATAGAATAATTAACCAACGATACAAGGTCTTTTCACCCCCTTCTAATCTTATATTGAGATGTTTCTGGCTAGTATGGGATGATAATGCGATCACTCATGGATGATATGGATACATAACACGCCATGCATATAGATTTCAGATATAATTTATTGTCCAAATCCCACATGATAGCATACATACAGAATCCTTAGCTTATTATAGTAGGGAGTTTCTTATTTGTCACAATGTTATTGGGCCGCATCATTACACTGCATTAATGCAGCAATGCTGACAATGTTAGTTATGATGTGGACCAATCACAATGCCGAAAAACAGAAAATCTCTACTCATGGCAAGTGGCGGATCCATATTCATCCATAAAAGCTAGAACAGGAGGCTGTTGCTCATCAACGAAACATGTAATAATGTTACACGTATGAACAATGAATTGACGTACAGCAGTTTTTAACAGCCCCCTCCACCACTGCCGCCACCACCCCCACCACCGCAGCCACCTCCACCTCCACCACAGCCACCACAGCCACCTCCAACGTCACCCACACCACTGCCACCATCACCTCCGCCACCGCAGCCACCTCCACCACCACCACCACAACCGCCACCTCCACCGCCACCCTTTCCTGGCCGATCTGGGTTATCCCCACAAGAAAAAATGATCATAGAAATGATGGAGAGCGACACAACCATCACACATAACAACAATAAGCCCTCAGAAATATGGTAGATGTGGGCACCGCCACTGCCACCAGACAGAGCACCCAAAGGCCTAGCCATTGTGAAACATCCCTCTAGCTTCTGAGATGCTAATATCGTTGATATGCATGTATATGCACTGTCCCACGCAATCCCTTCCTTCTCGCTCAAGCTAAATATTTTTTAGACATGCAAGTTGTGTAACACGAAGATTACATTATAACAAAAATCAGCCACCTGCACTCATTGTCTAACTACAGTTCTATTTTACAATTTATCAGTGTCTATACATTGTTTTCTATGGTGTGGCCCACTTGATTAGTGGATGGGGCTGACGTTTTCAAGAATTGATCCTTACAGTGTATCCAACCTATTGGAAGGGTTTGATTTTGCATTCATTTACGATGTTGGATGTTACATGGTTGGTGGACCATAATTTTTCATCCAACCGCTTTAAAATCGACGTGTTGACCTAGGGAGGTGCAGGACGACCTGGAATTGTAATGTTGTGAAAATTATTTGAGGCCGGGTCTACTAAAAAGTCTTCTAGCTTAAGCATAACCTAAAATGCAAATGAGGGGCCACTTTTTATTTTTTATTTTTATTTTTTTATTTTTTGAAGGGGACGATGCCACCATTGCTATATAAATGAACAGTTTGTACAATCATTCCGGCCGGACCGAATCCGTTGCATCACCATATTCTCGTTGGATTCCGAAAAACGGTCTGATCCAAATCTTAGGTGGGGCACATCATAATGGACAATTGAGATGGGGATGCACGGCAATAAAACCTTCCAGATTGCATGTGGGGCCCACCTGTTTTGTATATGAAATCAAATGCACTTAAAAGATGCAACAGACCAGGGGTGAATGGACACCCAGAAATCAGCCCATGCCAAAACTTAGGTGGGACACAATATAATTTTAATGGTTTTAGGCGCAATTTTGCATGGCATGGACCACCAGAGCTTTAGATCTGCTTTTGGGGGAATATGAGAACACGAGGAGCTTGCCTGATGAAATGGTTTGGATGGCAAGCACAATTCAGTGGGTCCCACACATTGTGTTGCTATGTTTTTTTTTTTTTTCTTTTTTTTCTTAACCGAAACTTTCCATTGATAATGAAACGAGGATGTACGGACGTGAAATTCAGGTGGGCTCCGGAAAAACATCGGGCCACACCTATCATATAAACTAAAGAGCAAACTCAAAAAATGGCAGGAAAAAAAAATAAAGACTGAAGACATCCTTCCTAGATCAGAGCTGCTAACCCTACCAAGCAGAGAACTCAAGCGGACCAAATGCTGAGATAATCTGGCAAGATGAGGGCCATTGCTACAGCTGAGACAACAACACAACTACTAGACAAAAGGCACATGGGAAAGACAACTGCATCTCCCAGCACGCACCTCCAACTGAGATGCAAATCAGAAAAATCCCACCAGCTAGAACAGAGGCCCCTGCTCCTGTTCACTCCCCAAGTGCAGGGTTGTGATGTAGTAATAACTTGGTAAGACCGAGGTCGAATCCCAAGGGACTGAAACTTGTACGTTATCTGAAACTAACTGGAAATAGAACTAGAATAAGATGAAATCTAAATTGAGTTGTAATTTGAAGAATGATTATGAAATATTAATCTAAAACTTAGGAAAAATCAGAGATGAAAAACTAGGGATTCAAAGGATCCACTTGTAGAGATCAAGGAGAACTTATGCTTGCATCAAAAATCATGAAAATTACTGAACTGCCGTTGATCTAGTTTTCAAAGAGATGAAAGGTAGATAAATTAGAATGGGTTCCATCACCAAACCATGCCCAAAGACTATGGCAAACAATAGAATTAAACTAATTACCACCCAATCACATGTATGCAAGTTAGGAAGGGTACCGACATCCAACCATGCCCAGGAGACTATGGTGAACAACAGGGCTTCCTGACATCATAAACATTAAAGAAAACGGAAATATTCAAAGCCATTGCAGACCCATTGTAATTTCAGTCACAATAGACCATTAAAAACCTAAAACATTCCCATATTAATTAACTAAAATCAACGTCAATTCATGCATTAAAATTTAAATAAAATCAAATCTCTCATCTCACTACAAGCTTCACCTCTTAGCCCTAGCTAGGAGGATTTAGCCTGCCATGGATGGGCCCAATCCAAATAAATAAAGAGAAAAAGAAAAGGAAAAGAAAAGGGAAAGAAAAAAACCAAGCTCCTCTCTCTCTCCTCTGCCCACGTTGAAACCCAAGCTTGAGCCCTCTGTTCTTCCTCCCCAGACCCTGAATGAATGCTCCCCACGTCCAAAAACCTCTTTTTATAGCTGCTGGAAGGCTGGAGTCAGTGACAGAGTTATAGCAGGACACGGAGTGCAATTTTCGCAGCCAAGTTCGGTACCATGAAATACGCCACTTTCCTCGCTCAAATTCCAAAGAAACACCGTCCCTTAATACTTTCTTGGGTCCTCTACATGATAGACGGTTCAGATCTGCCATATGATCAAAGATGGTGGGCCAAAACTGTCCGAAAAAGTCAGTTTTCGCGGATGTGCGAAACCTTTCGTACCATTTCGCTGTTGTGATCGGTGGGCCCCACAGAAGTATTTTCTGAAAAATTCACCCTATCCATTGGATTCATAACGAAATTTCAGTCAAGAATGGGTAGTTTTGAACGTTCATTGACGTGTCCCAGAGAAGAAATAACTAAAAGATCAGATTTGAACGCTACCGGGCAGCCCTTTTGTGGCCTCTATATCTCACATGTGTGCACGCATGGGTGCAAAAGGTAAGCATGGTTTTATAGTTCTCGAAGCCCTCTACACGGTGGATGGATCAGATTGGCCAAACAAGCAATAGGTGGGGCCCACTACCGTTCGCAAAAATGGCCAGCGGCCGTGCGTCCGCTGTGCGAATTTTATTTTTTTTTAAGAAGAAAGTCGGTCAGCGTCTTGCTGACCGACTTAACTCGTTTGGTGCACGACGAGTGCATATGTGCACTGTACACACTCATCTCATATGGGGTCCATTACACTGTTTAGGAGAAATCTGCACCGTCCATCTGTTTTGACTCCTCATTTAAGGCGTCAATAATAATTTTGAGACAGTTCCAGATATCAGGTGGGCCTAGAATCAACGGTTTATGGGCTGATCTGTCAGTTGGGGCACTTCCCGAGATCTTCAATGGCTGAAATTTTATATGTACGGTTAATTTATAGTCCTCAGGCGACGTATGAAGTTTCGAGCCAAACGGATGGTGGGAACCTCGTGATCTTGCATTCTAGACGTTCTTCAGGCCACTTGAGCTTTAATTTCTAACTTTTCTCGGATTTCTGACCGTGTATATTT
The DNA here is from genome assembly GCA_037074715.1 of Magnolia kwangsiensis. Classification (NCBI taxonomy): domain Eukaryota; kingdom Viridiplantae; phylum Streptophyta; class Magnoliopsida; order Magnoliales; family Magnoliaceae; genus Magnolia; species Magnolia kwangsiensis. The sequence goes on along the minus strand of CM073582.1, from coordinate 111,113,164 downwards.
GTCAATCTTGGTCCCCTGGAGTGTGTCCCTTGCCTTTGGCGTCATCAGATCGTTAAATCTCAACTTTTAACGTCCCTTTTCCATCCATGCTCATAAAATCACTTTGCCACACAAGAATGAGAAAACGAGCCATTAGACAGCATTATATTCGTAAATCCAGACAATATCTGGGGTCTAACATGCAATATTTGACCCTCAACACAACCCCCAACCAGCATTTTGCTAGTCCCGAGCAAAGTATGCGAAAAATAAGTTGAGAATTATAGGAGAACTTTCTATGAAATCAAGTGAGATTTTGAACAAAATACGAGAAATTTAATATTCATGAATGTTAGAAATTGTATTCTCCTGAGCTCAAGCGCACCGTAGACTTCATAATCAAGTGTAAAACATTAATCCATCAATTAGAAAAATTTTAAACATTGAGATCCATGGATGTATAGTGTAATCTCAGCTAATCACATTAAGATTGAATTTGTTATTTCAGGATCTCATTGGTAACCAGCAAGAGAATTCATGATAACCAAACTTGCCTCATAAATTTCATCTTTTGATCTTTTCAACTTTTTATTTTTCCATTAATAGTCATGCCAAAAAGAGGAATCAAATCCTTACCAATAGGGAGCAAACCTATGGCAAAAGACCAATTACCTAATAAATTTTTTTTTTTGAATGTTTAACCTTGGGGAATCAAACCTTCACCTGTAGGGAGCAAACCCATGGTGAAGTTTAATTGCCCAACCTGTTCAGTTTTTATACCCTGATGGCAAGATATTTCAGACTGGTTCCCTTCGTGCTTAGTGATTACCAAGTTAATCCTTCGATATGGAACTGAAATCTTAATGTGTAAGCAAGACGTGTCCTGAAATCATGATTCAATCAATGTTTACAACTTCTAATCATGGATTAATAATTCACTTAACTATGAAATTTAACAGATACGGAATTCAAGAGTCATAAATCCAACATTATTTATCTTGAACTTCTAAATCAAGGGTATCCATCAAAATCACTTTGAATTCATAAAAATTTTCAGAAAAATTTTAAAATTTTTCACAATTGTTGCTCAAGACCAAGAAAATACGGATTAGGAAGCCTAATCTCCCACCCCCAACCTAAAATCTACATTGTCCTCAATGTAAAAGATATGAACATGCCATACACATGGAACAACGAAAGTAAAGTGATGGGACGATAGTACCTGGATAACGAATCAAGAGAGAGACTTTCCAAGAGATCACGACATGGAAGCTTGTCAACATGAGAGAGAAAGCAGAACAAAAATAACGAAAATAAAATCCTACCTATACCACTTTCGCGGGTGCTCTCGATTGCATTTAGCGAATGCAACAAGCCTTTAAACCCCTAAGTTACCCCTAGTGGACGAGTTGTAGTCTCGTGAGGGTTTGCAGTAATGTTACCCACAAACATTGAATCGATCATCCCGCAAGGTTCCCCTTCCGGCCAATATCTTGATAAGTCTCTCAGTAAGCTTCTCAATAGGATCATCCAAAAGCCCTTTTTACAATAGGCTTGGATGCCCTGGAGTTTGACTTTCCAGAGAAACTTATTTACCTCATTAAAAATGTGTTGATGATTCGCCTGAGGTATCCAAAGTATAAATGATTCACCTGTGTCAGAAAAAGTTTCAGAGTTAGTATCCCATGGTGAATTAGAGACTACAGATAGATCAAGTTGAGAAAAATTTTCAGGAAGTGGTGTAGTCTCAACACTTTCCGAAGTATCAGACTTCGGTTCAATTTTCAGCTCCTCCTCCCCTAATGGTAAACATTCAGGATCTGTGGAAGAAAGGGCTTCAGAGTAAGGGTTCTCTCGGTCAGTGCTGACTGCCGAGATGTTGTCTTGCAAGGCATTCACTATGTCTCTTATCATGGGATCATTTGAATCTGCAAAGTATGCCAAGCAATCATCAAAAGAGTTGGGACATTCTTCTGAGAGTGACTTATTTTCCACCTTGGAGCTCGTGATGATCTGCTCAAGGAATCCATCATCCTTAAAAGTGGACGGATGTATGCTCTCTTGCTCCAGCCCTGCACAGACAGATTGAGGGTCAGTATGCGAAACATTGATATGATCACTCTGTTCATTGAAATTACTCAGAAGAGGCATTGAATCGTCCACATTCAACAGTTTAGATGGTGGCCTCAACTGGGTGGTTTCAAATTCCAGAGTCGTAGCGCGCAACTCCTCTTTCTCCCGAATCATATCATCATTCAATTCAGGGGAGTGGTCCAAATATGTTTCACAAGAGTTATAAGGGTCAGTCATAAAGGGCTCCTCCACTTTTAGATCAGACATGTCAGGTGAGTGAAGTATCTCATCATGACCGTTCTCTTCGCGTACTTCTTGATCATTAACTTGGACCAACCTTGAGATTAGTTCCAGGGGAATTGTGGTTATACATTCAGGATTGTCATCCCAATACTCATCATATTTTGGTTCAGTGCAGTGCACACTTGGGATGAAATCACTTTCCTCATATTCTTCACCTAGAATGGGTTGAGATTCGCATAAACTAACATCTTCATCATCATTAGAATCTAGTGTGTCATGTGATTGAAGTGTATCATTATATTTGAAAGACAGCCATGTCTCTTCCCCATTCTTTTGAACAGTCATAGAAATCGACTCATCGGTAAATTGGACCATATGCTCGTTAATGGAATCCAACTCCTCATTCTAAATTTCGGATTCTTTTAAAAGTGGGTGCGGATCACTTTTTTCGCATTGTTTTTCTAGATTAGGTCGTGGCTGGGATGACCGAGCCTCCTCTATCCTATCAAGATGCGCATCGAGTCCTTTCATTGTTTCCATTACTTTTCTCATTTCCACAAGACAGGCCGAAAGATTACGCTGATACGAATCCTCTCGGATCGTTTCTGGATGGATTTCAAAGGTAGGGGATCCAAGAGAATAATCATTATAACATGTTATTGGTTCATCTTCACAGCTTTGATGTTTCCACTGGTTATAGTCATACTGATCATACATGGGAGAATATGATGGCTGATAATAATCCTCATTCCCATAATTACGATCATATACAGCCCTATTAACTGATGGAAGATAACGTTCTAGTCGGTTCTCAATGTCTGTTTGTGATGGAGAAAAATCTTGAGGTATATATTGAATTCCACAACCCTCGGGCATTCCCCAATATCTCCTATCCATCTCAGCGTATGCATGTACCCACGATTCCATGGTAGAATCCTGACTCTGAGTCTAATCCTAGAACAAAAGAAAAATCCTATAGAAATATGGAAAGAAAGAGAAGAAGTTAGAAGGGTGTTACCAAATAAGAAGTTCCTATGTTAAGATACTGCAGAAAAAAACAAAACAAGTTAGTTTCTAAAACAGTTAGTCTAAGATTATAAAATTTCTAAAAACCCTAATAGAGAAAAAATAAAGAAATTAGAAAAGATATCACCAAATTAGAAGTTTCTATCTCAGAATCCTACAAAACAGGAAAGACAAGTTAGTTAAAAAAAAATCAGAAAAATCTAAACCTAAAACTGAAGTTAGTAAAAATTCTAATCTTAAACTAATCCTAAAACTAATTAATTTTAGAAAAACGTAGCCAACAGTCCTCTGCAACGGCGCCAAAAACTTGTTCACTCCCCAAGTGCAGGGTTGTGATGTAGTAATAACTCGGTAAGACCGAGGTCGAATCCCAAGGGACTGAAACTTGTACGTTATCTGAAACTAACTGGAAATAGAACTAGAATAAGATGAAATTTAAATTGAGTTGTAATTTGAAGAATGATTATGAAATATTAATCTAAAACTTAGGAAAAATCAGAGATGGGAAACTAGGGATTCAAAGGATCCACTTGTAGAGATCAAGGAGAACTTATGCTTGCATCAAAAATCATGGAAATTACTGAATTAAACTAATTACCACCCAATCACATGTATGCAAGTTAGGAAGGGTACCGACATCCAACCATGCCCAGGAGACTATGGTGAACAACAGGGCTTCCTGACATCATAAACATTAAAGAAAACGGAAATATTCAAAGCCATTGCAGACCCATTGTAATTTCAGTCACAATAGACCATTAAAAACCTAAAACATTCCCATATTAATTAACTAAAATCAACGTCAATTCATGCATTAAAATTTAAATAAAATCAAATCTCTCATCTCACTACAAGCTTCACCTCTTAGTCCTAGCTAGGAGGATTTAGCCTGCCATGGATGGGCTCAATCCAAATAAATAAAGAGAAAAAGAAAAGGAAAAGAAAAGGGAAAGAAAAAAACCAAGCTCTTCTCTCTCTCCTCTGCCCACGTTGAAACCCAAGCTTGAGCCCTCTGTTCTTCCTCCCCAGACCCTGAATGAATGCTCCCCACGTCCAAAAACCTCTTTTTATAGCTGCTGGAAGGCTGGAGTCAGTGACAGAGTTGTAGCAGGACACGGAGTGTAATTTTCGCAGCCAAGTTCGGTACCATGAAACACGCCACTTTCCTCGCTCAAATTCCAAAGAAACACCGTCCCTCAGTACTTTCTTGGGTCCTCTACATGATAGACGGTTCAGATCTGCCATATGATCAAAGATGGTGGCCAAAACTGTCCGGAAAAGTCGATTTTTGCGGATGTGCGAAACCTTTCGTACCATTTCGCTGTTGTGATCGGTGGGCCCCACAGAATTTTCTGGAAAATCCACCCCGTCCATTGGATTCAGAACGAAATTTCAGTTAAGAATGGGTAGTTTTGAACGTTCATTGACGTGTCCCAGAGAAGAAATAACTAAAAGATCAGATTTGAACGCTACCGGGCAGCCCTTTTGTGGCCTCTATATCTCACACGTGTGCACGCATGGGTACAAAAGGTCAGCATGGTTTTGTAGTTCTCGAAGCCCTCTACACGGTGGACGGATCAGATTGGCCAAACGAGCAATGGGTGGGGCCCACTACCATTCGCAAAAACGGCCAGCGGCCGTGCGTCCGCTGTGCGAATTTTTTTTTTTTTTAAGAAGAAAGTCGGTCAGCGTCTTGCTGACCGTTTTAACTCGTTTGGTGCACGACGAGTGCACATGTGCACTGTACACACTCATCTCATATGGGGTCCATTGCACTGTTTAGGAGAAATCTGCACCGTCCATCTGTTTTGACTCCTCATTTAAGGCGTCAATAATAATTTTGAGACAGTTCCAGATATCAGGTGGGCCCAGAATCAACGGTTTATATGCTGATCTGTCAGTTGGGGCACTTCTCGAGATCTTTAATGGCTGAAATTTTATATGTACGGTTAATTTATGGTCCTCAGGCGACGTATGAAGTTTTGAGCCAAACGGATGGTGGAAACCTCGTGATCTTGCATTCTGGACGTTCTTCAGGTCACTTGAGCTTCAATTTCTAACTTTTCTCAGATTTCTGACTATGTATATTTGTCAATCTTGGTCCCCTGGAGTGTGTCCCTTGCCTTTGGCGTCATCAGATCGTTAAATCTCAACTTTTAACGTCATTTTTCCATCCATGCTCATAAAATCACTTTGCCACATAAGAATGAGAAAACGATCCATTAGACGGCATTATATTCGTAAATTCAGACAATGTCTGGGGTCTAACATGCAATATTTGACCCTCAACAGCTCCTACCATCAACCGCAATTTATGAAGAAATTATAAAGAGTTGCCAAGCTGAGTTGCCAAGCTACAGGATGCTGAAGATAACTCCGCACTTGGCCAGCTGGAAGGGAACCGTAGACCTTGAACCAACAGAACCAAAGGATGCGGCATCATCTTCTAAGAGCACCCAAACCCGTCTTGTCAAGAAAAATCCTCCCCTTCACTTCTCTCGGGAGGTCATTCAAAAGGACGAAAATGGTGGAGGATTGCAGGTCGCTGCCCAACCTGGCCAAACTGTCTGCCGGGCCGTTGCCTTCCCTAAATACATGCTGGAATTTAACTTCGCCAGAGTCCTGCAAACTCTTGATCCGATCTAGCCAGTATCTCTATTTCCAGCTAGGATTGAAACCGTGGGAGAGAAGGGAGATCACAAGTAAGGAATCGGACTCGGCAATCACTTTGGAGAAACCCCTGTTAAAGCAATGGAGGAGGCCATCATGGATAGCCCGGATCTCAGCCCGAGTGTTAGAACCAGTCCCATAACCAGTGAAAAACCCAAACAGGAAAACACCCTTGTCATCTCTGCAAATGCCACCGCCTCTAGCCAGACCTGGATTGCCCCTAGCAGAGCCGTCTACATTAATTTTCACCCATCCCAAAGGGGGTCTATGCCACCTAATAACCTATAACGGCCTATGAGGAGAGGAGCTCGAAGCAAACCGAACATTTAACGAGGATAGAGCACGACTGCTGGCTACCGAGGGGCTAGAGGAGTGATTTGCCGAGATGGAGATGCTTGAAATCCAGCCCTTTATCCGGGCTACCTGCGCTTGGATTGCTGGGTAACTACCATCAAACTTACCTTGATTTCACCCTCTCCACAGCTCCCAAAGAATAATCCCTGGAACCGGGAAGGACCGCTCCACCATAGTGAAAGCCTGGCTGCAATAAATGGACCGCCAAGGGGAGACTTACGAAAGATGGCTGCGAAGAGGGACCATATTACTTTAGCGCAGGGACTGGATATGAAGATATGACTAATCGATTCAACCGACGGCCCTTGAGGAGAAATACCGTCGCAGCAAACGCATCGAGAAGCCAGCTGTATGCCTTTGGATTGGATCGCGCTCTCCACCGGGACCGCATTTTGGAGGACTTTCCACGTCAGCAGCGAGATCTTTAGCAACAGGTAGCGAGACCATAATTTGTTGCACCAAGCCACCCTCGGCCTACATGACCTGCTTTCTGTCCAAGAAGACTTGATGGTGAACAAGCTCGAAGGATGGAAGGGCCAGCAAGGAACGTCGAGACCTTCTGTAATGCAAAACCCTCCTTGGAAAATTACATCAATCATCTGTTGGGAGAGGAAGTTATAAACTGACGCAGGAGGAAGAGGGCCACCTTTCCCCAGGCAATCTCGAACCAGAAGATCCAACAGGCCTGCAGGAAAGGACCGGGAGATATGCCGGAGAAGGGGCCCGTGACCAGTCCAATTGGACTGCCAAAAACTACAATCTCCACTGCTGATTTGCCACTAGACTTTGGAGTCCAAGAAAGGAAACAACGAGCGAATCCTTTGCCACAGCGGGGAGGCCCGCTTCGAACATATGTTTGGGACCGAGGGCTGCAAGTCTTGGTTGTGGGTTGCAGACATGAAAGAAGCCCACCAACTTTTCTGCTGCTTTGTTGCTTTGTTGTCTACTCAAGTGGGCTGCCTGTTGAGTAACTCTCTTATTTATTTATTTATTTATTTTTTATAAAAAGGTAACCTGAGAAAATTAACATGGATTTGGACATTCGGGCTTTCCAGGAAAAAAAGGACTTGGGAGAAGTCTATCATGAACAACAAGAAAGAAGGAAAAAAGGTGGACAAAAAAACGTAGTCAAAGAACGCTCCACCTCGAAACAAACTGCTCTAGAGACACCATGAAATGCTCCCTCTGGTAGAAATCTTCCTGACCGCGCCCAGGCCCACAGAATCCAGAAAAAGAAGACCTCTAACTTAGGACGGGAGCTCCCTACGGTCCCAGATCAAAGAATGCAACTGGGACTCACTACCCAAGCAGGCCATACCATCAGCTGGCCCATTACCTTCCCTAAGGATATGGACAAAGTGGACCTAGCCTCTCATCTTCAGTCTATCTATTTTGACAAGCTAGTAGCTCCATTTCCAACATGGCCTGACCCTTCCATTTATAAAGTCCACCACTAGCTGAGAATCTGATACCACCACCACCTTAAAAAGCCCATTAGCCAAACTCATAGAAAGCCCGTCATGTATTGCCAGAAGCTCGGCATTAATACTAGACCCAACCCCATATCCTTCAGCGAAAGCAAAAAGAACCATCCCCCCCCGCCCCCCCCAGAGTCCTCCACCGCCAGATAGCCCCAGGTTGGCCCTGGCCAACCCATCTACATTCAGTTTGGACCAGCCCTGAGGGGGCCTGATCCACTTCATGATCTTAGACGAAAATGCCATGGGGCAGGTGGCCACTGAAGCTGGAAAAGGGGCAGGAAGGCAGGAACACTGCTGGGATCCCTCTCTAGCCATTGGAAAAGAAGGATCAGCCACCTTCTGACGTTAACAATAACTACCGGGCCAGACGAAGGCCTGTTGTCGAATCTTGCAGAATTCCTAGCCCTCCAAATTTCTCAAAAAATCAGACAGGGGAGGACCATAAACATAACGGACCTGATACCATTCTGGGGAGGGGAGATCCACCAAAGATTCAACCTAGCCTTGATATTGAGAGTCTGCCTGATTAGGACATTGAAAAGCCGCCCAAAATGCTGCCAAGTGGATGACGCCAACTCGCTGCTGATCAATAGATGGAGCAGAGACTCATCGGATGGGCCCGAGGGTGAGGTGGCCGAGCAACATTCGCACCTAGAAGCGAGTTAAATACAACGCCTGTTGAGTAACTGAGTAGGCTAGTAAACTCTGATGAGGCAATCCTGATATATGTCTTGTCCATGTTGTCCATTAGTTTTATCAGATCATTTTAGAATATGAGCACAAATAGAATCATATCCATAACTCAAGTGGACCACACCTCAGAAATAGTGCGAATTGTACACCTACTACTGAAAACTTCTTGGGAATGACAGAAGCTTTGTAGCAAGCTGATGTTTGCATTTTCCTTTTATCCATGTTTTTGTGGCCTTTTGAACAGTTGGTTGACAAATAGACATCACTGTAGCCCTCAGAAGGTTTCAACCATGGACATTATTATCTGCACTTTTTCTGGTGGTGTGTTCCACTTGATCTTGTGATGTGCTTCAATTTCGGAGGAGCCCCTGCAGATGGTCTAATCAAATAGCTGAGCTTTTATTTTATTTTATTTTATTTATTTATTTATTAAATGAAAATCATTTCATTGATATAACAAAATATACAGGTAATTCTAGCAGGACCAGGGACAAAAAGATCCTGGCCCGCCCATCGTGAAATAAACAAAACGGGGCTCAGATAGCCTTCCTAACTAAACCTAGATTTGTTTTATCCAAAAGAAAACGGCCCGGATCAAGTGTGGGAGGCTGGAAACCTGATGGAAAATTGAGTCTTCTTGAGCCGAACTACCTAGCTTGACCAAACCATCGGCCGGACCGTTTGCCTCACTAGGGATGAGCAAGCAACGAAAGAAGCCTCTTAGGGAAAGCTTATGGATCCTAGAAAACTAATACCTCCATTTCCATGCGTAGGAGGACTTAGCATTTATACCGTCAACCACCCATTTAGAGTTCTACGAGGACTCTGAGCAACCAACGGCTAATGCAAACTTCCAGACTGTCATAGAGTGCCCTCAGCTCAGCCCTGTTGACCATAACCTTTGGCAAAAGCAAACAGAAAGAGTTTGCCTGGTTTGGCCTCTTATTTTTTTTGGTTTTTTTGCCTGGTTTGCCTTGAGCAACATGGAGATCAAAAGTAATTCTAGGATGGTGGTGGATTTTCTGAATGTAGAAAATCACTCTCCTTAGGATCTATGGTACTAGCGGATCTACATCGTAGCTCCTGCTTAGTCTATTAGCCCTTGGGGAGGTTTGCCTGGTTCTGCCATTGTCTGGGTCTTGTTACATGGGTTCTTGTACAGTTTTCTGCAATTTTTATTTTCCAAGTCTTGGCCCGATGCTTTTGTTGGGTCTATTATTGTTTTGGCCAAAAAGGGCTTGTGCTATGCGATAAGTGTGGCTCATTTTTGTGGCACCTTCTTCAATATCTGTAAATCCTTTCGATGAATTAACAAAGTTAGAGGTAGTATGCTCCCACTTTTTTTTATAAAAAAGAAGCTTCGCCATGTGATGCAGAAGGCAAACTTGGCGGCAGATGGATTAGCAAGATTGCCCAGCTCTAATAGAAGTAATTCTTTCTTCTTACACAAGAAAGACCTTTCAAGAGTTATTCAGGGAGCTGCTTTGCTCGACAGCCCATGCTTGGGCTCGATTAGAATGGGGTAATAGCTGCCAGCATTTCTTCATTTATAATTGCTGAAGGATGTTAACTTGGGTTGGTGGCTGTTTTTTTTTTCCCCCCTAATTCGGCCGACCCCAACAACAAAATAAAGGCAGGGCCCGCCTGTCATATTCCCTGAACAGTCCCCCACCCGCTACTAAATCTAGCCCCTACCCTCCTTAATGCTCCCAGGCCTGCCCGATCTAGGAGCAACTTCCCACAGATGGTTTGAGGGAGGTCGAAAACTGAATCAAATAAATTCTTGATCTTAGCTTCACTGTCCATTCGGGCTAAACCGTCCGCCAACCCATATACTTCCCTCGGGACGTGAACAATCACAATCTAGACTTCCTGCTTGATGGCAGCTAGTGACCCGAGCCCATCAATACCGCACGCTCCAAATAGTCGAGTTCTCCTTGTTAAATGAGTCGCTCTCCACAACAATCTTAGAATTCCAACGCTTCACACATAAGGACACACCATTGATCAGGGCGCGCACTTTTGCACGAACATTAGACCCCCACCCGAAGCAGTTGGAAAACACGAAGATAAAATCTCCTCTATTGTTCCTATATACACCCCCTCCTCTCGATAGCCCCGGGTTCCCTCGTGCTAAACCGTCTACATTAATCTTCACCCAACCTACATCTAGCCTAATCCATTTCACAACAGACAGGATGAAATTACGGGGAGGCCCCAAACAAATCCCCAAGGACTTGAAAGACAGCCGCTGAGCGAACAGAGAGTCCTTAAGAGGAGATTTCAGTCAAAACTGGATATGAGAAATGGTTTTTCCGACGTTTGCTTAGAGGCTTTCGAAACGGGGCTTTCCTCTACCATTGAGAGGCCCACCCCTCTACTAATTGCTCACCCAAAAGGGATATATCCTGCCGGTCAGAAAAGAAATCCCATATTTTAGCCATCGGCTCCCTAGAAACGAAAAGATGGTCCAAAGATTCCTCGGTTGGGCTGAGCACGTTCCAACAGCAATTGCACTTTAACGCCAACTGCATGCCTTTGGTTTGAACTCTAACGGCAACTGCCACCGCCCCTAAAGGGAGTTTCCACACGAGTGTTGAAATCTTTGGGGCATTTTCGAGTGTCAAACCCATTTGGCCCATGCTCTGTGAGAGCCTACCGATCTGAACAACGACTAAGCTGATTTCATCTTAAAGTCCCCTGAAGATGTCAACGCCCACATATGCCCATCCTCCCAAAAGACAAACAAAAGCCTTCCTCTTCATGTGATTCCAAACTATCTGAGGCATGCAACGGAGAGGAAATGGGATTAGAGGGGAGAAGACCATCTGGCCCAATAATATCCTTCACCTGCAGGGCTAATAGATTGTCAGGAATCTGCATTGTGGCCCACGAAGACAACACAATGAGCCTTGTCCAATTCTCTTTTCAGACGTTGCATTCCCTACGACCCAACAGCCACAGGAATGGCTATTTAGAAGAGAAGACTTTCCATATTGAATACTCTAGAAAGGTATATAAGACTTGATCTGGACCATCCATCATGTCGGTGCCACCTTTGATTGCCCATTCATCTCAAATAACCTTGATTCGATGCTCCTTCAGTAGTTTAGGAAAAGGTCGCGCTCTATATTGAATACACCAGAGAGGTCTAAAAATTGATGTAAGCTGTGCATCATGTGAATCCCCCTTTGGATGTCCAACCTCTCAAATGGATGACTCATATTGAGTATATTAGAGAGGTGTAAGCATTTATGTGGACCATCCATCATGTGGGGTCACATTTTAGTGCCCCATCACCCTCAAATTACTTTGACTGAATGATTCTAACCATCTAATTACCATTTAGTGCCCATCTCAGTCAAATCACTTTGATTGTATGATCATAACCAACGAATTAGTGGTTTGGAAAATGAACAGATTATATTAAGCATAGTAGAGAGGTAAAGCTTTAATGTGGACCATTAATTATGTGAGGGCCCATTTTTATTTTTATTTTTATGGCCCTTCTCATGTCTCTTTGATTAGATGTTTCTAACTATCCTGAGAAAGGACAGCCAAATTAGGTATGATAGAAAGGACTAAGAATTGATATTTATTGTTCATCATGTAGAGCCGCCTTTTATTGCCCATCCCTCACAAATTATTGTGACCAGAACAATCTGTTTAGTGGGTTGGGAAGCTAGTGGTCCATATTGGTAGGCGTAAGAATTTATATGGAGTGTCCATCAGGTGGGGCCAACCATTGATTTTCATCTCTTTTAGAGGACTTTAATTGGATGATCTTAACTATCTAAAAATTGGATGGTTTATACTGAGAATACTAGAAAGGTCCAAGCATTAATGTGGATTGTCCTTCATGGTGGACCCACCGTTGATTGGCCATCCTTATAAATGCACTTTGATCAGATGAGTTATGAGTGCTAGAGTTATATATGCCAATCTAAATAAACTATTATAAGCATTAGTAAAATAGTGGGTTTATTTTGCAGTAGAAAATATTTCCTTATGGGGGAGGTACTAAATAGAATGGGTATTTGGTAGGAAAGATGACCTATGTAAGAGCATTTTCATAGAAAAATAGATGGACACAAATGCTCCAACTACCACCACAAGCACCTCCACAGGTGACATTAACTTCTTTTGCATTTGCCTTTCACCTTTCCTCTTCCTCTTCCTTCCACTTCTTCTCTTCTTTTTTCTTCTTTTCTTCTTATTCTTTTCACTTTTTCTCTTCTTTGCCTTTTTCTTGCTTCTTTTCTTATTTTCTCCTTTTCTCTGTCCTCCTTTTTGTTTTTTTTTTGTTTTTTGTTTTTGCTCTTCCTTTAGCCTTTTCTCTTCCTCTTCCTATCTCTCCTTCCCTTCTTTTGGCTTTATCTCTTTCCTAGTTATATACACATGCAAAAACTATGAGAGATATCGTGGACAAGGCCATGTAAGTCGAGCAGAGTAATAGAAATCTGCTCGGAAGATAAGCACTACTGCCACCACCACCAACGTAAGTTTTCAAAACCCTTGATCATGGTTTGAAAATCACTTTTTGGACATGGTATCATTAACCAACAAGACGGGTTCATGTCGCCTCTTATTACCTAATATTGAACTGTTTCGGGCTGATAGAAGATGATACAGTAGAATGAACGATACTGGCACATATCAGGCTATGCATACAGGTTTGGGATGATACTTTAATATCAAAACCCCTCATGATCACTTTGAGAGAGAGAGAGGGAGATATGATCCATTAATATCCAAACCACACATGACTCACTTTGAGAGAGAGATAGATAGATAGATACATAGAAGATAGATGGAGGTGGTAACACACACAAAAGCCAGAATAGAAGGATGTTACACATCAGCTAAACGTGTAATACTATATACATGAACAATGAACATACAATAGTTTTTATCAGCCTCCGCCACAGCCGCCACCACCACATCCACCGCCACCTCCACCGCCGTAACCACCGCCACCGTCTCCACCACCACCCGACCCACCCTTTCGCTGACCATCTGGGTCATCCCCACAAGCAAAGATGATCATAGATATGATCGAGATTGACAAAACCATCATGCAAAATATCAATAAGCTTCCCGAAATATGGAAAACGCTGCCCCCGCTGGTGCTGCCGGCAGCCAGGGCATCCAAACGCCTAGCCATTGTGAATATATCGTTCTAGCTTCTTATATGGTTGGTAAGGCCATATATATATATATATATATATATATATATATATATATATATATATATATATATATATATATATATATGGGAAAAGGTACTATGCGCTCAACCTCACGATATGCTCCCGTAAGGTCGAGCTGTGTAGGACCCACCGTGATGCGTGTCGACCATCAACACGGTGCATTTGATGGGTCCCCTTTAAATTATAGGATATTCCAAAAATCAGCCATATAGGGAACTCAGGTGGGCCAGACCATCTAAAATCATGTGAATACACCGTTAAAACACATAAAAGCACTTGGCGGGGCCCACCTGAGATTTTAATTCATCTAAAACTTTGTCTGAACCCTCATCCAAGTGGGATACACATAATGGATGGGCTGGATTTGTAAAACACATCTTGGTGGGCCCACAAAATGATTATGAATGTTTTAATGGTGCAGGGCCCCTCTCCATTTCTGTATGTGGTGTGGCTCGCACAAGTCACGGATTGACTTGATTTTTGAGACCTAGGCCCACGATGAAATGGTGCATCTAACTGATGGGGGCCCACACAGCTCGACCTCATGGGACAGACTTGTGAAGCCGAGCGCATAGTACCTTTTCATATATATATATATATATATATATATATATATATAATATATATATATCTATCTCTGGTAATGTGAGTGATGCAGTGCCTTTTAAACTTAGGTAAGCGATGTCAAAAGAGATAAATCAAGGGAGAAAACTATTTTATTTTTTTCATAGCCTACCAAAGCGTTGGATTGAGGTAAAAGTTAAACTTTGAGGTTCCATAAAGTGTTGCATCACGTGAACAGTTTAAATTTAGGGCATATATTATGAAAGATGAGTTATCAAAAAGTTTTCACAAGTTCTTAAAATAAGTCTTTGTTTTTTTTTTTTTTGAACTGCCTGAGTGGTTATTCTTTTGGGGAAAATTACATGATAGATATAGTACTTGTATTTTGGGTTTCCCATGGAGCAGTAAAAGACCGCCAGGGCCACCTATCTTAAAGTTCTCAAAATAACTGCAGTGACCATACTCGCGCGCGCGCGCGCGCGCGCGCACATATATATATATAAATTTTTGTGGTAATATCATTTAATGTATTTTCGCAATGTTATTAGGAAAATTTCAAAATCTCAATCATATTTGTCAAAATATCTAAGAGAATATAATTAAAATATAATCGATCAACTTATTAGTCCTATTACCCCATTTTGACAAGCACGTATTTATACATAAAAATTTGAAAATCTCATGATATTTTCACACAAAGCTTATCAATTATACTGCCATCATATTTTCACACAAGGCTAATCAATTATATTGCCATGGCAATATTGTGAGAAGTTCCAAATCTCATTATCTTCTAACTCTCCGTGTTACGGTTGGGAGCTTACCGCAATTTTAAAGTTGCATTTGGTTGTGCTAAATGTTATGAAATTGCAACAGGGTAGACTAATTTATCATTGGAGTTCAAAATATTTGGTGCAACCAAATTTCTAATTTTTTTTTTTTTTTTGTAAATGTCATTTTCACTTGAAATTTTTTCCTATTGCGTTATTAGAGTCATGAAAAGATGCTTTGACATTGAATATATTTACCAAAACAGCCCGTTGAAAGTACAGCAGGAGGTGAATGTTTAGTTTACCCTTAGGAGATGATCCACTCGTAACCTTCGTGATCGAAAACCAAGGCGCGGCACCCAAAGGTTAATTCTATGTTAGATATGAAGCTGAGTGGACCCCACAATAATGTGTTTATGAAATCAACCTCACCCAATTTTAAGTGTAGGGCTAAACAACCATCTCTATCCATGATTTAAGTGAACCAATCGATTAGAGAAGAGGGTATAAGGCAATACCACCTTCTGTATCGCATATTAATCTGGATTGCCCTGATATTTGGCCCTATGACTAAATTTTTTTTATGGCCCTATAAAAAATCAACGTTGGATGTGTCTCCCAACCTTTTTCTTTGGTGTGGACCATTTGTATCGCATATTAATCTGATTTTTTATTTTATTTTTATTATATGCCTAACATGGGATTACAGATCTCGTGGACAAGGTGGATTTCACGTACACAACAGAATTGGCACATGGCACCGATGTGGCTACTGCATGGTGCATGAAAAGCTCTGTGGCCCCACCATGATATATATATTTTATTCACGACATTCATATATTTTTCCATATCATTTTAGGGCATGAACCCAAAATTGATGTAGATCGAAATCTCAAGTGGACCATGCCGTTGGAAAGTGATGATTGAACACCCACAGTAAAAAACAGTTTAAACCCATTGTAATATTCGTTTTCCATCCAACCATTTAATTAGGTCACATAGCTCTGTGGCCCACAAAGGTTTTATAGCACCACACCAATGAGTTGTGTGTGTGTGTGTGTGATGCCCACTCCAGCCGACCATGACGTGCATGTGAAAGTCACTCTGATTATTAGATGTATAATCCGTAATTAGATCCAAAGCCAAAAAGTCAATGCTGACATATTATTAGATGTACCACGTCAAAGGAAAAAGTTCGGTCAGAGGTGTCCATTGTTTATTATTATTATTATTATTATTATTATTATTTATAGAGTCAATCGTGATGATTATGTGAAATCCACTTAAATCATTTGATACCACATGAAAATTTAGGCACGGCCCATAAAATGAAGAAAACCTATAATTCAATGAGCCACATTTAGGGAAATAGGTTGGAGGTTTGATGTTGCCGTATACTACTTTTCTCATCTTTTGATCCATCTGAATCAAAGATAGGGATGTTCGATTAGACCTGTACTTAAAATTGGGTCACGCATCTGGTGGTCAGTGTGGATTTTGGTAAACACATCATGGTGGGCCTATATTGCTCGGTAGCAATTAATCCAATTTGGCTGCCTAGGCTGTGCATGATTCTCATAAAAAGTAAATTATCTTTCCACCCCTTCAAATAATGTTTTGGTAAATACGCAGCTTCAAAGCATTTTCTCGTAATATCACATCTTAAATCTCTTAAAAAATTAGTTAAAATAAATTATTTCATGCTACATGTTTAAAGAGAATGCCTTCGACCACAAGTTATAGTTCACCTTGGGGACAACTCCCAACGTATTAAGTGAATATGACATCCAACTCATCTAATAGGTTGGCCGTATTTTTCTATTTATCAATGGCTACATATTGTTTTCTATGGTGTGGCCCACTTGACGAGTAGAAAGGTCTTATTTATTTCCTAAGAGATTATCTTGGTGGGCGAACCTATTAGACGAGTTAGATGACACTAGTACTTAACAAGTAGGAATTTATTCATGAGGTGGACCATAACATGTGGTCCAGCAGGTTGGACTTGAGACCTATCAAAATATTTTATATAAACTTTCTAGAAACATACCCCGGCTGAGAAATTGATGTGAATGGGATTTGTCGATGTGAGTCACATCTTACATTAATTAAGTGAAATAAATGGTTGTTTATGGACTTTGACTTGATAACTAGGGGTGTACGTCGAGTCGAACCGAGTCGAGCTAGCTTTAGCTTGACTTGGCTCGGCCACTAGCTAACCTAGCTCAAACTCGGCTTGGCTTGGTCATTGAGCCTGACTGGTCAGTGGCTCGAGCCAGTTCAAGTTGAGTTCGAGCCAAAATCGATCCTCTGTGACATTTTCACAAACACATGCAGTACACTTTCAATTTTTCACTTTATGTAAAATAACAGCGGCTGTTTATAAGTATTTCATCAAATCTTATAGCCAACATCAAAATCAAAGAAAAATGGTATTTGTTTCATATACATACCTTCCTTGCCACCAGCTGAATTGAGCCATTTCATCAAATACTTGGGGAGCAACATCAATATCAAAGTAACCAAGTCACCGAACAAGTTCGATCCAAGTTCGATTCGAGTTGGGGTTCGATCCGAGTTGAGTTGATCTCAGGAAATGACGTAAGAATGAACGTAATGAGGTCGAACACTGTCTTCCTCAAGGATAACTACTCCGAATCCACAAAGCTTCTCTGAACTTCTCACAGAGACTTCTCGAATCCACGAGAAAAGAAAGCAAGAGAATAAGAATAAACTCTAATAAAATTTGAAATTAATTGTTGAATGCATAAAAATGAGTTTACACCCCTTTAAACAAGGGAACCAAGTAATAGAAAAGAAATCAGACTCAAACTACAAGTAAAACTCCTAGAATCCGTGATTTACTATAAATAGTAAACTTACTATTTATAGACGGTCATGATGTCTACTAGTGCGCAAGGTTTTCGGCCACAAATAGTAAGTGTCCTATTTGGTTTCACCAAACTATTCTCATAATTATTCTAAGCACTTTTCATGTTGGACACAACTCCTAAAGCCCAACGGATGAAGAGCTATAAGCAAACTAAAACTTACTATTTATAGTAAAAACGAAATTAAAACGGAAAAACGACCGTCGATCAGGAGGTTTCTCGCAAATCCGGGTTGCGCAACCTGGCGTAGCGGGGTTGGTTGGCTAAAGTAGCTCGTTCCATCCCAAAATCATATATTTTACGTCGGATAACTCATTCTAGATTGCGAGATACGCCCGATCTAAGGTCTGATGGTCCAGATCACTTCTGTCGTCGACCGTGCCTTTTCTGATCCATCTTGGCCATGAAATTGTCCGCGACCCGCTCTACATCAGGCAAGCTCGAACTTGGATCAAAATTTATTTGAGCTGAAAAATCATCTCGACTCGGCTCGAACTCAGCTTCGAACCGAGTCGAATCAAGCTTTTTCAAGTCGAGTCAAGCGAGCTAACCGAGCTAACTCTGTGTACACCCCTATTGACTCTTAAGTGAAAGCAACCCAATTTTTTGGCACTATGTGAGATTAATTATAGTGTGGCCCACCTTTCAAACCGCCCAGATGTACTCAACAGGTTAGACATGGGACTTTCTGGTATGGTAGATTTATGGATGCGATTTGTTGTGTGCCCCACGCTCACAAATCTGTCCGTACAAAGAGCCGGTTCGCAATACTGATTTTAATGCCCACCGTTATAGGGCGCAGCTTCGTTGAATTCCTAGATCCACCGAGGTGGGTGGAATTCCTGACTATGAGGCCCACCGTGATGTGTGCCCCATATAGCATAGGACATTCGCATGCAGCGAAAGTTGATGGTCGTTCTTGATTAAAGGCGATGTTCACTTAAACAGATATATGAAAGAAGTATCTGGCGAGGAGGGTGTGTACCGAATGCCCGCCAAACTTAAGAAATCAAATGCCCTAGGATGAGTGGCTTAGCTCTTCCTTCTTTTTCCCTCATCTTCAAATGCATCGACCGCGATCCGTCTTTCCATCCTATATTTTTTCTATTTAAAATTTTGCATATTCCTTCTCTCGTACTCCCTTCCTTGGAGTTAGGTAAATCTTGGTTGCATGCTCTGCTCCATCTTTTCAGATCTTGGTGTACTAGGAGCTGAGTACACTTGAACTACCTTTCCCTTTCTTTAATTTTAATTTTAATTTTTCTTTTTCTATAGTACTTTTGCATGTTATAGTTATCTACCATATTATATATTATATAGCAACCAACTTCTTAAGTTCATCCTATGTCCATACATTATGATCTCCTTTACTGGTAACTTAAGGGCCTGTTTGGCCGGATAGATTGGATGGAATTGGATGGCATTAGAGTGGATTGCATGGATTTCAAGGTATTGATAACTGCATCAGTGGATTGGTGCAAGATCTATGAGATTGCTATATATCCCGGAATTACTATATCCGGTCTGTTTGGCACGCCCGGCCAATCCTGGGATTAAACCTTTCAATCCCTATTAATCCCTCAAACCAAATACGTCCCAAGCAATTTTGAAGGAATTAGGGGGATTGGATGGGATTTAAAGGTAATGACAGTGATGTTAGTGGATTGTCTTAAGATCCGTGGGATTGCTATATCCCGGGATCAGGATCCGTGTCTGTTTGGCACGCCTGGCCAATCCCGGGATCTATCTTCCGATCCCTTCCAATCCCATCCAAGCTGCCTGGCCAAACAGGCCCTAAGTGGAGTACACTAGATTATAGTTAATTCTTTCAATATTGTATATTCATACATTGCATTTTCAATTATTGCTTCTCTTTTATAGCTACTATCTTCTCCAAATATACCCTAAGTTGAGACAGTGTGGCCTCCTTAATAGTATCTTGAGAAAGTAGTGATCCACTAATTGGATTATGATATTTCAGTAAACAGGCCAACCCCCTAAGATAAGGCCTTTTCTAAAGCTCAAAGATCCCTAAAAACTTTAAATCTTGTAATTAAGTAGAAACCGGGTGCAAGTGCCTGACAGCTGCAGATGCCTAACCCCTTTCTTCACTATCATGGTCCTTATCTAAAATTTTCGATTGCAAACCTTACTCAGGATTCATCCTAGTTCAAGGAATCTCTAATTTTTTTAACAAATATAATTCTATGGGCCTAGCCAATCATAAATTCTAAGCCTTCATCAGCTAGCAACAAAGTCTTTCAAATTAAATTTGTTATATTAAAATTTATGGATATACTTTTATGGCCAGAAATCAATGAGATGGAGATTTATCACCACATAAGTGGAAGCGGCTTGCGCTGGGCAAGACAATAAGTCATCCAACTAAAGCTCCTTGGGGCCCACCATAATGTATCTGTTTATCCACATTGCCCATCTATTTTCTCACATTATTTTAAGCTATGAGCCCAAAAATGAAGTAGATCCAACGCTCAAGTGGATCACACTAAATAATGAGCTTGGTTGCATTAAATGCACAAACAATTAAATGCAGGAGTAAACTCTGGTGTGGTCCATATAACCATTGGATCTGCTTTATTTTCCGGCTGACGGTGTGGATAAATGGATAAATAATAGTGGGACCTACATGAGCTCTAGTCCAACGTCTTATTGTTCGACCCGGTTTGGATGCAATCCGCTTCCACCGTAAGTCCCATCTTACATTAATTAAGTGAAATGAATGGCTATCCATTGGCTTGACTTTATAACCTGCCGATTAAGTGAAATGACTTCGGCATAATGTCACGATTATGGTGTGTACCACCTTTTGAACAGTTCACATGTATTTAATAGGCAGGAATTTTGGTCGAGGAGATCATTTCAAATCCCCTGGCCGCCAGTCCCTGGTGCATCTAGTATTAGACTGAGTAAGATACAATCCAAGCACTCTACCCTCAATCTCAGTTTTCTGACATCCTTCCCAGAGAAAATTCTGTAGCAAATGCCCTAGCGAAATTGACTATCGATGGGATTCCTAACAAAATATATATATAGGAGCCGAGAGGAGCTGCCCACCGTCATTAGGGTTCCCTCTCGCTGGATAATGCCGGGTTGGCATTCATCAGGAAGACGAAAAAGTATAGAAAGGATGAGGGTGACTGCTTTAGGGAGATTTTCCAACTCCTACTTGGGTGGGTTGCTTCTGTTGAGGAGTTTTGTTTTTTCGTTTTTGGAGCTACATGATAGGTGGGTCTCTGTCCTTTTGTGGGCCCACCATAATGTGTATTGGTCTCCTTATCTTTAATAAAAATTCTCTTCTTCCTTGCAAACAAAACAAAGGAATTTGTTGAGTGGGTGAAATTTAAAATGTGGTCCAGCAGGTAGGACTTAAGACGTTCTATATTGAAATATTTTATGTATTAAAATCTCTCGAGAAATTTATGATAGCAAGATGATCTATCAATATGGGTCACATCTTACATTAATTAAGTTAAATCGGTGGTGGTTCATTGACTTTGACTCCGTAATCTGCCCGTTAAGTGAAAGCAACCTCATTTTGGCAGTATGTGAAGATCATGGTCTGGCCTACCTTTCGAACGGCTCACAAACGCAACGCATGCGCATGTCGCCTTCTGAGTCATTCCTTTACGTTTCTTCCACATGCTTGGAAACGTCTCGTAATCTTCCTATTCCCGTGTAAAACAAAGATTCATAATACTCGAGCATTTGGCAGGGCGAGGAGAGTTAGTTGAATTTTCAATGGGTGGTTGCCTTCAAGTGCACGTTTGCGTGCGTGTACACTCACGCCCATCAGCTGATGTGGCCGGATAAGTCCCCACATGAAGCCATCAATGGGTGATTGGGTGGTAAAGATGGTAGGTCATGGTCCAAGAATCTCAATAAAAGGGTAATCTTGATGATTGATTGGTAGCCTTCAAATGGGCCACTGAAAATAAGACAAACAATTGCTGCACATCCAACGTGGAAAAATCAATGGTTGGGATCATCCACTCAGTGTGATTTGGCACTGTGGCACGTCCATGGTAGCACCAATTGGATTGGATGGTTCCAATCATCCGAATATGTATGCAGGTCGGCCCAGCTAATGAATGCCATGGCGAGACACCTGCAGAATGAAGTCATGATTTGACATATAATAAAACCTTAGGGATAGCAAGGTGGATTCAGGGGGTTTTGGAGTGTGTTTGGCACGATAAAGTAATTGGGATTTCACGTCTTGAAAATTTCAAAACCCTTCAAAGGTTTCAATTACATCTAAAATCTTTTTAAGAATTATATGTGTAACATGTATCATCATTTACTAATTAATTATTAAGCCCATAACACACTTATGATATCTCAAAACAATTAGATCATCACCTATGTCATTATAATTACTTTAATAGGATAATTTGTACCATCCAAACATTGTTTTTTTTTTTTTTCCTTCCTTCTTTGTTTTTCTGTTTTATGGCCATTATGATGAACGGTTTGAATTTTTTTTAATAAAAAAAAAAACATGGCACATTCGTTAGAGTCACTTAATCAACCCCTAACTAGCCCCTTTTCTTTAAAGGGGGTAGAGTTGGGGGTGAGAGGACAGCTTTCCCGAAAAATGCATGTACAATGAATCATAAGCTCTTTAAGGTTTATTTTCTGACCAAAAAGAAAACAAAAAAAACAAAAAAACAAAAAAACAAAAAAAAAAAAAAAAACTAAGGCTCTATTTCATAGACACCTTACTTCATGGACACCTAAAAATGCACTCATTTCAATTTCTTTAATAGTAGAGATTTGATGTTAGCATAAACTCGTTATGTATTAGCGATCAAAATATCCCATACACAATTAGCATTAAGTAAAAATGAGACTGCTCATTTTTAGGGGCCTACCAAATAAGGCTTAAATTTAGAATAAAGGCTTTTATGAAATTGATTTTTTGGAAAGAGATTCATCGTATTACACTTGGCTGCTAGGACAGATACAAGGAGCCTATGATTTGCAAGCCAGCTACTGATGAGGAAGCAAAAATTGATTACTACAGAAAGTCTATCCATCAAGAATTTATTTAATTGCCTTTTCAAACACGCAAATAACTATAAACAATTATTTAAGGTCATACGTTTTGACACAATATGTGTTCCAAAGGAAAAGAAAAAAGTAATTAAGCAAGGAGGGCTTCCCTGAAAACTATTGAAACATGAATTCTATTTTTTACCATATTAATTATCTGGATGTTAGGATCTTATCTAGATGGGTGTAAGATTTGGCATATAGAAAATGATAATAACAAAAATGGAATATGAATTCCAATAGATATATAAAGATTTAAAAGATAAATGTTTAGATATTAAGAGAATAAGTGATAAAATTTTATTAATAGAACTTGTGTTAAAAGAGAAGTTAATCAATGTTTTTAGTTTATATGTACCACAACTAGAGTTAGAGGATAGAATCAAGAAACAATTTTGAAAAGTTATAGATGGTCCATATTATGTTTAGTATAGAGGTTTACGTATGATATAGACCATCAATCACGTGAGGCCCACCTTTGAGTATCAACCCTGTCAAATCACTTTGATTGTATAAACTTAACTACTTGAGTAGTGGTTTGGGAAATGAACAGCTCATATTAAGTATACTAGATAGGTCCAAATATTAATGGGACCATCCATCTTGTGAGGGCCTACTGATTGCCCAACGTTCTCAAAACTCTTAATTTGATTATATGTTTCTGTCCTATTAGTCCTTTCCCCAAAGGACTGCCATGTTATGCTAGCAAGGTCTAAGAGATATCTATATGGTTCATTTTTTTTTTTTTCAACTGAGGACTCCATTTCTCATAAGGGCGAAGGTACAGGCAGATACACTATTCGGACTGACCCCTCGCAGCAAAAGGAGGAAAGGCCAGGCTATCATATCAGACAACTCACTAAAAGAAAACAAGTGAATACTAGCTAACTCGAGTTGCTCCTAGGCCTGTCATATCAAGAACCAGCTCCCCTCAGGATTGAAGGGGAAGCCCGGAGGCAGCAGCGAAGATGATGTTCTGCTAAGTGGTGCTGTCCAAACGGGCTAGACCGTCTACCACTTTGTTCTTCTCTCTTGGGATGTGCTTCAAAGAGATGCGGCTTCTGGCCCAAATATAGTCAAATCAATTCTTTAAATAGAAAATGCTCCACAGGGCTTTCCCAACCTTAGAGAAAAGATCCACGACAGTCAGCAAGTCACTTTCCACTTCGATTTTGTTGAAGCCTTTCTCCCAGCAGAGATTGAGACCGTCCACCACTGCTTTGGCTTCAGCTTGGAAGTTAGATCCGCTGCCATAGCCTTTAGAGAAGGCAAAAATCAGATCTCCCCTAACATTTTTACATATTACCCCGCTACCCGATGGGCACGGGTTACACCTGGAAGATCGTCCACATTCAACTTCATCCAGTTCTCCTATAGCCTTTTCCACCTAACAATAGAGATGGGCGAACCAACAGCGCACTCAGAGGAGAGGCCTAAAATGTAGAGCCACATTTTATTGCCCATTCCTTTCAAATTATTTGATTGGATAATCATAATGACCCGGTTGGTGGTTTGGAAATTGGTGGTCCATATTGAGTTTATTAGCTAGGCACAACATTTTCGTTGACCATCCATCAAGTGGGGCCAACCTTTGATTTCCATCCCTTTCAAATGACTTTGGTCGGTTGATCTTAATAATTCAATTTGTAGCTAGGAAAATGGACGGTCTATGCTGAGAATACTTGAGAGATCTAAGCATTAATATAGACGATCCTTCATGGTAGACCCACCTTTGACTGCCCATCCTTATAAAAGCACTTTGATCAAATGAGTTATGAGTACTAGAGTTGGGCCAATCTAAATAAAGTATTGTATAAATTAGAAAACTATAGGGATCATCTTGCATAGGGTATTGTTTCGTTACAAGGGAGATACTAAAATAGATTGGGTACATAATAGTTGACCTGGTAAAAGCATTTTCATAGAACAATTTAGGGACACAAACGTAAAAAAGTCCCATTTGCACATACGAATAGAAGTTACATTATGTAAATGGCCACAAACAAACGTAGCCTTAATAAAAATAAATAAAATTAAAGAAGGAAGGTAGGAAGCGGATTGGGTAGCGAGTAACTAGAACAGCTAATTTTAGAGTTGTAATCCAAAATTAAAGTATATAAAAAGTTAAAATAGACAACACCACGGTAAATAATATGAATTGAATGTCTACCGTTGAAAAATTCTCTAGGCCATAAAAGTTTTGGATCAAGCTTTTATTTTCTTTTTTCCTTCATCTATGCCTTTTAAAAAAAGAAAAAACGAAATCTTATGACCAGCTTCGATGGAAAAGAAACATCACTGTATGGCTTAGAAGGTTTCAACGGTGAAAATCATTATTTCCACTGTTTCCCGTGGTATGGTCCACTTGAGCTTTGGATAAGCTTCAACTTTGGGCTCATATCTTAAAATGAGCTAGAAAAGCTGATGGACGGTGTGGATAAACGGCATACATTCACAGTGGGCCCAACAGAGTTTACTCGATAAGAGCTTACTCAGTACGCAATCCGATTTCGGCGAGATACGGGAAAATCAAACACGCCCCAAAGTACAGCGAATAATCAGTATTTCACGATCACATCACACCATTAATCCAGCTATGTACGGTCACCTAAATTGCAACGGAGATCCTCTGGGATCAATCGCCACTACAACCGCCACATCCATCTCCATCCCCACCACCACAGGCACATCCACAGGGAACTTCATCTGCTCCTGGTTTTCGCTTTTTCTCTTGCTTTTTCTTCCACCTCTTAACTCTTCCATCTCTTTGTTCTTTTAGCCTCTTCACTACTTTTAGCCTATGCTCTTCCTCCTCCTTTCATTTTTTCTCTTCCTTTCGTCTTTTCGCTTCCTCTTCCTTTCTTTCCTTCTCTTCTTTTCGCTCTGTCTTTCCTAGCACACGCAAAAGCAATGATAGATATGATGGACAAGGCCATGCAAGTCAAGCAGAGAAATATAAATCCGCTGAGAATATAAGTGGCTCTGCCAGCAGCAGCACCACCACCAACATAAGCTTTCAAGACCCTGGCCATCTCTCCTGACGCTTGAATTCCAAGAACCCTTACTATATGTGAAGATGGAAGAGGAAAAGAAATATTTGATTGAATTTTTGTATATTTCGTATTGAGCTTTACAAATAAATAAACCTTCCGGCGCATCTCTTTACACTAAGATCTTTGACCATTATTCTTGACACCCCCAGTTTGTAATCTTTGGAAGAGGTTTGCTAGAATACTTACGCTACATCGGATGTGTTGCAAATACATAATCTTTGACCATTACTCTCGATACAACCGCCTCGAGGTTGTAATATTTGGATGAGGTTTTGTAGAATATTATACTTACAATACATCGGACGTAATGCAAGAACATACGTTTGTATAATAGCCGTTCAATTGGGGTCCTTTTTAGTGGCCCAAACTGCCTATAGAATGGGCTCACAGTGGATGGAGATGAAAAGATTTCTCAATTATTTCAACCCTGCTGTTAGAGAGATAAAACAAATAAAAATGGTTGAATAGTTCCCGCTCAAATGTTCTTTATTTTTCATATATTCCCATGATGAGTGATGTAGAGTGGGTCGCAGAAAGTGTCATGGCCAAGATGGATCAGAAAAGGCCCAGTCGATGACAGAAGTGATCCGGACCGTTGGACCTTAGATTGGGCGTATCTCGCAATCCGGAATGAGTTATCTGACGTAAAATATATGATTTTGGGGTAGAAAGAGCTACTTTATCCAACCAACCCCGCTATGCCGGGTTACACCGTTGGGCTTTAAGAGTTGTGTTCAACATGAAAAGTGCTTAGGATAATTAGGAGAATAGTTTGGTGAAGCTAAATAGGACACTATTTTTGGCCGAAAACCTTGCGCACTAGTAAACATCATGACCGTCTATAAATAGTAAGTTTACTATTTATAGTAAGTCATGACCGTCTATAAATAGTAAGTTTACTATTTATAGTAAGTCGTGGATTCTGGGAGTTTTAGTTGTAGTTTGATTTTGATTTCTTTCTTATTGTTTGGTATCCATATTTAAAGGGTTATGAACTTGTTTTTAATCATTTATCAATTAATTTCAAATTTTATTAGAATTTATTTCTATTTTCCTGATTTCTTTCCTTGTGAACTTGAGAAGTCTTTATGAGGAGTCCAGAGAAGCTCCATAGAGTTAGAGTAGTTATCCTTGAGGAAGACGGTGATCAATCTCATCACGTTCATCCCTGCGTCAATGAGGCCCATCAAATAAACGGTCGGGATAAGTGTTCATGACCCAGGTCCACGTATACTCCATCCAAAACGTATCCTACAAGTTGGATGATTTGGATAGCCATGCATGTGTCGTGACATCCAACGACATGGAGAGAATGGTGTTACACGACCACCCGTCTAGATCACCAAATAATATCACGCCTGGAAACGACGTTGACCAAGGCAAGATTATAGTTAAATTATAAGGTTGGTCGAAGAATCTATACACACGGTTCACGCATACAAGATCCAGACCATTCAATCTGTTGGGTCTGCCATTGATGGGACATGCTCAAAATATTAACTGATCTGACCAAAGATTGGAGAATATATTAATGATTGAATACGGCCCATTGAATAGATTTCTTTCTGATAGTTAATTTGTAGTCATCGACATCCCCCATTAAATTGATTGGATCATTAGACTGTGGAAGATGTCGCAAATGGCCCATCCTTTACAGCCCCATCCCATGAATGGTCAAGATCTCATACAATCAGTTGGACCACTGTGTTAAATCATGCTTAAAACCAACAAAATCTCATCATGTGGGCCACCTCAGTTTTAAAATGGTTTGTTTAGCATCTATTCATCACGTTGGGTTGCATATTATGAATGGATTGGATTGCTTATACAAAACATGTGATGCCCACATAGTTTGAAAGGTTTTAATGGTAGTGTCCCGTCCCAACTTTTCCCATTGGTGTGAGACACCTCTATCTCGTTCTGTCCGATTTTTGGGATTTAAAGTGAAATGGAAGGGGTGCACGCTATGAACGAAGTGGGTGTGATCCCTATATCAGGGTGGCCGACATACGTAGCTATGGTACAATAGTAAGAGCGGCCACATACACACATTGGATTAGATTGAAGTACTTGAATATATGCTGCTGATAGCTGATGGATTGATTGGATACAAATGCGCGGCCCACCTGATGAACGGATCTGCTTAGCTAATATTTGTATGCAGTGATCTTCAAATTGGATCCAACCTTTTCAGCGGCTCAGATGTCATCTAAACTTGATAGCTCGGCCCTATGAAGTTCAATTGCGGTCCGTCAAGATGGACGTGGGTAGTCCTCAATGGAAAGGAATACTTCGGGACTGATTACCACAATATTCTTTAATTTACATTAAGGATAGAGAATATCTAAAATCCAACCGGTTGGATTAAAAGTTACAGTCCACCCACCGGAAACATCCAATCCGCCCAAAAGGTTGGCCCCATCGCAAGGACCACCATACGCAAAACTCGGCCACAGCCACTTTATATCAAGTGTAGTTGGGAAGCGGGTTCAAAGGAGATCAAAGTTACATAGACCCCAGTGATGTATTTGTGTAGATAGTGATGTATTTGTTATATCTACACGGTTCATTTATTTTTAGAATCCATTTTAGAGAACTATCCAAAAAATAAATCATATCCAAAGATCAACTAAACCACACCACAAATAGCAGTGGAGATAAGGATTTTCACTGTTAAAAAATTCATAGGGCCACCATAATGTTTATTATTATCCAATCTATTAATAGGGTCAAAAATACCTGAATGAAAAGGAAAAATAAATTTTATATTAATTCAAAACTCATGTAACCCTAAAAAGGGTTTCAATCGTAAACGTTTAATCCTCCATTACTTTTTTTAGTGGCGTCCACTTGATAGTTAAATCTATCTTTTCTTCTTCTTTTTTTTCTGTCTCAAGTCTTAATTCAAGCTCAGCAAATGGATGAATGATTTAGATATAACAAATACCTCATGATCAGCCCTACGAAACTTATTGATGTCAACGCAGCAGCTATATATTTATGTGGCTGGTGTGAGTTACACCAGGCAATCCGCTTCCTCGTAGTTGGAGCTGATTCCTGCGTAATATGATCCTCATAGTTGGCCAACTTATTGGAAGGTTCGGATGTTGCATGAATGTGCTAAGTTGAAATTTATATAAGGTCCAGATGCATCAGAATGTGAACGGCTCAGATGCACAAGCTGGCCCATGGTCATTCCTTCCGCACCGTGAAGGTGGATGTGTTTTCCTGTAAAATAAAATAATTTTAGGGCACGTAATTACCCACGGGTTCCAGGCTATAAGTTGGGAAACCTCATGGGAATCAATCATTCACCGTAGGTTATTCGGGTCAACCGATGGGATCGGCAAACCAGTGGCCTAACGAACACATACTGGCACGTAAGTACACCAGTCATGGCTGTGGGCCCCACCATGATGTATGTATTTCATCTATTCCGTTCATACATTTTTAAAGATGATTTCAGGGCTTTAATACAAAAACGAGAGGGATATAAATCTCAATAGTGATTGGATATCCATCAATTAAATCCTACTAAGGCCCACTGTACTGTTTATTTGACATACAACCTATTGATTATGTCATAAAGACCCAGATGATGGGAAAGAACAAATATCAGCTTGATCGAATACTTTTATTGGCCCCAAAACGTTTTTAACAGTTGACGTTCATTCAACACTGTTTCCTGTAATGTGGTCCACTTAAGATTGAGATATATCTTGCTTTTTGTGTAATACCATAAAATGATCTATAAAAATAGATGGCGGCATTGATGAAACATATACATCATGGTGGGGCCCACAGAGCACCGACTACCAGCCATTGGCGGGTGGCAGGGGAGTAGCCAATCCGTTTCCACCAGTCATATGCTGTGTATGAAAATCGTACGGATCCTTTCAATACGTTAACTACGTCTGCCGACGCGGATCGCCGGTGCCGGGCGGACAGGAATTTCCTGTAGGTGGAAGGTGAGTGGGGACCACGGAGATGACCCTTACAAATCTACTCCGTCTATCAGTTTTGCAAGACCTCAACATAACAGGAATCTAAAAATCAGCCACATCTAAAACTCATGTGATCCATAGCCATGCAGCAGGAAGGATTGAACGGCCACCATTGGAAACTTTGCGAGGGCCACAGAAGTCGTGTTATCAGGATTAAATTTATGTGTACAGTTTATATGAGCAGTAATAACCCTATGAATGGTTTGGATGGCATATAAAGATTACGGTGGGATCTCCGAAGCTTTCAACGGTGGACACTTCTGTTCTTTGATCACATTTGTATGGGCTCACATGAGTTTTGTACTTGGCGGTGGGATGATGCGGCAAAGTTTCGTGACCCCACAATGATGCATGTGTTATATCCACACCGTCTGATCATTTTGGAAAACTATTTTAATGCACCGGCTAAAAATGAGGCACATTCAAACGTTCTATATGTTCATCCCTCTTGTTGTCTGTTAATGTAAGAAGCCAATAAGAGTAAGTTAAAAGCTAATTAAAGTAAGTTACATCTGATTTAGATGAATTTGCATTGTGTAATATTTAGAGATATATAAAAATATATAATCAGAATTCTACAATAATACAATTGGAATGCAACAATCGCCTCTTAGAATCTATAGTACTTGTTCACAATGGAGGATTGAAAAAAATGATAACGAAACGATCAGATTTATTTAGTTCAAAGCTTAACTTGAATAATCAGATTAGGCACACTATTTATAAAAAATTTAAATAATTAATATATTTATTTACTTTCTAAAAATAACTTTTACTTTTAAATTTTATTTTTTATTCTAAAATACACAACATCGCCGTCACAACATCAATTACAATTATATAGAAGCATACAACAAATGACATAAGTAGAAGCAAAGAAAGATATATGTAATGTTAAACAGGCATAGCAACCATCATAACATAAGAAGAATATGGATGATCGAAGTAAGGTTATAAATAACAAAAGAATTCAGTAAAAATTTAACCCAATCAATTTCAATCATATCTTTCAATTCATATTATTCACTTAGTTGTCATTTATATTCTTTAATATAATCACTTTATCTTTTCTATAAATTAGTTACATTTTTCAACATAACCATTTATCTTTCAACCTATTGTTTATATTCCATAATGTATTCCATAATGTTAATCAAGTAGCTGAAAATCTTAGTAGTAATTTGAGTCTACATTCATATGCATGAATTTAGTTCTCCATTTAGGAAGGTGTTTTGTAACTGTTCTCTATGATTAAATGTAAGAATTCCTTTCTAAATCTTTTATTTGTACTAAAAAGTACTTTCATACGGAAGAAAAATGTGTAGCCAATCATGAGAGGATGAATCTTACCCTATAAATATCGTTTGATCCTATTTATATACTGAGCGAGTGGCTGAATAGGCAATGGATTCTATTTTATCACGATTATATACAGCGTATCTATTTACATATCTTGACGCTTGGGGTCATAGTTATTTGATTTGAATTGAGCCACAAATTTAATTTTAATTTGCTCACACTTATCACATGACAAAATTGGAAAAATAATGGGCAATCAATAACAAATTGGCATGCCCAATGGAACCCTATCTCTAACTTACTGGTGTAATATTATCAATCCAAATTATAAAATAAATAAGATGGATTGAATAGTTCCCACCCAAATGTTATTTATTTTTCATCTATTCCCATCATGAGGCCCATCAAATAAACTGTCAGGATAATTGTTTATGGCCTACGGCCACGTATACTCAATCCAAAACGTGTCCTACAAGTTGGATGATTTGGATAGCCATGACGCATGTGTCGTGACATCCAACAACATTGAGAAAATGGTGGTACACGACCACCGGTCCAGATCGCCAAATAATATAACGCCTGGAAACGACCTACACCAAGACTATATTATACTTTAACTATAAGGTTGGTCGAAGAATCGATACGCACGGTGCACGTATGCAATATCCATACCATTCAATCTGTTGGGTCTGCCACTGATGGAACATGCTCAAAATGTCAGCTGATATGACTAAAGATTGGAGTATTTATTAGTGATTGAATACTAGCCATTGCATTGATTTCTTTCTGATAGTTAATTTATAGTCATCGAAATCCCCTGGTAAATTGATAGGATCATCTGACTGTGGATGATGTGGCAAATAGCCCATCCTTTACAGCCCAATCCTATGAATGGTCCAGATCTCGTACAATCAGTGGGACCACTCTGTGTTAAATAATTCTTAAAACCAACAAAATCACATCATGTGGGCCACCTAATTTTTAAAATGGTCTAATTATTTTGCATCCATTCATCACGATGGGTTGCATATTATGAATGGATTCGATTGCTTATACAAAACATGTGATCCCCACATAGTCTGGAAGGTTTTAATGGAAGAATGTCCCCGTCCCAACTTTTCCCATTGGTGTGACCCACCTCTATCTTGGTCTGTCTGATTTTTGGGATTTAGAGGGTGTGACCCACATCTATCCGGCCGTGGCTTTAGAGGTGTCAATGGGTCGGGCATCCATCTGGGCTTGCACCGGCATATTAGGCCTGATGGCGGGCTCAGGCTTAAATTTCAAGCCCACTTTTACATGGCCTGTATTTGGGTTTAGACGTCCAGAATCTTGTTTTAAGGTTTGAAATAGTAATTTCAAATTTCAATGGATCCAGAGCAAATGAGAAAAAGAATGGGTAATCCATTATATATATATATATATATATATATATATATATATATATATATATATATATATATATATATATATATATATATATATGTGAAAAAAAAATATGAAGGGGTAAAAAAAAACAACATATAGCTGATGGATTGATTGGATGAAAATGTGTGGCCCACCTGATAAATGGATCGGCCTAATATTTGTATGCAGTAATCTTCAAGTTGGATCCTACCTTTTCAGCGGCTCAGATTTCATCTACAATTGATAACCCGGCCATATGAAGTTCAATTGCGGTCCGTCAAGATGGACGTGGATATTCCTCAATGGGAAGTAATACTTCGAGAATGATTACGAGAATATTCTTTAATTTACATGACTCATAGTCTAATAGAGAAGATCTACAATCCAACCGGTTGGATTAAAAATTACCGTCCACCCACCGGAAAATTTAAAATCTTTTATGCATGTGAAACATCCAACCCGTTCAAAGGGTTGGGCCCCATCGCAAGGATCACCATATGTAAAAATAGGCCACAGCTACTCATCGAGTGGACTACGTTTGTATTTTTCTATTTATCAATGACTATATATTTGTTTGTATTGTGGGCCCACTTGATGTATGTGTAGTTAGAACTGATTCCTGCACAATATGATCCTCATGATTGGACAACCTATTGGAAGGTTCGGATGTCACATGAACGTGATAAGTTGAAATATATATAAGGCCCCGATGCATCAGAATGTGAACCGCTCAGATGCAGAAGCTGGGCCCATGGTCATTCCTTCCGCACTATGATGGTTGATGTGTTTTCCTGTAAAATAATTTACTTTTAGGCCACTGAGCTAAGGGTTCCTGGAAACCCTCTGGGAATCAATCATCCACCGTAGGTTCCTTTCGGTCAACGGATGGGATCCGCAGACCAGTGGCCTACGAACACAAAGTGGCACGTAAGTACGCCAGTCATATGCGTGTATGAAAACCGTACGGATCCCTTAAATGCACGCCACGGAAGGAAATTCCTGCAGTTGGAAGTTACATGGGACTACAGAGATTACCTTGACAAATCTACTCCGCACATCAGTTTTGCAGGACCACAGCAGGACAGGAATCTAAAAATCAGACATACACATGCCTATGCAGCAGAAAGGATTAAACGGCCACCATTGGAAACTTTGTACGGTCCACAGAAGTTATGTTAACGGGATGATATTTGTCCGTACAGTTCATATGAGCAGTAATAATCCTGTGAATGGTTTGGATGGCATTTAAACATCATGGTGGGCTCCGCGAAGCTATCAACGGTGGACACTTTTGTTCTCCAACTTCGTTTGGGTTGGGCTCACATAAATTTTGAATTTGGGGGTGGGCTTACATGACAAAGTTCCACCATGATGTGTTATAGCCATACGGATTGCTCATTAATTATGCGAGACTATTTAAGGGCAGCAGCTAAAATATGAAGCAAATCCAGATGTCCTCTATGTTCATTCCTATTTTTATCTATTCCTGCGATAAGAAAATTACGTCTGATCTTGATGTATTTACATGATATATTTAGATATAAGTGCAGATATATGAAGAGGATTCCATAATAGTATAATTGAAGTGCATAGAGTACGATGGAAATGCATGGACTAGGGCTACAACCTTTATTAGATGGTTGATCGAAGAGTACTAGTCGCATGGAAGTGATTAAAAGATATATGATAGGAGTAGAAGTAAAAAAAGCCATATAATATTAAACGGTTATACTAGTAACCATAAAAACAATGGAAGCATCTAGCTGACAGGTAAGATTATAAATAATATAGGAATTCAAGAGGGAAGATTTTTCTTATACCAACTCAATCAAACCTAAGCATATCTTTCAATTCAATTATCTATTATGCATTTACATTCTCTAGTATAATCACTTTATCTTTTCTACAAATCAGTTACATTTTTTAGCGTTATCATTTACTTGTTTGCCTATTGTTTATATTCTATAGTGTAATCTATAACATTAATTAGGTAGTTGGTAATCTTAGTTGCAATTTAGGTTTATGATCATACACTGGATTCAGTTCTCCGCCTAGGAAGGTGCTTTGCAACTGTTTTTTATGATCGACTATGAGAATTCCTTTCTCAATTTTTTTTATGTACTGAAAAGTCATTTCGTACAGAATGCAAACGTATAACCCATCATCAAAGGATGAATTCTACCATCTGAATATCGTCTAATCTTATTTACATACTGAGCATATGGTTGAACAGGCGGCCAATCTCATTTAATCTTGGTCATATATTACGTATCTGCTTATCTCAGCACTTGGGGATTATAGTTGTTCGGTTTGAATTGAGCCACAAATTGAATTCTGGCATGCCCACACTTATCACACAATAAAATTGAAAAAACAAGGAACAACCAGTAACAGTTTGGCATGCTCAATGGCATCTTGTCTCTAATTTACTAGTGTAACATTGGCAATCAAAATTACGAATAGAATAACTTATCGAAACATTGGGGTCGAACCTTTCACATTAACTGCACCACCTTCGACGAAGGACTTAGTGGTTAAAGTAGCCCGTGAAGCATTAAATTTGAATAGTAGCCTAACACTTAGTACCAGAAATCAAGAAGGGAGGCCATTTCTCCTGAAGAGAAAACAGCCACACTCCGAGATGTACAAATAAGTATCCAACATGTTCAGGAATATGGAAGAGCCCAAGTCGTGCAATTCCGTATTCAAACTAAGAAAACTAACAAATACATGACCAGCTAAACTAAAGTCATGCATCAGTTGATGGCTATAATAATAGAAAGAATACATGTAACAATACAGTATAATGCTGAAGGAAGTTTTATCGATAAGCATTAAATTTGAATAGTAGCCCAACACTTAGTACTAGAAATCAAGAAGGGGGGCCATTTCTCCTGAAGAGAAAACAGCCACACTCCGAGATGTACAAATAAGTATCCAACATGTTCAGGAATATGGAAGAGCCCAAGTCGAGCAATTCCGTATTCAAACTAAGAACATTAACAAATACATGACCAGCTACTAAAGCCATGCATCGGTTGATGGCTATAATAACAGAAAGAATACATGTAGCAATACAGTATAATGCTGAAGGAAGCTTTATCGATAATACAGTACAACCACCATCAATGCCTCTCCCGTAATGAAACCCACTGCCAATTCTAGTTTAGTAGGTAAGGAATGCTCCACTACTTGCTAAACTCAGGTGACCTAAGTGAGAGGATAGGAATTTCGTTCATGAAGTTGGGAATCAGGGTTTACTCGGGGCATAATCACCAACAATTCCCTAGGAATCCATTATTCTAAGAGAGACAACTAATTACGTCTTGATCCATTGTCAATGGCTACACCTCAACAAGTGGATCGTGATCATATCATGCAGATAGTTTAGGAAGTCATGGGCTAAGTACTTGGTCGCAATACTATTCTAGTCTATCATAAGCTCTATCTTGAATGGATTGATCGACAACAACTATTGTCAGGGAAGTATCGACCAGACTTTTCCCTATTTTCGGGTGATCCCGGCCAATCAACTATTGAGTATATTGGTTGATTCACCATGCAGTGTGGGGAGCTAGCAAATGACGACTATCATAAGCTACAGCTATTTGGCTATTCACTGACAATAATGACTTTCATGTGGTATTCAAACTTATTGTCAAATTTAATTCATACTTGTCAAGGAATGACAAAAAATTTTCATGCTCACTTTTTTATAAGAATAGGGAAATAACATGATTGATCTCACCCATTTCCGACAATTACTAGGAGAAACTTGCGAGAGGTATATTAATCGGTTTAAAAGAGCAAAAATCCTGTGCAAGGTCATTATGAACAAAGCTGAATTTGTACAAAATGCACAAGACGAGCTTAAATATAAACTTCGTAAGAAATTCATTAGAACGGAGTTCATGGACCTATATAACCTGACTAGGAAGGTCTCCAGGTATGAAGAGTTTTTATAAGAGGGTGCTAGGCAAAATAACTCGTCAATTAGGATATATTAACATGACCAAAATTATAAGGTCGCGATTGTCAAAGTAGCGGCTAAAAAGCCACTCATATTCTCTGTGATGGTTAAAGAAAAATCGACCATGCTAACCATGCAAAAAGCCCAAAAGGTATACACTTTTGATATCATGAGGGTTGATGAGATATTCAAAACTATGTTGACCTAGAAATTTATTAAGATTCGTATAAATCATAAGATATTCTTGACCGATGAATGAAAAAATATCGAATATTATAAATGGCACGGAACTCATTCATATTCAACTAACAAATGTATTATATTCAGGAACGTAGTCTAAGATAACATCGACTGCGGGTTGCTGAAATTTTTCGATAAGGGTGAGGAAGTAATATTAATTAATATCGATCCATTTCCGCCTAATCTTGAGGTCAATATGGTTATGAAAAATATAAGGACTAATCGACCACGACCGGGGTTATCTTGATCCAATGCAACTAACCATGAAGGTACACCACAATGACCAGGGCATGGGTGATGTTAACTTCCCCATTCAACCACTATGCAGTCGAACACAATTTGACAAGATGGTCAAGGCTCACAATTGTGCGACCAATGTACTAAAAAGACTATTCTGGGTTGAGGAGACCCTCCTCGATCAAGGACGCAAGGCCGATACATAGCCCCAAGAAGGGTTTAAGGAAGCGGCCAACATCGACCGCAAAGGGCATTTCACTCCTTGATTGCTACTCCCGGGGTAGATCATCAAATCAAAGGACAATTAAACCTCTCCGTCAACTCAGATAAGAGGTTGGAAATGGACCATGCATCCTAAATTCCTAGTTGTGCTAGAAGCAATGACTTGAACTCAGAAATGTTATTGGCAGAGACATAAATTGATCATTGGGAAAGAGTTGGCAATGGTCAAGGGCATACCTCGACCGAAAGTGGGGCAATCATGACCATATTGGAGAATCCCTCTGTCAGAAGAACAATTTGTCATTAACACGGTCAAAGCAGTTCTACCGCCTGCGATATATGGTCAGGATATAGACATTCTCACCCAACCCAGTGGGTTGGTTGGTCTGAAAGATAAGGACAACTGTGATAATCTATCTAATTACCTCAGTGATGAATGTTTCCTAGAAGATGAGTGGCACATCTCTAGCCGTTGTATATAACGGCTCGTCTTAAAGGTTTCCCAATCACCAAGATTTTGGTTGATAATGGGGTTGCCCTCAATTTTCTACTACTAAGAATGATATTAAAATTGGAGAAGATAGTGGCCGACTTGATCCCGTCAGAGGTCACTGTCAGCATTTTCATTGGTCACATTACAAATATGCATAAGGTTCTGCCAGTCGACTTAATTGTCGAAACTAAAATAGTGTTAGCCCCATTTTTTGTGGTCGATACCGCATCCAACTATAATGCTCTGTTTGGTAAGGACTGGACTCATTCATTTAATTTGCATGTATTCCATCATCCTTACACCAATTTATAATCTTCTAGAACCAGAATAAAGTTGAATTAGTTTTGGTCGATAATAAATTATTCTTGGCCACTTAGAATGCAAATGAAGCCTATTATTATGGAAAAAGGTAGGGCCAAATCAGTTCACTGGAAGGAAAAAGAAATAGCCGACTGACAGAAATATTTGTAAAAAAGAATTCAAATAGCATTGTGTAAGATATCACAAAAGTAATCTATCCCGTTGATAACCTACCGAGGTACATTATTCCCTCTCAGTCGGTTTTGTATTATACCATCGAAGAAATCCCATAATTGGTATGCCGAAAGATAAATAGAGCAGGGCCAATTTCATGCCAGAATAAGAAGTCTTGAAGATAACATGAAGGACGTTGACGATGGCTATCTCGTGAATATGGCCGATGTAAATATCTTAATCAAGGAAGAAGATATGAAACTTAGGGAAGCCTTGATAAGCTGAGAGATTTCCAAGCCCAAGTTCAAAATCCTTTAGTAGAACCTAGGGACTATTCAAGACCCAAAGCCTACATTTATTAGTGGGCTGCTCAAGTCCTAAGATAAGTTGAAACCCTTTTGGAAATTGAAGGTATACATTGAAACCCTTTTGGGGTCGCATAAGTTTTGGATGGATATATATATATATATATATATATATGTGTGTGTGTGTGTGTGTGTGTGTGTGTGTGTGTGTGTGTTTTTCCTCTTCATTTAGTTTTGTTTGACATTATAAACATACTGAATGGAAAATAAACACTATGATAGTTCCTATAAATATTTTAAAGGTGAGAATCATTATCTTTACTACTATTTTGGTGTGGTCCACTTAAGCTTTGGACATACATAATTTTTGGTATCATACTGTAAAATGATCTCACACAATGGATGAGTGGTGTTCATATAATAAATACATTATTTAGAATCCCATGAACCATTCGTGCAACTAGGAGCTGGAGGAGCTACAACCCTAGTCTTTGAGCAACACATACCCACACCAGCCATGTCGCTGGTGTACAGCACATCAGTCAATCTACTTCTCCGGCAACCTAGCTGGCATGGGTAGGTGGCATGAGAAGGTTGGTTTTTGTTTTTTTTTTTTTTTTAATTACATGCGCACACGCCCCCACACACTCTAGCTGGTGGAATTTCATCACCCATGGGTACTCGAACCCTTGACCGGGGGTTGAAACTACTGAGACTCTACCACCCGAGCAAGAGTAAGGACCCAGGTGTCATGAGAAGTTGAGCGTTGAGTCTCCTTGATCTCCGGGGGTGTCAGATGGTGCAAAGGAGATCATAGTAATTAGGCCACAATGATGTATTTATCATATATACATTGTTCATCTATTTGACGGTTCATTTTATATCTTGAATCCAAAAATAAGTAATTTATAAGGTTAAAGTGAACCACACCACAAATAGCAGTAGGACAATGATTCTTACTGTTAAAACATTTGTAGGACCACCGTAACGTATGCTTCCAATCCAATCTATTAATAAAGTCACATAGACCTGAATGCAGAGAAAAAATAAATATCATTTTCATCCAAAATTTATGTGACCACAAAAGGGTTTTAATGGCAGGCATTCAATCCTCCTTTGCTTTTTATAGCGTGGTCCACTTGATTTTTGGATCTATCTTATCTTTTGGCTCAAGCCTTACGACAATCTCACCAAGTGGTCAGACGGTTTGGATATAACTCATACCTCATGATGGGACCCACAGAAGTTGGTGATGTCAACACACCAGCCACATCAGTGGTTTGTGGTACACCAGCCAATCCGGTCCCATACCTACCTATGGAGCAGATTAGGTGAGACCCCAGATCCACTGAGGTGTGTGGGATCCCGAGCTATAGAGCCCGTCGTGATTTATGTGAATACATCCATGTCGTCCAGCAATATTTAAAGCTCATTTTAGGGCATGTTCCAGAACTAAATCAAACCAAATCTCAAGGGACCATAGTATAGAAAACAGGGGTAATTAATCATTAAAAACTTCCCATGAAGGCATAAAAGTTTTTGATCAAGTTGGTATTTGTGTAGTCTATTCAACCTCTTTGTGACCTTATCAACCACTTGAATTGCAAATAAACATTCCCTTGACCATGAAGCTTTTAATAATTGGGATTCAATCACTACAAAATCCACGAAAGATTTGGATCTGCTTTATTTTTGAAATGATGCCCTAAAATTAGCTTTGAATATGGTTACACGGTATGAATTGAAGGCATATACATCACTGCGAGCTCCACATTTGGGGGTACCACTCATCCCGGTGGATCCCGGATCTCACCTAATCGGCTGCCTGAGCCCACCCAAATCCTATAAAATTGTACGAGATCATACTTAAATGACATAGCACCGTCATGGTAATGGCCATTTAGAAAAGTCACGGTAATAAGACAAGTTCGGAAAATTAAATAAATACAGGACATTAGACGATGGGGCGAGGGTTAGTGGAGTCGTCGCGATAGGTGAGACCGGGACCCTCTTAGGTGGGTCGGACCTGAATATGGGGCTCAGGGTAATATATGTGTCTTAAATCCATACCATCCAATCATTTTGAAAGCTAATTCTGATTCACTATGCAAAAAATGAAGCTTACTAAAATTTTAAATGGACCACACCTGAGGAAGCAGTCATGATTGAATCCCCACAAACATCATAGATTCCACCGGAATTTTTATTTGCCATCAACCTGTTGATAAGGTCTTAAACACATAAGTGAAGAGACAACACAAATAACATCTTGATCTAAAGATTCTGTGGCTCACAAGAAGTTTTTAATCATCAATCGCCACTGTTTTCAGTACTATGGCCCATCTGAGATTTGGAACTGCTTCATTTTTAGGATCATGCCCTAAAACGAGCTTTCAATACGGGTGGATGGCGTGGATATGGTCACATACATCACAGTGGCCCCACAATCGGGGGTCCCATAAATTCAGTGGATCCGGGGTCTCACCTAATCTGCTTGCGTATGGATTCTAAAGATTTTGTTTTGTTCCTTTATTTATATCTATTTCCCTCTCTTTCTCTCTGAAATCTTTCCTTCATTTTCGTCTTCCATTTCTCCCTTCTTTCCGAATACTCGAAACCCACCCTTCTCCTTGGGTTGTTCGCCGGCCGGACTTCCAGTATTTCTTCCTCTTTGGATTTGAAGTCTTTTGCCCCTCAGAGAAGGTAAGACGTTTTTCTCTTTCTTTCTTTCTTTCTTTTATTTTATTTTATTATTTTTTTAATTATTATTTGAACTTTGGATTTTTTATTTTTTTTTCCCTCTTTTCTTGATGTATGGCATCATCATTTTGTGGCCCATAAAAAGATTCGTACGGTCATTCACCACTGTTCCCAATGGTATAAACCATTTGAGTTTTGAATTTGCTTGAATTTTGGAATAACAGATAACCTGAAAAAATCATAATAGGACTTGATCTTAAAAATCAGGTAAATTCAAAAGTGAGGTGGCCATAACAATAAAACAGTAAGAAAGGCTATTGTTGAAACCTTTTCTAAGCTGACGATGATATTTATGCGCCATCCAAACCGTTTATAAAATTATTACCACTGAGATAAACTGTATGAACAAATAACATCCTCCTCTTGTTAAATCCCCATAGTTTAGTCTGGTATGAACCACATTAGATTCGAATCTACCTTTTTTTTTTTTTTGTAGAAACCTGTTCGATTGTGGTCTTTCAAAACAGATGGACGGAGTGAATTTGTCACTGACATCCCTGTGGGTCCCGCACAGAGACGCATGTGCGGTACACAGCGCGGAAGTCTATACTTTGTTGACGCGGCAAAGTTCTGTAGCCCGTAAAAAGATTTTGACGTGGCATAGTTACGTAGGCCTGTCATGATGTGTTATATCAATGCGGTCCATTAATTTTGCCAGATCATTTTAAGGCAGAACCAAAAAAATGACGTAGATCAGAAGCTAACATGGGCTACAACATAGAAAGCAGTGGGTTGAAACCGTCATAGGGCCTATAGGAGATTTATTTGCCATCCAACGTACACATAAGGCCACTGGCTTGATCCAACGCTTCTTCAGCCCCGATAAGTTTTCAATGGTAGACACTATATCGCATTGCTTTTTCGGGGACGCGGATTTCCTGCGAGAGCCTTTCGGAAGAGGGAACCCAGGTGGAGCCCACTGTGATGATTTTGAGAAATCCTCTCCGTCCATCCGTTTTGTGAGTTCATTTTAGGAAATGAGGCTAAAAAATAACATTACTCAATTCTCAAGTGGGCCGAAAATGTGAGAATTGAATTTCGACAGTTGAAATATTCGTGGTCCACAGAAGTTTTGAATCATTCTAATATTTAGATTTTGAGTTAATCCTAGTATGAATAACGCTATTAACGGTATGGATGGCGTGTAAACATCACTATAGAACCTAGGGAGGTTTCAACGGTAGAAATTTCTATACCCACCTTTTCCTTTAGTACGGCCCACTTGAGTGATGGATCCTTCTCAAATTTGGTCTCACAGCCTAAAATGAGCTCAAAAAACGGATGGACAGGGTGGATTCCATACAAACATCACGGTGGGCCCCATCTGAGTTCCCAGCGCAGGAACTTCCTGCGAATGGCGTTCGTAGGAAATCCGCGTCCCTTTTTCCGTGCCCTCGAGCTTTGGAATTGCTTGATTTTTTGGGAACGATTGGCTACTCCCCCTGACATCAGCCCCGGGGCTGGTGGTCGGTGCTCTGTGGGCCCCATCATGATGTGTGTGTTTCATCCATTTTTACAAAACATTTTAAGGCTTAATACAAAAAATTATAGGGATATAAATCTTAGGTGGGCCACACCACAGGACAAAAATAATGAATGGATATTCGCAATTAAAATCCTCATAAGGCCCACTGTACTGTTTATTTGACATCCAATCTGTTGATTTGGTCATAAAGGCCCAGATGAAGGAAAATAATAAATATCAGCTTGATCCAAAACTTTTATGGCCCCCAAAACGTTTTTAATGATCAAAATTCATTCAACACTGCTTCCTATAATGTGGTCCACTTGAGATAGAGATATACTTCATTTATTGTATCATAACATAAAATGATATATAAAAACATATGGACGGCATGGATGACACACATACATCATGGTGGGCCCACAGAGCACCGACCACCAGCCCCGGGGCTGGTGTCAGGGGTAGTGGCCAATCCGTTCCCGATTTTTGAGCTATGCTTTCAAATAAATATATATTTTTTTAAAAGGAAAAATTCCTATGGCACATGCGTTTTAAATTATTTATCAAAACCAGCCCATAGTTATCACTCCTTGACATTAAGACGTCCTTGGCGATATCCCCTGCTATGTTGAAACCACCGGCGTTCCACCTAACCCTAGATAGTACATGGGGCCCACCTTGTTGTTTGTGAGAAATACACCCATTCATCTGTTTTTCCCGCTCATTTCAGTGTATGCTCCCCAGAATGAGGCAGATCCAAAGTTTAGTGTAGGCCCAAAATGATCCGGAGAAACAGATGGATGGCCTGGATTATCACAAACATCTTGTAGCCACATGAACAACAAGCATGTGTTCCCCCACTGTTTCATGTCGGTTTGGCCCACTTGAGCTTTTGGTTGGACTCGAATTTGGTCCCATGACCTAAAATGACGTGGCAAAACAGATGGACTGAGTGGATTTGTCGCAACCATCACGGTGGACCCCACCTAAGTCAGGCAAGGGTCCCCATCTGGACTTAAATGTTCATCAAACCTCTGACTGGGCATCTATTGACCGTTAATTGCCGTGCTAGCCTGACCTAGACCATATGTGGGACGCTTTGATGATCTTCCAAAATCCACAACGTTCATCTATTGTTTCAGATCATTTTATTGCATGGGCATAAAAATGAGGCAGATCCACGATCATACTGGGCCCAGATAGCTCTAGGATTTTCAACGGTAGGATTTCCATCCCATTCTTTGCTATCGTGTGGCCAACTGGAGTGTAGTATCAGCCTCATTTCAAGGGCCTTGACCAAAAAAATGATATGGAAAAACAGATGGACAGAGTGGATTTATCACACACATTCTGTGGGCACATGAATGTTTCGACGGTCTGCGTTCAATTTTCCACTGTTTCATGCTTGTTTCACCCCCTTGAGCCTTATATTGGCTTCTTTTTTAGGCCCATGCCCTAAAATAAGGTTGGAAAATGGATGGACGAAGTGGATTTGTCACAAACGTCATGGTGGGTCCCACCTACGGTCGAGCAACCCTCGCCCTCTGTAATAAAATATCCACCAAACCTCTTGCTCACGTTGGTTGCCATTGCCACTTAACTCTAACAGTACATGGAGCCCACCTTAATCTTTTTTAGAAATCCACACGGTCCATTTGTTTTCCAACTCATTTTATTGAATGGACCCAAAAAAAAAAAAAAAAGGCAGCTCGGAGGCTCAAAATCGATCCCACGATACCCCAATACGTTTCAACAGTGGGTGCTCAATCGCAATGTTT
The DNA here is from genome assembly GCA_037074715.1 of Magnolia kwangsiensis. Classification (NCBI taxonomy): domain Eukaryota; kingdom Viridiplantae; phylum Streptophyta; class Magnoliopsida; order Magnoliales; family Magnoliaceae; genus Magnolia; species Magnolia kwangsiensis. The sequence continues at coordinate 111,068,430 of CM073582.1, read as the reverse complement.
CCTGTCGTGTAGCCCGCTTGAGCTTTGAATCTGCTTGATTTTTTATCCCAATCCCTAAAATGATCTGGGAAAATAGATGGACGGAGTGGATTTAAAATAAATATCATGCAGACCGACGAATATTTCAATGGTGGGCGTTCGATCCCTACACTATCCTGTTCGTTTGGCCAACTTGAGCTATGTATCAGCTCCATTTTTCACCCCATTCCGTATGGACGGGGTGGATTTGTTATTTTTGCGCCCTGTCTTGAAATGCTGCGAAACACCGGCTGAACTTGCATTCCCCTGCGATCTACAGTAGTGGCAGTGGAAAAAGCAAAAGGCACCTCATTTATGGATCCACCTCAAATATGCCCAGTTTTCCCTCTCGTGTGGCCCACTTGAGTGTTGGATCCACCTCATTTTTGCTCTCATATAGTAAAATGTGGTAGCTAAATGGATGAACGGGGTAGATTTCCCACAAACATGGAAGTAGCCCTACTCAGCATCCTTGCGCACGAACTTCTTTTGGCTGGAAATCTGCGTCCTATACCGATGGTAACTGATTAGGTGTGGCCCGGCCTCACGCAGCAACACGATGCATTTCTGACCATGGGACCACCTTGATGTATTTGTATATCCATGCCGTCCATCTATCTTGTCCCAAAATCATATATGATATTTTAAGTAACTCATTTTGGTTTGAAAAATACATCTGTTTCAAAGTTTTTACAGCCTTGATGACTGCCACCCCCTAACGGGCCTTCTCTAGTCCATCTTGGACATGAAAGTTTTCGTGACCCGCTATACATCAGTTTTATATCTACTGAATTTTAAAATCCTATCCAATTTATCTTATATTGTCATGTACATGTCTATGGATCGTACACAGCCTCTAGCAAGTAGAGATATCTCCGGGGACCCACACAACCCCAAGCCAGCAGAGAGATTTCTGCGCCCGAGGCTAGGTAATCCGCTCCTCAATTTTATCCTAGCGGATAATGTGGGTGTTACCCTAACCTTGGGGCCCACATTGATAATTTTTGTACATCGACGCCGCTCATCTGTATTTCTAGCGCAATTTAGGTCAAGATCCAAAAAATTATGTACATCAAAATCGCAAGGTATTTGTAATGTTTATCTGCAATCTAACTTGATCTGGATGAAGGGAAAATATAAAGATTAAGATTTGGATCTTCTCAAGGGTTGGGATCACGTCCTACAATGAGACAGAAAAACGGATGGACACACACACACACATATATATATCAAGATGGGCCGCACATCCATTTTGGGTACGGGTAAAAGCTAATTGGCTCCCAATTTTAGGACATCCGTTTTGGACGCAGTTTGACTGGTGATCCCTCACCAGCCCACTATCTATTGTCAAAGCTCATGGTGGCTCACTATGATGACAAATCATACGTGTTTTATCCATGTTGTTCATCTCTTTTGAAAGCTCAGTTTTAGGGCATGATGAATGTGTCTTATCCATGGGGTTCATCTATTTTATTAACTCATTTAAGGGTATGTATCTTAACATGAGGTAGATCTAAATGTTAGATAGATCACACCAGAAGGAAACAGCAGTGATTGAACTCTCACAGGTAAAAACTTCCTAGGGTATATTGTAATGTTTATTTGCCTTCCAACCTAATGGTTAGATATCATAACCTTGGGTGAAGGGAAATGAAAATATCAGCTTGATCCAAAAGTTTTGGGACTGCTAGGCAGATTTCAATAATAAGAAATCAATTCCCTCTTTTTCCTATGGTGCGGTCCTCTTGAGCTTTTGATCTACATCATTTTTGGGTTCATACAAACCTGAGCAGAAAAAATGGGTGGACCGCATGGATAAAACATGCACATCATGGCGAGGCCCAAAGAGCTTTGAGCTTTGACAACAACTATTTGGCTGTCATTGAGGTCACCAATCGCTTTGGTGAGATAAGGAGACTGTGGGACCCACCATGGTGCAAGGATTTTGTGGAACCCATTATAGCACATTGCGTAAGTACTCTTGTGAGACCCATAGCGGTGAATGCATTTTATCAATGCCAGCCATCTGTTTTACCAATTCATTTTAGGGCATTGTCCAAAAATATCCAAAGCTCAAGGACCACACCACAAAGCAGTGGGGATTGAATACCTACCATACCATTGAAAACCTCCTTTGGTTTGTAAAAGTCTTGGATCAATTTGATATTTGTGTTTCACTTCATCGAGGTCTTTATGACCTTATGAAGAGGTTGGATGGCAAATCGACACCATAATGGACCTAATTATGAACAGGTTGAATGGAAAGTAAACATCATGGTGGGCCTTAGAAAGGTTTCAACAGTAGGCATAGTTGTCCTCATTGCTTTCTATGAGGTGGTCCACTTGAGGTTTGGAACTATCTCGGTTTTGGGCTCATGCCTTAAAATGATTTTACAAAATGGATTAATGAGGGGGATATAACACATATGTCATAGGGGGGCTCATAGAAGTTTGCCATCTCAGCAAGTCCGTTATTAAGTTGTATACTATGCAATCTGAGCCCAGGGTGAAGCGGTAACTAATGTGAAAATATGTACACGAACAAAGTCTAATAAGTTCATTGGCATCTCTAATTAAATCAATAAGAGCTACTTTAATCTCTCTTTTTAAAAAAAATAAAAAATAAAATAAACTTGTTTGGTAAAATTACTTTTTCAAATACGAAAAGCTATTATTTGAAATAAGTACATTCGTCATAACATTTAGATAAGAGCATTTTTTTATTATTTTTTATTTTTTATAAGTAGTTAATGTCATTTTTAAATATTATGAAAGCTCCATTATACCGGCAATTGAGATGGTTGCTTTGGTGGATCTCACCATAAATGAATTGTGCTCCAAATGGCAAAAGACTGGATGGCCACATAAGATCTTCATATATTAAGACATTTGGGCGATCCATTATGTTGGATATTGAATGTGGATTGTCCATCATAAGGATCCCACCTTTGAAGTGGACCGTCCAACTCGTGAGCCAAACTTTCATAGTAGGTCATCCATAATACAAGACTCATCTTGTATGTAGACCATTAATCATTAGGCGCCCACCTTGATGTAGGCCATACATCATATGGGGCCCACCATCAATACTAATTGTCCTTTATGTGAGGCTTCTTCTCAATATCCACTACCAGTCACCCACAAGTGGAGTCCACATTTGATGTGTTTATAGTGTGGGCCTTACCTTCGAAGTGAATTGTCCATCATATGGCTCCCACTTTTGATGTCTGTCATTCATCGTGTGGGCAAACCTTCTATTGTATCATCCATCATCGGCCCACTTTGGATACGTTTCCTCCATCATGTGAGACCTTAGATGTGGACCATCCATTAGGCGGGGCCACACTTTGATGTGAGTCATCCATCATGTGAAGGTCGTTTCGCCCATTGTGTAGGCCCCCCTTAATGTGGACCATTCATTATGTGGAGCCCTACCTTCAATATGAACTGTTCATCATGTCGGCCCACCTACAATGACCATCATCCATCATGTGGGTCTCACCTTTAATGTTGACCATCCATCAAATGAGGCCCACTTTTTTTCTTTTTTTTTCTCTTTTTTTTTTTTTTTTTTTCAAGAAAAGGCACTTCATTAACATAAGAAAATAATTACAATATTTGATTTCAGGGATCCCAGGAAAAAAAGAACCTAGGAAAGCCTATCATATCGCTAGACAGCAAAATGCTAGAAGAACGAAAAAACTCTATGCCGAAATGAGGCCCACTTGATGTAGATGTTCTATCATGCTGGGCCACACTCTGATGCGGTTCATCCACCATGTGGGGCCAACCTTCAATGTGAATTGTTCATTATGTGGGCCCAACTTGACGTGGACCATACACATGTGGGCTCCACATTCAATATGCATCATTCATCACAAGGGTCTCACTTTTGATGTCCATCATCCATCATGTGGGTCCTTCCTTACTTTTAAGGTATAGAACTTTTTTCAGCACACCATGATTTATGTGCTGGGTACATGCCATCCATCAATTTTCACGTGTCATTCTAGAGCGAAAGGCACATTCAAAGCTTGAAAAGATCAAAGCAGCCGGGATTAACCACCGTCGAAACATTCCTTAGTCCATAATTTGCCATCCAACGTCTTCATAGGTCATGATGTGACACGGACCTGGATAAAGGATAAAGACAAATATCAACATTATCAGATCCTTATGTTCCCTCGATTAGTTTTCAACAACATGCATGTTTGACCTTATAAACAGGTTAGATGGAAAATAAGCGTGACTAATTGATCCTACGAAGGTTTTAAATGTAGTTTGTTCAATCACCACTGCTTTGTATTGTGTGATTCACTTGAGCTTTGAATGTACCTCAATTTTCATCTCATGTTCTAGAATTATATGGAAAAATTGACGGACGGTGTGGATTCAAAAAAGGAGTCTTGGTGAACCCAGAAAGGTTCCACACATTAAAAGTTGTGTTGTCTAGCAAGCAATCTATTTAATGAGAGAAATTCAGCCTATTTTATGAGCTGGAGTTATATATAGGATATGATGTGTACCAAAGAGAAGCAGCGGCACTGCATTTTCCTGTGCCTTCAACACAACAATCCGCACTAACGAAAAGAAGAAATAACTGAGTGCGCCTTTGCTTTTGTAGGGAGATACTTGTTGAAGGAGGTCTTGTTTTTAACATAGAGGCTTCTGAAGGAAGGGAGAGAGAGAGAGAATGGCTGAGAGTGCTGTTCAATCCGCCGTGGAAACTCTGAACTATTTTCTAAGGCAGAAAGACTTTTACCTTTCCCATGTAGATGTGTGGGTTATGTCGCTTCGAAACAAACTCAAAGCCTTACTCAAAGACGTGGATGGGATGCGCGGGTATAATGAGAGTGTTCAGCTAATAGAAGTAGCAAACAACACTAAGAATGTCATCGACTCCTTCATCTTGAAAATTGCACAGCAACGAGGAGAGACGAGTGCTGGATTGATGAGTAACCAATCCACTTTTAAAAGTGGCATCAAAGACAAACCAGCCATTGAGGATGTTGGAAAGAAGATCTTCGGCATAAAAAGTAGGCTCGATGAGATCATGTTGCCCATCTTCCCCATCTTGCCCAACAGATCACAGTGCGGAATCCACAATATACAGGCACGTGGAGAAGCTTCAACTTCTTCGAATCAAAGCCAGATACAGAAGCTGAAGAGGGCTCCTATTGTTGAGGATGCCGAAGTGGTCGGACGAACAACAGAAGTCTTGAGTGGCGAAGTACAACCCCCAGCGCAGGTTGGCATGCCGAAGGGCGGCACTCCTGTTCAGGCTCTCTACGACCTCTGCAAGAAGACGTTTACGCCTTCGGGAAATGCAGCTTCCCCACAAGCAATCCGAAAGCTCTGCTCTCTTCTGGATACAATTGGTCCCTTCGATGTTGGACTTAAAGAGGATAATTCACAAGATGACCGAGTACATGGTTTCTTTGGACAGAACCTTTTCAGGAATCATCAGTCAACAAGGGTAGCTCGATGGACTCAACCTATAACCTACTTGCACATATATAAATGCGATAGTTTTACAATTGGTATATTCTGCTTACCAACTTCAGCAGTTATTCCACTCCATGACCATCCTGGGATGACAGTCTTGAGCAAAATACTATATGGCTCCATGCACGCGAAAGCATTTGATTGGGTAGAACCTGCCTGCATACAGAGAAGTGGCGAGACACAGTTTTTCCCTGTGAGATTGGCGAAGCTGCAGGTGGACACTGTTCTGACGGCACCATGTGAAACATCCGTTTTGTACCCCAAGACCGGAGGTAATCTGCATTGCTTCACCGTTATCACGCCTTGCGCTGTGCTTGATGTCCTCGCTCCTCCATATGCTGAAACTGCTGGGAGGCGCTGTACTTACTACCGTGATTATCCATATTCCAGTTTCCAGTCAGAACATGGAACTGAAACGTGTGAAAGGGAAGAGGATCATGCATGGCTTGAGGCGATCGAAGCACCAGATGACCTCTATATACGCACTGGCAAATATGTGGGTCCAGCTGTTCAGGTTTAGCTCCCCATCACTATTTGTTTTTATTTTTCCGATTGTACTTGGTAGCAGTTCCAACATATGTCATTCATGTATCTTATATGTTTGATTCAAGCACAAAATGAGTGTTGAGCACCAGTCTTACAGCTATGTAGCTCTTTATGTACAAGTCGAAGAGACATGGGGAACTACCGAACTAATCTATTTTACATCGCTGACTCTCTTCCATCCGTCACTGAAAAAAAAAGAAAAAAAAGAAAAAAGGACACGGGTGGGGAGGCTGATTGCAGGAGATATGCGGCGTGTTGTCATTTCGATCACTGGCATGGGAGGAACAGGAAAGACTACTCTGGTGGAGTTTCGATTTTCGTTATCGGGTGTATGTGCCATCCCATGCTTCTTTGGACCATATATCATCAATTACCACCAAATATCTCTACCCTTCGAAGTATTTGGAGAGTTTGCTCCGCATGACTTCCTCAGGTTTGTCTGGTAACATACATGCATTTTCAGAAGGGGAAAACGGCAGCAGAGTGCTGCTCATAACTCGCAATGAAGCCTAACCACTTGGGTTTGATAAGATTTTCTAGAGATCATCACCCAAGGTCTTGGAGAAGTAGCGACATACCAGGGACAAAATCCATTCTAAGATACTCGCCTACTAAGTAAGAACCATCTCCAGCCTATACAATTGAAACTATAAATACGGACCCCATTTGCAGTGAGAGGTAGGCACAAAAGCCCTAACTCGACAAAACCCAAATTCTCTATTCTAACTTAAGCGTCAAAGGGTTCCCCTGCCATAGTCAGGTCTCCCGTTTCGATTGGTTCTTGTAGGTACTAAACAAGTCTAACAGGGACAACCAGATTTCTATATTCACAGTTTGTTGTCATCTATGGGAACGACAACAAAGTCATTCTCATCCCTAATTCATCTATAATGGTGAAAAGAAAAAAGGCCTCACCCCCCATTGTGACACCCCCACCGGCCTTAGTCGATCTGTTTGTTGACAGTCGAAATCTATCTTCTCATCATCAGGAGGGTTCTGCCACCACAGTACCCCCGTCTAGATCCCGTAGCCGTGGTGGTTGACTTGCCTCCCTAGAAAATCAAATCGAGGCCTTAAATGACAACATGAGCCAACTGATGCAACTCCTATAGAGGCAAAACCCACCTCCTGACCACAAGGCAGCGGCCGGAGCTGCCACCGAACAGTCTAGATCTCCACGGGTCCCCCTAAACCTGCGCTCATGAATCCAGAATACAATTGGGGAACACAGACAAGTGTCTGTTCAAACGGGGAGGACTGTCAAGCTTGACGACTCCGACTTATGTCATATGCTGGAGAACCGAAGATGCAGAAAAGCTCCCGAAATAGGAGAGAACGAGGTCCCATGGAAAGCAGAGCTGAAGGAGCTGCGAGGTCAGATTGGCGACATCTGCCAAGCCTACCACGCACAAGTCTTGACCTCCATTGAAGTCATGCTGGAGGAAATCAAGCCACCATTTACCATAGCCCATTAGCTGAGTATGCCGAGTACGCCTTTTCTCAATGAGAACGAGAGCTGGACAATGTTTTGCAAGAAAGCACTATTGGGAAATCCTTTTCCTACATGCCTTCCAAATCTGGAGTAGGGGAGACAGATGGTTGCGAAATGTGGAGGTTTACCTCTAGCAATCGCAGTGTTAGGAGGCAACCTATCAAAGAAAGAGAAGTCAGTGTATGAGTGGGAGAAAATGCTTAAAAGTGTGGCATGGTGGCTACATGAAAGCGAAGAAGATGCGATCTCGGTCATGTTGGCACTGAGCTGCGATAACAGAAGGATTCGTGCAGAGAAGAGGAGGATAAGAAATGGAAGACGTTGCAGAGGATTACCTAGAAGAGCTCATCAGTAGAAGCATGATTCAGGTGGCCGAAAGGAAGAACAATGTAATGGCTATCAAGTGCCGTATTCATGATCTTCTACGCGACCTAGCAATTTCAAAAGCGAAAAGGACGAGAGATTCCTGGAGGTGTATGGGAACAAAGCGCCTACGTCACCGACCATGGCATGCCGACTTGCAATTACTAGTGGTGACATCAGCAACTGCATCTCTCTGAACAGCTCCACTCCACATCTCCTCTTTGTTGGACTTCAGTTACGGCAGTGACTTGCCGCAGAAACTAGCCTTGAAAATCCTGACCGGAGCTTTCAAATTTCTTAGGGTGATGCATCTCTAAAGCTATAAAGTACTCTATACTCTCCCTGACGAAATTGGGGACCTATTCCACTTGAGGTACCTACGTCTCGAGATGCCAAGGTTAAAATTTCTACCATCCACCATAACTCGCCTGTCCAATTTACAGACTCTTGATGTATGGCATCCATTCAAATTCAAATGGCTACTAGATGATATTATGAAGATGGAACAAATAAGACACTTAATGGTACACGATAGTAGGTCCAGCAACGGAATGCAACTCCATCACTTGAGCAATCTCCAGTCGCTTAGTAGAGGCGGGCAGCTAGATAGAAGATGGGTTGGAGAAACTGACCAATTTGAGACATTTGGAAATAGATGAAATACGAGGAGATGTCCATATGGCATTATCTCGTTCCATAAGTAAATTGGTCCACCTCAGATCATTGTGGCTAAAGGCACGTCATGGATCGCAGATTCCAGCTTTTGAGTCCTCAAAACATGAGCATCTATATAAAATGAAATTGAAAAGAAGCTTAGAGAAATTACCAGCCGCAGTCATTCCCACCTAACCTCACTCAGCTACGCTTGTGTATATCCCAATTAGATCGAGGCCCGATGGGAACACTGGAGAAGCTGCCCACCATTCGGAGTCTCTCTATATACAACGATTTGTCTGACAGACGGTTAGAAGGGAAAGAAAATGGTTTGCTCTGCTGGAGGGTTTCCACTGCTTGACACTTTGACTATTGTTGGATTGAATGTATCAGAGTGGAGAGTGGAGAAAGGAGAGATGCCGATTCTTAGATCTTTAGAGATTAGATCATGCAAAAGATTGAAGATGCTTCCTGATGGATTGCGACATCTCATCACGCTTCAAAAATTCACATTGATGGGCACATGCAAAAAGTTGGAAAAAAGGGTGAGACGACGAGGGAGAGGACTGGTTTAAGATCCAACACATACCCTATCGTACCATCACATAAGAGTAAGAGTAAGCGTAAGGATGCCTTTTTTTTCTTTTTTTCCTTTTGTTTTTGTCTTTTCAATTTTTATATATTTATTAAATTCAGATCTTCTGTCCACCCTGAGCAAGGATTTCTTACTTGTTGCAATGTGATTAGCGGAGTCAGTGATAACGTGGCTCATTCACATTTCAACCAGCGGAAAATCCCTTCTCGTGTCAAATAGAAGATCTAGACTTTTATTTATCCTATTGTCATTGAGGGAAGTTTATTGCCTGGAGTGGTGCCACTGGCACCAGGACATCCCTGATGGCTTGATGTGGTACATTTTTCTTAATTTTTTTAGAGTGAAAAGTGGACATGTTGAAGCGGTTATCAAGACAGGTTGCAGGTTTAGAAGCATGGTAGACAAGTAGTGCTAACTTGGTTGCAATAATCGGCAGAACATGAGATGATTAATATGATGCTAAAAAAAATAAAATAAAAATATGATGCCGTAGATAATGAAAAAAGTTAGTAGAAAAAATGTCTCATATGCAACAACCAAACCAAATCAAATCAAATTTATCTTTTAATTACTTTATACCCCTAAGCATTGTCATTATCATTCTCAGTTGTTTACATTCCTTAGTGTAATTGGAAGTAGTAATAGATAGTATTAATCAAGTAGTTATAATTTGGGCTTACACGCATACACCGGATTCAGCTTTTGAATATCAAGCAAGTTCTCCATTCAAAAAAGCTCTTTAGTTGTCCTTCGCAAGTGAAAATAAGAATGTTCTTTTTTTTTTTTTTTTTTATCTATATTGAAAAATCCTTTCGTATTGAAGACATATGTGCAACTTATTTTTCATGGGTCAAACCCCATTCTTTGATAATCGTCTAATCATTTTAAATATTGTGCAAGTGGCTAAATATGTAATCAATCTTATTCAATCTTGATCACATACAATCGATTCCAATGTATCGTCTTATCTTGGTGTTTGAGATCATAGTTGTTTGGTTTGAATTGAGCTATACATTTAATTCTAGCACGCCAGTCTGAAACTACGTGACCAAATTTGAAATTGAATCACAACAATACCTAGGCATTAAAATTGAAGTAAATCCAATCATTAAGTAGACCAAAGCAAAAGTGGTGATTGACCATTAATGCATGGTAAAAGTTTAGTATGAAGCTGATATTTGTTTCTTCCCTTCAGAAACATCAAGGTGCCCGCCAAGAAGTTATTAATGTTTAGGCATTCAATAACCACTATTTGCTATGGTATGCTCTACCTATAAGTAAATTTACTTCATTTTTTGGATAATGCCCCAAAATTGTTTGGAAAAAAAGGATGGTATGAATATAGAATATGCATGCATCAAGGTGGGAGCCACCATAAGAGCCCCATTCAAGCTGTCTGTATGGAGGCCTACCTCCATCTCAGACTCAATCAGCCTGATTTTTTTGAGTGATGGAAAATTTGAAAGGATGCACCTTATGATCACTTTGGGGAGTAAGGGTGCACATAGACACATTGGATGATTAGATTAAAGTTATTGGATAGCCAAAAGCCATTTTAAAAATTAAAAATTAAAAAAAAAAAAACAAAAAAAAACAAAAAAAAAACAAACATGAATGGCTCATGGATTGATAGGATGCAAATGTATGGCCCACCAGGTGAATGGATATAAGATCCCAATGCATCAAAATGTGAACAGCCCAGATGCACAAGTGGGGCCACAGTTCAATGATCAGGGTCATTCTAATCCCAATCAGGATGTCCTAACAACTTTTAGATGGGATGATTAATCCCATCCGCACTATGACGGTTGTTTCGGACTCTCGTTTTTTTTTTTTCTCAAAAATAAAGAATGATTCCCACAACAATGCTATGAATGGCCAGGCCCATGTATATGTTATATCCATTACGTCCGTCAGTTTTATCAGGCCATTTTAGTCCATGAGCCCAAACATGAACTAAGTCCAAATCTCAAGTGGACCGCACCACAATAGTGAAGATATTGAAGTCCACGATTGAAACCTCTCTGGAACCTACCACGATGTTTATTTTTCATCCAACCTGTACGTAAAGTAACATAGATCTACTATTTCCTGTGGATTCAAAGGGAAAACACGTATGTAAGTTCTATGGACGTGAGGAAGATTTTAATGGTGTGAGTTCAATTCCACCATTTCCTACGGTGTGATCTATTGGGCTCGGGAGCATCTTCATTGTTGGGCTTATATCCAAGAATGAGCTGGCAAACGGATGGACGGAGTGGATGAAACGCATACATCATAGTGTCATATAAAGCTTGTGCATAAGACTGCTCGGTCTATATTCCTGTAGTTCTCCTCATCCCTGAGTATCTATTGCCCAATAAAGGTTGACCGGCTTTCGAGCGGATTAGGTGAGACCGCAGATCCACCAAGTTGAGTGGGACCCCTAGTGTAGGGCCCATCGTGATGTATGTGACTAAATCCACACTCCATCTCTATTGAAGCTCATTTTAGCCCATGTTTCAAAAAACTGAGGTATGTCTAAATCTAAGTCAGAACATAATAAGAAAATTGTGGTAACTGATCATTAAAAGCTTCCTATGAGTCATAAAAGTTTTGGATCAAACTGATATTTGGCTAATCTATTTACTTAAAATTTTGTGACCTTACCAACGGGTTGGATGGAAAATAAACATTCCATCGGCCCCCGAGAAGTTTTTAATGATGGGGAATCAATCACTACTTTTCCGGTGGTATGGTCCACAGAAGATTTGGATCTGATTCATTTTTGGAATCATACCCTAAAATTAGCTTTTAATATGGTTGGACAGTGTGGATTGAAGGCATATGTATCACTGTAAGCCCCACAGTCAAGGGTACCACTCATCTGGGTGGATCCCGGATCTCACCTAATCCACCGGCCGATCCAACCCAAATACTATAAAATACCAGGAACGAGCTGATACGAGTTCATATTCAAATGAGATGGCACCATCGTGGTAATTGCCATTTACGAAAGTCACGGTAATAAGACAAGTTAGAAAAAATAAGTATTTAGAGCCGTGGAAATGACATTTGAAAATGGCGCAGGGGGTTGCTGGCGTCGTCGCGCTTCCAGGAGGGGATTAGGGGAGACGCGGATTAGGTGGGTTGGACCCTGACTATGGGGCTCAGGGTAATGTATGTGTCTTTAAATCCACACCATCCAATCATTTTGATGGATAATTCTGGGGTATGAGCCAAAAAATGAAGCTGACTAAAATTTTAAATGAACCACACCTTAGGAAACGGTTGTGATTGAATCCCCATAATTAAAACTTCATAGATTCCACTGGAATGTTTATTTGCCATCCAACCCATTGATAAGGTCACAAACATATAAATGAAGAGACCACAAAAATATCAATTTGATATAAAGCTTCTGTGGCCCACAAGAAGTTTTTATGATCAGTCTCCACTATTTTCCGTACTATGGCCCATCTTAGATTTGGAACTGCTCCATTTTCAAATCATGCACTAAAATGAGCTTTCAATACGGATGGATGGCGTGGATGTGGTCGCATACATCACAGTGGTCCCACCGTAAGGGGTCCCACCAATTCGGTGGATCCAGGGTCTGACCTAATCTGCTCCTGAATGGATTCCAAAGACTTTAAATTTATTTTTATTTTTTTTCCTTTATTTATATCTATTACCTTTTCTTTCTCTCTCGTATCTTTTCTTCATTTTCGTATTCCATTTCTCCCTTCTTTCCAAATACTCGAAATCGACCCTTCTCCTTGGGTTGTTTGCTGGCCGGACTTCCAGAATTTCTTCTTTGGATTTGAAGTCTTCTGCCCCTCAGAAGGTAAAACGTTATTCTATTTCATCATCCCTCTTTTTTATCCCTCTTTTCTTGATGCATGACTGCCCCTTTTGAAGAAAGTGTCCAACATGGCCGTATGAGGCCCACCGTAAAGTTTATTTGCCATCCAACCATTGATAAAGACAACCAAACTTAAATGGAGGGAACATACAAAGATGGGCATGATCCAAAACTTTTGTGATCCACAAAAAGTTTCGGACGGCCATTCAACACTGTTCCCAATGGTATAGTCTATTTGAGCTGTGAAATTGCTTGAATTTTGCGATTACACCTTTAAGATGAGCTGAAAAATGGATTAACCGTGTTGATATTCAACACATTTATGGAGGTGGTCTCACACGGCAAGATATTACGAGGGCAGATTGGACCCAGGGACACAGATGTCTCTGCACTCCGTACTGTGCGGCCTCCACAGAGATGGCCGTGACAAATCCACTACGTCCATCTATTTTTAAGACCATAATATTACATGATCGTAAAAATCAGGCAAATCTAAAAATCAGGTGGGCCACAACAAAAAAAAATAAAATAGCAAACAGCAACGGCCACTGTTGAAACAAATAACATTCTGATACAAACTTCTGTCACCGCCTCGTGTTAACTAACCACAGTTTCGTGTGGTATGGTTCACATGCGTTTTTAATCTACCTGTTTTTTAAATCCTGTCCTATTATGGTTTTTTTTTGTTTTTTTAACACACGCACACGCACCGCCACTCACTCACGCCGTAGTGGGCTTTCACCGGCTATCGATACTCGAACCCTTGACCGCATGTTGAGACTCCTGGGAGTCCACCACCCGAGAAAGAACAAGGATCCCTATTATCCCTATTATGGTGTTTCAAAACAATGGACGGATTGGACATTTTTATGGCCGCACACAGTCCTGGTAATGGAGACGCATGCAATGTGCTCTCAGGTATTACCGGGTGCAGTACATAGCACGGAGGGAAACGGATTGGCTACTCCCTGCCACCAGCCAATGGCTAGTGGTCGGTGCTTTGTGGGCCCCATCATGATGTATGTGTTTCATCCATGCCGTTTATATATTTTTCTAGATCATTTTATGGTATGAGATCAAAAAATAGGTATATCCCAATCTCAAGCGATCCACATTACAGGAAATAGTGTTGAGTGAACGTCGACCATTAAAAAAAATTTGGGGGCTAAAAAAGTTTTGGATCAAGCTGATCATTGTTTTTTTCCTTCATATGGGTCCGTATGACCTAATTAACAGATTGGATGTCAAATAAACAGTACAGTGATCTTTAAGAGGATTTTAATGGTAGATATCCAATCACTATTGTTTTCCTGTGGTGTGGTCCACTTGAGATTTACATCCCTCTTATTGTTTTGAATCAAGCCCTAAGATGAGCACAGAATGGATGAAACACATATATCATGGTGGGCCCTACCATGATGTGTGTTATATCCATGTCGTACATTCATTTTGTGAGATTATTTTAAGGCAGGAACCAAAAATGATACAGATTATAAGCTAATGCAAGCCGCAACCTTGAAACCTTCCAAGGGCCCCATAATGTTTATTTGCCATCCAATCTGTTCATAAGGCCTGGTAGGCCTGAATGAAGGCAAAACACAAATATCAGATTGATCCAACACTTCTTCAGCTTCCAAAAAGTTTTCAATGGTAGGCACTCTATCCCCATTGCTTTCTTGGTGTTGTCCACTTGAACTTTAGATCTACTCTATTTTTATGCTCATGCTTTAAAATAATCTGAAAAAAGAAATAGATAAATGGTGTGGATGTAACACATACATCATGTCGGCCCTCAGAATGATGTCGCATCTTTACGGGCGATCTTCTACACCAGACAATTTAAGTTCCCTGGTAATCTCCGTATCCCCTGTCTATGAAAGATTTGGATCAAGCAGCTGAGTAGGACTCAACTGCTGCTGAATCCCTAATTGTGGGGCTCATTTATTATATTCATTTCATCCACGCCCACACCATCCAACCATTTTGAAAGCTCATTTTAGGGCATGGTTTCAAAAATGAATCAAATTCAAATCTTAGGTAGACCACACTGGAGGAAACAATAGTAATTGAATCCCCACCATTAAAAACTTTGATGGGGCCACTGAAATGCTTATTTGTCATCCAACTTGTTGATAAGGTCATAACCACCAGGATGAAGAGCCCATACAACTAAAACTTTTGTGACTCACATAAAGTTTTTGATAGTGGTTACCAATGTTTTCTGAAATTTGGATCTACTTCATTTTTTGAATTATGCCTTAAAATGAGTTTTCAAAACAAATAAATAGCAGATATTAGTCACATACATCACGGTGGGCCTCAAAGCCATGAATCTCACCTCCATCTACAAAGCCGCCCCAAAATTAAAATGCATGTGGATGGTGGCATTTCTTAATCAGATGAATAGTCTAATCTCAAGTTGGTGTTTTCAAATCAAAGTCAGTCAACAAATGTTTATCCATTCCTTGGGGATTGCACATTCACCCAATACGTAATAGCTGACCACGTCCATTCACCCGTTTTGAAAATTCACAATATGGCAGGATTTCAAAAATCTGACAGATCCAAAACGAAACGGTCGCCTGATGGTAAGAGAACTTCTGTATGAGAGGATGATATTTATCCCTGCTATTTATCTTGCTGATAATAATTTTATGAACGCTTTTTATGATATTTAAATATCATTGCCAGCTTCAGGGAGGTTTCAACGGTAGACATTGTTGTTCCAACTGTTTTGTTGGTATGGCCTACCTGAGTTTTGTATCTACTAAATTTTAGAATCCTATGCCATTTGTCTTATAAAACATATGGACGGAGTGGATCTGTCGTGTGCATCTCTATCTCGTTGAACGCCACACAACCCAAAGCAAAGAGGGATATCTGTGGACCGACACATCCCCAAGCCAAGAGAGTTGTCTCTGCGCCCGCGACTATGTAATCCGCTCCTCATACGTGGGTGTTGCCCGTATCTTGAGGCTACTTTTTGTATATCGAACGTGTTCATCCGTTTCTTTCTCCAACCCATTTTAGGACCAGATCCAAAACATTATGTACATCAAAAATCAAAATCACAGATGGACCATTACACAGGAAATAGTAGTGATTGAGTGCTTCGCCGTTAAAATTTCCAAAAGGACCCGTCGTAAGGTTTTAGTAACATTTATTTGCAATCTAACCTGTTGATAACATCGAGCATATCTAGATAAATGGAAAATAAAAAGATTTAACTTGATCCAAAACTTTTGTCACATAGAAAATGTTTTTAATGGTTATTCATCACTGTTTCTAATACAGTTCACAAGATTTGGATTTTCTTAAGGAAGGGATCACGTCCTACATTGAGACAGAAAAATCAATAGACCACGTGAATGTATATACATGAGAAATGCTCACACAACTAGTTGGAGAGAAATGCTCACACACAACTATTTGGACTGTCCAACTAGTTGCCTCATTTAAGGGGAAATTAATATCCGTAAATGTCCTCAGTGAAGGTTATTTCAAGGATGAAAGGAATTGTTGGATTGGGTGTGCCCCGCCATGCATTAATGTGAAATCTACCTAATCATCAGGTGCATTACTCCCATGATAAACCCATGGCCTGAAAATCAGCCCCATCCATGGTTTAAGTAGATCACGCTATTGAAAATAGTATACATAAAATAACACTCTCCAAATTGTTTCCCTTGGTGTGGCCCAGTTGAATCGTGTATGAGCCTGTTTTTTGGACCTTGGGCCAATGTCTTGGTGTGGCATCTAATGGTTCGAGTGGACCTCATGTATACATTACAGTGGGCCACTTACAAAATGAAGGGCGGCCAAAGCTAAGCGAATGTTGGTTCCCGGAGAGGCGTCACTTCCCGATATTAATGGAGTGAATCAGGTTTTACTTGGGTAGCACAGTATTAAAATTTTCTCTGACTGTGAGGCCCACTTTAATGTATTTTCAGAATATCCAATCCATTCATCGGTTCAGGCGGACTTGGGTAAAGGAAAAACAAAAATATAAGCTTGATCCAAATTTTTTAGCCCCAAGAAGTGTTTAATGTTCAATCTCCACCTCATCCTATGTTGTGGTCAACATGAGAATTGAATCTAAGTCCATTTTCCTATCAGAACCTAAACTGAGTCGGAAAAACCGATGCACGGCATGGATGAAAAACACATGATCATGGTGGGGCTCACAACACTTAGCCACGTTAACACGGAACTCCCCTAGATACGGAGACTTTTTGGGCACGACACAGGCTCGGCAATTAAAGTCCCAAGATTTCTGATATGCTGGGTACACTGAGAAGGAAGCCACCCTTTATTTTTCACAAGGTCCACCATAATGTGCACGTGAGATCCACTCGGACCATTAGATGTGGAACCATATTCTGGATCCATTTGTAAAAAATCAGGTTGATCCGTTATTCAGATGGGCCATAACGGTGGAAACTGTTGGAAGGGAGACATGCACAGTCGATTTCTACCGGGCCCACCATGATGAACATGTAAAATCCACTTTAACCATTAAATTCCAAAATAAAATATATTCATGAGGCCCAAAAAGTAGGTGCATACGATTTAAGTGGGCCACATCATAAGAAAAAAGTTTCAAGGGTGTGCTCTCTGTACACTATGTCCAATCCCGTAGTGTAAATAAACCATGGCCGGGGCTGATTTTTGGGCAATAGGACTAAAACGTGGTTCTTGGGGTAACATCATGGTGGGGCCTACTCAGGTTAAAAACGATAGAAAGAGAGAGAGTAATGCTCACACACAACTAGTTAGACTGTGAGTTTTGGTATAACTAGTAAGGCATTTAATGTTAATAAATAGTCTATCTAAAAAATTATTTTGAAAAAGAAAATGACTTACCCACTTTGATCGGCCCACCATGCTGTTAATGGAAAATCCACCCCAATCATCACATGATTCACCTCACGCTGGACTCATGGTCTGAAAATCAGCTCCATTCATTGTTAAGCTGGACCATATGACTAAAAACAAAATACGGGGAGAGCTTATCCTCCAAATCGTCTTCCTTGGCATGGCCCAGTTGAATCATGTACAGGCATGATTTCTTGGACATCAAGCCTAACTTTTTGTATGGCATAAAATGGTTGGAGTGGATTTCCAAGGCCCAAGCAGGTAGGCCCTGTAAAAATCAAGGGTTCTACACCTTTCCTAAAAATTTTCATTTGGTATGGCCCACTTCATTCACGAATTAGCTTGGATTTTTTTTCTATGGGCCCAACATGGGATTAAACATGTAATGATCGAAGTGGATCTCACACACATATCACAGTGGCCCCGTTAAAAGATGAAAGGTTGAAGTCGATGAGGCACTCGTTGGTTCCGAGAAAATTGGTACGTTACCAAGAATGGATGGGAGTAGATTAGGTGTTGCCTGCGGTGGGACCCACTTTGATATATTTGTTGTATATCCATGTTGTCCATCAGTTTTTACAAATCATTTTAATGGATGGACGCAAAAATTAATCACATCCAACTATCAAGTGAGCCCCACCATAGGAAATAGTGAACATTGAACGCCCATCATTAAAACCTTCCTATGGCCCACCGTAATGTTTATTTTCCATCCAACATCCAGTTTATTCATAATTCAACTTATTCATAAGGTCACGAAGACCTGGATTCGAAAACAAATAAAATCTGAACGTGATCCAGAACTTCCGTCACCTTGACAAGTTTTCAATGGTGGGGTTTAATCCTCACTATTTTCTATAGCGTGGTCTACTTTAGCTTTGGATCTCCTTCATTTTTGGCCTCATGCCCTAAAAATGTTATGATAAAATAGATGGATAGTGTGGATATAACATATACATCATGGTGAGGATGATGTAGCTTTGCCACATCAACACATTCGACTGTGTGTTTGCCCCCTTGCCATCGGAGTCTTTCTCAGAACCAACGCACACCTTTCATCTTTTGATGTGGCCCACCAGGATGTTTACATCAGATCCACTCCTTTCATTATATGTATAATTCCATATTAGACCTAGAGCCAAGAAATCACGCTGATCTGTAATTCAAGTGGACCATAGGAAGGGAAACAATTTGGAGGATAAGCTTTTTCAGGGCATTATTGTCTACCGTGTGGTCCACTTTATTTATGTATGCATCTGATTTTTTACCCCTATGACCATTAGGGTGACTCATCTGATGGCTGGTGTGGATTTCATCTTAACTCCACTGTGGGTCCCACCCAAGCCATCAAGTCCTTTTCCTTATGGGAAACAACTTTCCTCAAAATAAATTTATTAGCATTAATTACGCAACTAGTTAGACGGTCCAACCGTGAGCATTACTCATATATATATATATATATGATGCGTGTTAAACATGAACATTGTGCATTTAATGAGTTGCCTTTAAATGATGGGATACCCCAAAAATCACGTGGAAATATGCCTAAAACATATGAGGAACTCAAGGGGGCCATACCATCTAAAATCATGTGAAAATATGCCTAAAACATATAAAAGCACATGAAGGGCCCCAAGTAAAATTTGGATGCATCTGAAACTTGGTCTGACCCCTCATCCAAGTGGGACACATATAATGGATGGGCTGGATTTGTTAACCACACCTTGGTAGGCCCAACAAATGATTATGAATGTTTTAATGGGAGGGCAACCCCTCTCAACATTTTTATGTGGTGTGGCCCACAAAAATCATAGATTGACTTCATTTTTAAGCATGAGGTCCACCATGGAATGGTGAATATGACTGATGGGTTAGATGTTTGACATACATAACGGTGGGGCTCACACAGGCAGCTCGACCTCCCATGAGCTGCATAGAACCATTTCCATATATGTGTGTGTGTGTGTGTGTGGGCCCCACATGAACCCACCTTTGATATGGACCGTCCATCATGTGGGCCAAACTTTCAAAGTAGGTCTTCCATCATGCAAAACCCATATCGTATGTATAATATTTATCATTAGGGGCCTACCTTGATATAGGCCATCCATCATATGGTACCCATTATCAATGCTAATTGTCCTTTATGTGGGGCTTCTCAATGTTCGCTATCCGTCACCCCATATGTGGAGTCCACATTTGATATGTTCATAGTGTGGGCCCTACCCTTGAAGTGGCTTGTCCATCATGTGGGGCCCACTTTTGATATTTGCCATTCATCATATGGGGCGCACCTTCTATGTGGATCCATCATGTGGCCCACTTTGGATACGTGTCCTTCATCATGTGAGACCTTGGATGTGGACTGTCCATTAGGTGGGGCCCACTTGATGTGGACCATCCATTATGAGGGGGCACACTTTGATGTGAGCCATCCATCATGTGAAGCCTGCTTCATCCATTATGTGGGCCCACCTTGATGTGGACCATTCATTATGTGGGCCCCACCTTCAATGACCATCATCTATCATGTGGGTCCCACCTTTGATGCGGACCACCCATAAAATGAGACCCACTTATGTGGATGTTCCATCATGCTAGGCCACAATTTGATGCATATCATCCATCATGCAGGGCCCACCTTTGATGTGAATCGTTCATTATGTGGGCCCACCTTGATGTGTACCATACATCATGTGGGGCCATAAGTTCAATATGCATTGTTCATCATGAGGGCCCCACCTTTCATGTCCACCATCCATCATGTACGTGGGTCCCACCTTTGTCATGGACCATCTATCATATGCGGCCTGCTTGATGTAGATAGTCTATCATGCGGGGACACATTTTGATCCGAGTCATCCATCATGTGGGACCCACCTTTGATGTCCACCAACCATCATGTAGGTCCCACCTTTACTATGGACCATCCATCATGTGGATTTCAACCTTTAATATAGGTCATTCATCATGTGGGCCCACCTTTAATGTCAACCTTCCATCATGTAGTCCCACATTTAATGTCCACCATTTATCATGTAGATCCCACCTTTAATGTGGATTGTCCATCATGTGGGGCCACACCTTGATTTGGGCCATCCATCATGTGGGGCTCACCTTTGATGTGACCATACATTATGTGGGCCCACCTTTGTTGTGGACCATTCATCATGTAGGGCCCCACCTTTACTATAGGTCGTTCATCACGTAGGCGTACCTTGGAGAGATTGTAAAGAAAAGGAAAGGGTGTAAGACGGAAATTATTTTAAAATTTTAAGGATAAAATTGTTCAAATTTTGATTAAAACAAGTATCTACCCACTTAAGCCAAATAATCTATTTTTTAAAAAGTAAAGGCGTGTTTGTTAATACTTAAATTTTTTACTTAATGCAAAATTTGGATTTGGTGTTTAGTTACTAACAACAAATTTTTTTTTATCACACTTCTCTAAGTCAACCATAATTTATGTGTTAGATCACACTGTCCATCAACTTTTATATATATTCTAAAGCATAATACCAAAAAATAGTTACATCCAATGCTCAAGTTGACTACACTTATGAATGTAGTGGGAATGGAACAACTACCGTTAAAAGCTTCCTGAGTTCTACCGTAAAGTTTATTTGCCATCTAACCTTTTTATAAGGTCACACAGATCTGAATGAATGGAAAATACAAAAATTAGCTTGATCGGATCCTTATGTGATCGGATCCTTATGTGGCCACAAGAAATTTTTAATGGTAAGTACCCAATTCCTACTGTTTCTTGTAGTTATGGGTGTACATCGGCCTGAACCAAGTCGAACTAGGCTCAACCCGGCCCGGCCAAGTCACCAGCCAAACCAGCCCGAACTCGACCTGGCCCGGTCAGCAATTGGGTGAGTTCGGGCCAAGTTCGGGCCAATTTCGAACTCACGATTTAAACAACCTTGATTTTTTGACTCGATTTAGACAACCTTGATTTTTTGACTCTGCTCCATATACTTCATGGGAAGAACCTTGGCAAGTAACTAGAACGGCCTTGATTTTTGAAAAAGGCTTTTGTCATAGATTTTTGGAACTTTGCTCCATTTACAAAAGGACCCACGATTTGGACAACCTAAATTGTTATAAATGGTTAAGATAACTGGGTAAGAATTTAGGAATATATATATATATATATAGGCCAAGTCGGGTTAGGTCGAGTTGAGTTTCGGGCCGAAGAAAATGGCCCGTCCGGACCTGAACTCAATTCCAGGTTGAGTCGAGCGAGTTGCGCGGGCTAGCCCGATTTGTGTACAGCCCTACTTGTAGTGTGGCCAACTTGAGCCTTAAATCTGACTTCTTTTTTGTATTAATTTGTAAAATGATATGAAAAAATGAATAGACAGTGTAGATAAAACATATACCTTAAGATAGGCCCACAAAGCCTAGACCGTCTGTCTCTAGCTTCATTCGTTAAAGTGGATGGGCTGCAGTACGTATCGTACAAAGACGTGGGTTGCCGCTCCGAGTTGTAAAAAGGGTTCAAAGGATGCCTAAGTTATATGGCTCCAAAATGATGTACTTATTATATCCACATCGTTCATCTATTTTGTTTGATCATTTTAGAGCATGATAACAAAAATTATTTATATCCAAACATTAAGTGGACTACACCAAACATGGCAGTGGGGCAATAATTCTCACCATTAAAATATTCATAGGGCCCACCATAACATTTATTTCCCATCTAATCTGTTCATAAGGTCACGTAGACCTAAATGAATAGGAAAAAAAATATCATATTGATCCAAAACTTTTATGACCCCTAGAAGGATTTCAATGGTACACGATCTATCCCCCATAACCTTTTGCGGTGTGGTCTACTTGATAGTTAGATCTGTCTTATTCTTCCGTTTAAGCTTAAGTACAAGCTCTCCAAATTAAAGGATTAGGTAGGATGGGATTAAAAAAATAAAATTATTACATATGCAGGGATTGTCCCCTGTTACCATGGGATAAGCCTAAACCATGTTATGATCTAAGGGAGCAGATTAGGTTACACCCAGGATCCTTTGAGGTGGGTGAGATCGCTGACTGTGGGGGCCACTGTGATCTATGTGACTACATCCATACCGTCCATCTATATTAAAAGCTTACTTTAGGGCATGATTCAAAAAATGAAACAAATCCAATTATTAAGTGGACCATACCATGGGAAATGGTGGTGATTGACCATTAATGGGCTATGAAAGTTTTAGGCCACATGAGATTTGGATAATCCTCATTTTTCAAATCATTCCTTAAAATGATTTGGAAAAATAAATGAACGGCATGGATAAAACACATACATTAAAATTTTCTTGTGGGTAATAAAAGCTTTGGATTTAGATGATATTTATGTCTACGTTTCATGTGTATCTTTTTTACATTATCAACGAGTTAAATGGCAAACAGACATTACAGTGGAATCTATAAAGATTTTAATGGTAGGGATTCAATTATGATTATTTTATATGGGTAAATGTGTCAAATTAACATATTTCAAATATTTTATAAGCTAGTTAAAAAACTGGTTGCCGTAGATTCACTATTAGTTTTCATACATCAGATTCAGATATTAAATTTGGACTCTTTCCCCACTTAAAAAATCGAAGCTTATTTGATATTTTCTAAATAAATAAACTATCTAATTACGATTTTTCCAAATAGCCTAAAATCTTTATTCTTAGAAAAAAAAAAAGAAAAGAAGAAGAAGCCAAGATCCCAAACACCCCCTGAATATATGTATTTTATTTTTTATTCTTACATTTTATTAGTTGACCTCACCTTACATCAGGACCTTTCGGTGTACTAATAAGCCTAAGGATTTTGTGTTTCATATCCAAAACTAAAGTGGACCACACCACATATAAAAGAGAACAGAAGGAATTGGTGCTATTGTTGAAAACTTCTTGAAGCCACGGGTGTCCGATGAAGTTGATATTTGTGCCTTAGATCCATCTAAGTAATCTAAGTATATGTGACCTTATGAACATGTTAGATGAAAAATAAGCCAAACAATTGGTCTTAGGAAGCTTTAAACTGTAGTTTGTTCAATCACCACTGCTTTATGTGGTGTAGCTCACTTAAGCTTTGGATATACCTAATTTCTTGAATCATGCTTTAGAATTATCTGAAAAAATTGATGGACGGTGTGGATGTAACACAAAAGTCATGGTGAACCTGAAAGTTGCATTGTGCAGCTGGCAGCCGATTTTAAATGTCATCAACCATGAGCAACAACACTGCAATTTCCCCGGAGTCTTCCACACGGCTACTACCAGGCCACCACTATGACTCGTGGTCGGTGCTTTGAGCCTGACCATGATATATATGTTTCATCCATGCCATCCATTTATTTTAAAGATAATTTTATGTTAGGATCCCAAAAATGAAGTATATCCTAATATCAAGTGGACCAGGACCACATTACAGGAAACAGTGTTAATTGAACGTGGATCGTAACGATCTTTTTGGGGGTCATAAAAGTTTTGGATCAAACTGTCATTTGTTTTTTCCCTTCATCTAGGTCTGTATGGCCTAATCAACAGATTGGATGTCAAATAAACAATACAGTGGGCCTTAGGAGGATTTTAATGGTGGATATCTAATCAGTATTGTTTTCCTGTGGTGTGGTCCACCTGAGATTTATTTACCTCTCATTTTTGGGATGAAGCCCTAAAATGATCCGTAAAAATGAATGAAGGGCATGTATAAAAGACACACTTCATAGTGGGCCCGTAGAGCACCGACCATTAGCCACCGAGCTAGTGGCAGGAAAGTAGCCAATCCGTTTCCCCAAAACACAGATGATCCGCACTCTCAAAGAGAGTCGTGGGTTTTACGAAAGCAGAAGATGAAATAATTAAGTGCGCCTTTGCTTTTGTAGGGAGAGACTTTCCTTGTTGAAGAAGGCTATTTCTTGAACATAGAAGCTTCTGAAGGGAGACAGAGAGAATGGCTGAGAGTGCTGTTCAATCCGCCGCAGAAACTCTGATCTATTTTCTACAGCAGAAAGATTTTTACCTTTCACATGTGGATGTGTCGGTTATGTCGCTTAAAAACAAATTCAAAGCCTTACTCAAAGACGTGGATGGGATGCGCGGGTATAATGAAAGTGCTCAGCTAATAGAAGTAGCAAACAACACTAAGAACGTCATCGACTCCTTCATCTTTAAAATTGCACAGCAACGAGGAGAGACGAGTGCTGGATTGATGAGTTACCAATCCACTTTTAATAGTGGCATCAAAGACAAACCAGCCATTGAGGATCTTGGAAAGAAGATCTTCGACTTAAAAACAAGGCTCGATGAGATCATCTTGTCCAACAGATCACAGTACTGCATCCACAATATACAGTCATGTGGAGAAGCTTCAACTTCTTCGAATCAAAGCCAGATACAGAAGGTGAAGAGGACTCGTATTGTTGAGGAAGCCGAAGTGGTCGGATTTGAAGACGAGACAGGGACACTGGTGGAGAGGCTGATTGCAGGAGATATGCGGCGTGTTGTCGTTTCGATCACTGGTATGGGAGGAACAGGTAAGTCTACTCTTGCAAAGAAAGTTTACGATAACGTCCATGTACGGAAGAGTTTCCCTTTTCGTTATTGGGTGAATGCGCCTCAAGAATATGATCCTCTTTTAGCATGTATGCTTATGCGTGAGAAAGACTTGAGGAGTACTCTCCGTGGATTTTTGGAAGAGATTAAGTATCTGGTGGTAATTGATGAGATATGGTCCAGAGAAGCTTGGGATGACTTGATTACTGCATTTCCAGATCGGGAAAACGGCAGCAGAGTGCTGCTCACGACTCGCAATGAAGAATTAGCTAAGTATGCAGATACACAGAACACACCCCATAAATTACGTTTTCTCAATGAAAACGAGAGCGGGACATTGTTTTGCAAGAAAGCACTACCGTGGAATCCTTCTCCTGCATGCCTTCCAAATCTGGAGGAGTTGGGGAGAAGGATGGTTGCGAAATGTGGAGGTTTACCTCTAGCAATCAGAGTGTTAGGAGGCGTCCTATCAAGGAAAGAGAAGTCAGTGTATGAATGGGAGAAAATGCTTAAAAGTGTGG
Source organism: Magnolia kwangsiensis (assembly GCA_037074715.1). Lineage (NCBI taxonomy): Eukaryota > Viridiplantae > Streptophyta > Magnoliopsida > Magnoliales > Magnoliaceae > Magnolia > Magnolia kwangsiensis. The sequence goes on along the minus strand of CM073582.1, from coordinate 111,042,455 downwards.
AATGGTGGCTACATGAAAGTGAAGAAGATGCGATCTCCGGCACATTCGCCCTGAGCTACGATGACTTGCCCCATCACTTGAAGCCCTGTTTTCTTTATTTTGGAGCATTTCCTGAAAACTCCGAAATCTATGTGGACGAATTGATTCGGATATGGATAGCGGAAGGATTCGTGCAGAGAAGGGGAGAAAAAGAAATGGAAGACGTTGCGGAGAATTATGTAGAAGAGCTCATCAGTAGAAGCCTGATTCAGGTGGACAAAAGGAAGAGCAATGGAATGGTTAAAACGTGCCGCATTAATAATCATCTACGCGACCTTGTGATTTCAAAATCAGAGAACGAAAGATTCCTGTACGTGTATGGAAACAAAGTGCCTACGTCATCCATCACGGCAGCCCGACTTGCAATTACTAGTGGTGACATCAGCAACCGTATCTCTCTTAAAAGCTGCACTCTACCTCTCCTCTCTTTGTTGGACTTCAGTTACGAGAGTTACTTGACGGAGAAACTAGCCTTGAAAATTCAGGGCAGAGCTTTCAAATTCCTTAGGGTGATGCATCTCCAAAGCAAAGAAGTTAATTATCTCCCTGACAAAATTGGGGACCTAATCCACTTGAGGTACCTACGTCTCGAAATTCAAAGGTCAGAATATCTACCATCCACCATAACTCGCCTGTCTAATTTACAGACTCTTGATATACGGCGTGTTTCATTCAAGTTCGAATGGCTACCAGATGATATTGTGAAGATGGAACAGATGAGGCACTTAATGGTACACAATGGTTGGTTCAGCAACGGCATGCAACTCCACTTGAGCAATCTCCAGACGCTTAGAAGAGTAAGGGCGGGCAGCTGGATAGAAGATGGGTTGGAGAAACTGACCAATTTGAGAGATTTGGAAATAGATGAAATACGAGGAGATGTCCATATGGCATTATCTCATTCCATTAGTAAATTGGTCCACCTCAGATCATTGTGGCTAACGGCACGTAGTAAATCGTGGATTCCAGCTTTTGAGTCCTTCTCAAAACATGAGCATCTATATAAAATGGAACTGTTTGGATGCTTAGAGAAATTACCAGAGCCGCATGTATTCCCACCTAATCTCACAGAGCTATACTTAAGTAAGTCAAAATTAGATCGAGACCCGATGGTAACACTGGAGAAGTTGCCCAACCTTCGGAGTCTCTGTATCTGCAGCATTTTTTTTAGGGAAGACGCTTGCGTGGGAACGGAAATGGTTTGCTCTGCTGGAGGGTTTCCACTGCTCGACACTTTGACTATTGAAGGATTCCATGAATTAGAGGAGTGGAGAGTAGAGGAAGGAGCGATGCCGATTCTTAGATCTTTAGAGATTGAATCATGCAGAAGATTGAAGATGCTTCCTGATGGATTGCGATATATCATCACCCTTCAAGAATTGAAGTTGGAAGGCATGTCGGTGAGAAAACGAGGTTGAGGATTGGTTGATCGGACACATACCCTCTCTTATCATCAAATAAGAGTAAGGATGTCTTTTTCTTTATTTAAATTTTATTTGTCTTTTCAATTTTGATATATTTATTAAATTTGGATGCTCTGCTGGCCATATCAGCAGTGATTTCTTACTTGTTGCAATGTGATTAGTGGAGTCAGTGATAACGTAGCCATTCACATTGCAACAAGCAGGAAATCCGTGCTTGTGTGAAAGAGAAGATCCAGACTCTTATTTATACTAATTGTCAGTGAGGGATGTTTATTGCCCCGTCCCACTGGCACCAGGATATCCCTGACGGCTTCATGTGGTGCATCTTTTTTTCCTTTTTTTTCTTTTTTTCTTTTTTTTTAAAATTCGTTATTGTATTTCGAGGATCCACCTCCGTGGAAATCGGATTGCGTTCTGAGTAACTCAGCGGGCTCTTATCATACTGAGTAAACTCAGTTGGGGCCACTGTGAATGTACCTGATTTATCCACACCGTCCATCCGTTTTTTCAACCTCATTTTAGGCGTTGAGACAAAAATTGAAGCTTATCCAAAGCTCAAGTGGACCATACCATTTCCCATGGAAATAAAGATTTCCATCATTGAAACCTTGCTAGGCTTTACAGTGATGTTTATTTGTCATATAAACTGTTCATAAGATCACAAAAACATGAATGAAGGAAAATAAATAAATATAATTTTGATCCAAAACTTCTATGCCCCCAAGAATTTTTCAACGGTAGGCATTCAATTCACACTGTTTCTGGTGGTGTGGTCCATTTTAGACTTGTATATGCTTTGGTTTTGGAATAAGGCCCTAAAATGATCTGATAAAGTGGATGGGTGGACTGGATAAAATACATAAATCACAATGGACCCCACAGAGTTTACTCAGTATGCTTGGTGTACTAAGTTACTCAGCAATCCGCTTCCATAGGTGAGACCCTGGCCTCACCCATGGTGGTTGGGTTCCTACTGCACAGCCCATCTTAATGATTGTATTATTTATATATTCATACTGTCCATCAGCTTTTCCACATCACATCTGTTCTCCCCTATTTCTACCCTATTTGTGGTCAATCAAGAAAGCTTAGTGATCGAGACAGTTGCAATGTATTCGAAGATTTTTAAAGATATCCTAAGAAGAATTTATGGTAATACAGCTAGTGTCTTTCACGCAGCACTCGTCATCATTAAGTGAGAGTGGTCGAGGGCGCTTCCATAGGTGAGACCCTGGCCTCACCCAAGATGGTTGGGTTCCTACTGCTCAGCCCATCTTAATGATTGTATTATTTATATATTCATACTGTCCATCAGCTTTTCCACATCACATCTGTTCTACCCTATTTCTATCCTATTTCTGGTCAAACAAGAAAGCTTAGTGATCGGACAGTTACAATGTATTCGAAGATTTTTAAAGATATCCTAAGAAGATTTTATGGTAATACAGCTAGTGTCTTTCACACAGCACTCATCATCATTTAGTGAGAGTGGTCGAGGGAAAAGTGAACATGCTGAATATGTTATCAAGATAGGTGGTAGGCTTGGAAGCTTGAAAGTCAATTAGTGCTAAAATGGTTGCAATAATCATTAGAAGGTGAGAAGCATCTAGATGATTGATCTAATGCTATAGATAATGTAAGAAGTTAGTAGAAAAAATTATCTCATGCCAACCAACCAAACCAAATCAAATCAATTTTATCTTTTAATTACTTTGTGCTCCTATCAGTGTCATTCTCATATGTTTACATTCCTTAATATAATCAGTAGCAGTAATTGGAAGCAATAATCAAGTAGATGCTAACTCTAGTTGTAATTTGGGTCTAGACACATACATTGGATTCAACTTAGAGTATCAAGAAAGTTTTCCATATAGAAAGGTGCTTTGTAGTTATTTTTTGCAGCCGATTATAAGAATATCATTTTTATTTTTATCTATATTAAAAAACCTTATTTTATGGAAGGCAAAGGTGCAACTCATTTTTCAGAGGACAAACCCCACCTTCTAATAATCATCTTATCATTTTAAACATTGTGCAAGTAGCTAAATAGGTGACCGATCTTATTTGATCTTGGTCACACACAATCGATTCCAACATATTCGTCTATCTTGACGCTTGAGCCGCACATTCAATTCTAACATGCCCATATTAAACCATGCGTTCAAATTTGAAATCGAGCCACAACCAATATCAGGGCATTATACCAAAATTGAAGCAAATCTAATCATCAAGTAAACTACACTATAAGAAAAAGTGGTGATTGACCGTTAATGGGCAGCAAAAGTTCAAGATGAAGCTGATATTAGTTTCTTCCCTTCGAAAATATGAAGGTGCCTACCAAGAAGTTTTTAATGTAGGGCATTCAATAACCACTATTTTCTACTGTATGCTCTAATTATAATTAGGTTTACTTCATTTTTTATTTTTTTTTGGATAATGCCCTAACATTGTTTTGAAAAAACGATGGCAGCCATGAATATAAAATGCATACATCAAGTGGGTGCCACGGTGAGAGCCGCACCATCTTGGGTGAGGCCGGGGTCTCACCTATTCCACTCCACTCCATTCAAGCGGTCTGTATGGAGACCCACCTCCGTCTCAGTCTTAATCAACTTGATTTTTGGGAGTGATGGAAAAATTGAAGGGGTACAACTTATGATCACTTGGGGCCGGAGTAAGGGTCCACATAAACACATTGGATGATTATATTAAAGTTATTGAACAGCAAAAAACCATTTAAAAAAAAAAAAACCACAGATGGCAAATGGATTGATAGGATGCAAATGTGCGGCCCACCTGATGAATGGATATAAGATCTTGAATCATCAAAATGTGAACGGCCCAGATGCACAAGTGGGGCTAAAATTCAATAATCATGGATGCTCTAACCCCGATCAGGATGTCCCAAAAACTTTCTAGATGGGATGATTCATCCCATCCACACTATGATGGTTGTTTTGGACTCTTCCTGTTTTTTTCTCCAAAATAATTTAGTTTTAGGCCACTAATCTAAGGGTCATGATACTCTTAAGTTGGGGAACTTCTTAGGCATTAATCATCCACTTGGTTAATTCAGATCGATGGCTAGGATCCATAAGCCATTGGCCTTACATACATAAAGTGGCAAATTGGGACATCTGTGGACACTAGACGGCAAATTTCCTGATAGGACGAAAGATTGACTCTCTTCTTTCCACTATTTTCCTTGCTTGAGGACTTTCGTTAAAAGGGGTAAAGAGTGTAATATATGTCTAGAGTCGCCACTAACCAATTATTACGATTCTACAATCGGTTAGACCTTGTAGAAATGCTTAAGATTGAGGACCTAAATATCCTTAACTCTAAGATGACTCGTGCGCTTACATTCCAAAGATTCTAAGTAAGAGACCGAGGTTACAGAGAGGGAAGGTGTTAGGTACCTATTCTACCCTTACGGATATATGCTCTTTACTTCACAAGATCTAACTAATTTATAAGAATAAGATTGATTCTCACATGTAAAAAATGTAATGTGATGCAATAGTAGTGATGATTAACTGATTAATTTGAATTTTTGATGGGTAGGATCTGACTATATCGCCAAGCCACAAAGCATACATTCGAAACAGTCAAGTGCAGAGTGCAAAGTATGTATGTATATTTCTCCAATTGGGCTTGGTTTTGGACTTGGGTTCGGGCTTGGTTTTGGGCTTAAGTAGGTGAGTTAATTGGGTTATGGGGTTGAGTAGGCTGACCGGGTGAGTTGACTCAGTGACTTGACTAGGTGAGCTGATTCGCCAAGCTGACTTAAGTTCTAAATTTTTAGGTTCCTAGGGTTCAGGATTAGGTTGACTGGGTTAACTTGCTTGAATAGGTTGACTTTAGGGTTTAAGACTGGGGTTACTAGTATTTTTGTTTATGGGGTTAGGGTCAAGGATTAAGGTTTGATTGTTCATCCATTAGTTCAACATCAATCATCTTATCAACCTATGATGGGATGTCTACATAATCATATGCTATGTATCAAGACCATAGAGTTCCTTTCGACACATTAGCCACATTCAATGTAGAAAGGCCAGATGGGAAGCAGATTGGGTGGTGACCTTGACACCACCCAGGAGTTGTGGGTAATGAGCCCAAAAATATATTTTATCCAAGCTATCCGTCCGTCTTGTCCCCTCATTTTAGGGCATGAGTCCAAAAATGAAGCAGATAAAAATCTCAAGTAGCCCTCACTACAACCAACAATGGTTATTGAACACCAATATTAAAAACTCCTCATGGCGATCAAGCTAATATTTGTGTTTTCCCTTCATGATATTTTCCTTATCTATATATAGACTAGAGTATAGAAAATAAAAAATGGGTCCTGTTACCACCCCAACCTTGTAATGGTACCGGCTAACCATCCAATCCATCCATGACATGTGTCAGAAGGACCCGAAACTGAAATGGGCCACAGAAAAGAAAAAAATTTGTGAGGTAATGCCCACCCTTGAATTCCAAAGGGCATTCCTACGTCACAAGATTACCTCAAATGAAAGTATAATATCCAAAGGTGGACCATTTATCAACCACAGATCCAACCCAATTTACATCCGCATATCTATCAATGCGAAGATGACTAATGGAGTAATATAATTAACCTTGTCCAGGAGTCCCAAGTAGCGTAGAATACAAACCACAACCTCTCAATGTTGTACTCTTAGCTTATGCATAAATCAATTAACTAGTCTGACAAAAAAAGAGATATTTGGTCCCGTTACCATGAGATAGATTAATTTTCCAACTAGTCAACGATATCTTTTGGGTTCTTCAAACAGGTCCCCTTGATCATCTACCAATTTACTATTTAGCTCCATTGGAGTGTCACATGGTCTAATTCATGTCTCTTCTAAGAGATGCATATTATACTTTCGATGGTATAAAATAATTCCAACAAATGCACCTCTATTCCAAGAAAGTACCTCAAGGTGCCTAGATCCTTGGTTTGGAATCGCGTTTGAAGTCAATAATTCCATGGGCATAACTACCTGTGACTATGATGACGTTGAGCGTACATGGACAATCAAAATCACATTCCCTTTCACAATTTGGTTTATGAAAATGCAGGAAACAGGGGTCATTGGCTGCCCAAAAAGTGACATTTACTGTGGATGGCTCATTGTTTTAAAATACACCGAATTGGATGATCCTAAGCATCCATTTGTGACATTGGGACCCAAAATATGAACGGCTAGGATCCTGTGGACAGTGGGGTTATTAAAGGAGGATCGCAGAGAACCTGTTTTTACACCTGAAATCCACTACTTTCATCAGGTGATAATCCTTACATTTACTACGCATGCAAAATATTAGACCGATGAACAACTCAACTGGGCCTCACCCACTGAAAAAATATGATTTTTGTATCTTCCTACAGGTGTGTCACACCTGATGAATGGCTTTGATGAATGATGTAGAACGGGTTGCGGACAGTTTCATGGCCAAGATGGATCAGAAAAGGCCCAGTCGATGACAAAAGTGATCTGGACCGTTGGACCTTAGATCAGGGGTATCTCACAATCCGGAATGAGTTATCAGACGTAAAATATATGATTTTGGGGTAGAAGGAGATACTTTAGCCAACCAACCCCGATACACCGAGTTTTGTAGCCCGGATTTGCGAAATACTCCTGGATTGACAGTCGTTTCCCCGTTTTAATTTCGTTTTTACTATAAATAATAAGTTTTAATTTGATTATAACTCTTCATCCGTCGGGGTTTAGGAGTTGCATCCAACGTGAAAAGAGTTTAGAATAATTAAGAGAACAGTTTAGTGAAGCCAAATAGGACACTTACTATTTTTGGCTGAAAACCTTGCACACTAATAGACATCACGACCGTCTATAAATAGTAAGTTTACTATTTATAGTAAGTCGCGGATTCTAGGAGTTTTAGTTGTAGTTTGATTCTGATTTCTTTCTCATTGCTTAGTACCCCTATTTAAAGGGTTGTGAACTTATTTTTATTAATTAATTAATCAATTTTAAATTTATTAGAATTTATTTCTATTTTCTGCTTTTTTTTCTTGTGGATTCAAGAAGTCTCTGTAAGGAGTTCAGAGAAGCTCCGTGGACTCGCAGTAGTTATCCTCATCACGTTCATCCCTGCGTCAATTGGTATCAGAGCGAGGATTCTTCTCGAGCCGATGACAAACAATGAAGGTATGAATCAAAATCCTGTGGACAGTGATTTAGGGATTCGTTATCTTTTGGAAATAATGGAAGCTTTCCACTAAGAGAGTCAGTTGACCATGCAAGGGCTGCAGGCAACCCTTAACCGTCTTGCGGATACGCTACTTCCACCCCGAGCCCTAGGCGGTGCTCCACCACCTATAGTTGCTCCACCACCCATGGTGGTTCCACCACCCGTGGTTGCTATACGACGCAACCCCAATTTTCGTAGAGCACTACTAGTGGAAAACCGTAGGGCTACACCAGATGATTCAAGTTCTAGCGACGAGGACCTTAATGAGGTTTTTGCCCAACGACCAATCCATGGAGGTGATCATCTATATCGTGCTGAAAGAGACTATTGAGGTAAGGCTGAACTTCCTAGTTTTAATGGTTTATTACATATAAAAGATTTTCTCGATTGGCTAGCCAAAGTAGAGAGACATTTTGATTATATGGACGTGTCAGATCATAAAAATCATGACCATGAATGAGACATCTTCTTCGATCACAATTTCTTTCCAGTGATTATGAGCATATATTATTCTAACAATATTAAAATTGCTGACAAGAAAATTGAACCGTCACAGATTACACTGAAGAATTCTAGCGGTTGGCTACACGAAATGATCTGTCAGAATTTGAGTCACAGAAGGTGGCACGATTTATAGGTGGGTTGCGACTGACAATTGAAGACCGAGTTCAGATGTACCCAGTCGGGACCGTGGATGAAGCAGTTCAATTGGTGGGTAGTGCAGAAATGCAACTTGCAAGAGCTCCTGCTCATCCATATGCTTTAACTCGACCCCCCATGACGGGTCCCACGTAGGATCCAGTACTAGCACGAGGAAAAGATTCAGTAAGAGGAAGTCTTCAACCTCCTACAACCACAAACCGTGATACAGGGAGCGGATCATCCAGACTTAAACGTGTAGCACTCATAACAGTGAGCACGAGTAGGATTCCAAATCCTTATGCTCGGCTAAGGTTGAACAATTGTTACCGTTGTGGCCAACTAGGCCACTTATTAAACACTTGTCTTCAACGTCCCGTAGTACACTTGACGATAAACGAAGGGTGCACTGAAAATGAGGCCACAGAAGAAGGCCATGACTTTGATGAACATGAACAAACCACTGAAGAAATAGCAAGTGGTGATAAAGTAATGAGTGGGGATCGTGGCGAATTTTTAATTGTGAGGCGATTACTGTATGCCCTACGAAAGAAATTACATCCATAGCGACACAATATATTTCGTACTCGGTGCACTATTAACGGAAAGGTCTGTGATATGATCATAGACAGTTGTAGTAGAGAGAACATCGCCTCAAGAGTGATGGTGGACAAGTTGTAGCTACCAACGACGAAACATCATTTCCCCTACTCAATTGGCTGGATAAAAAAGGTGAATGAGATCAAGATAACTTAACAATGCACTATCTCATTTTCGATTGAAAAAAATTATAAGGACCAAATACTTTGTGACGTGGTCGACATGAAAGCTTGTCATATGCTACTCGATTGACCCTGGCAGTTGGACTGTTATGCGACCCATCGCGGACGAGATAATGTTTACATATTCGTCAAGAATAGTCAAAAAATAATCATCTATGGCACCAGAGAACCACCCTACAACCACTAAAGTGGAGGGAGTTCCTCTTAACCATTCGAAATTTTATGGCGAAATCCAAGAAAATCAGCGAGGTATACGCCGAAGTGGTGAAGGGCGAGGAAAAGGAACCCTCAAACATCCCTCCAAGTTTAAGATTGTTGCTAGACGAATTCAAAGAAGTCTAGCCTGAGGATTTACCTGATGGATTGCCCCCCATGAGGGACATCCAACATCACATAAACCTCGTCCCTGAGGCTAGCTTGCCCAACCGCCCTCATTATTAGATAAGCTCGAAGGAGTGTGAGATACTTCAGGGGCAAGTGGAGGAATTGATCCGTAAAGGTCTCTTGAGAGAGAGCATGAGCCCATATGTCGTACCAGTATTATTAACGCCAAAAAAAAGATGGAAGCTAGTGCATGTGTGACGACAGTCTGACAATTAACAAAATTACCATCAAATATCGGTTCTCAATACTATAGTTGGACGACATACTCAATCTATTAAAGGGGACCAAGGTATTCTCTAAACTAGATCTAAGGAGCGGGTACCAGATTCGTATCGTACTAGCATTATTAACACCAAAAAAAGATGGAAGCTAGCGCATATATGTCAACAGCCGGGCAATTAACAAAATTACCATCAAATATCGGTTCTCAATACTACAGTTGGACGGCATACTCAATCTGCTAAAAGGGGCTAAGGTGTTCTCTAAACTAGATCTAAGGAGTGGGTACCAGATTCGTATCTGACCCAGTGATGAGTGGAAAATGGCATTCAAGACCAAAGAAGGGTTGTATGAGTGGCTGGTTATGCCTTTCGGCCTATCGAACGCACCAAGTACTTTTATTCGTTTGATGAATTAAGTCCTAAAACCGTTCACCAGCCGATTTGTGGTAGTATATTTTGATGACATATTAATATATAGCTAGGATGAGGCAGAGCGTAGGAAACATCTCAAGCAGGTGCTATAGGTCTTACAAACTAACAAGTTGTACCTCAACTTCAAGAAATGTAGTTTTTTAACTGACAACCTATTATTTTTTAGATTTGTTGTAACGTCCACAGGCATTCGTGTGAATGATGAAAAGGTGCGAGCTATTAGGAAATGGCCGATCCCGACAAACATTCATGAGGTGAGGAGTTTTCACGAGTTGACGACTTTCTATCATCGATTTGTGCGAGATCTTAGCACTATAGTCGCACCTATAACAGATTGCATGAAAAAAGACCGTTCCAGTAGACCGATAAAGTTGACAAGAGCTTTCATGAGATCAAGCATCGTTTATCTACAACACCAGTCTTGGTACTTCCTAATTTTGACAAATTATTTAAGGTTGAGTGTGACACTTCATACGTCGGAATTGGAGGAGTATTATCACAGGAAGGCAGGCCAGTAGCCTTTTACAGCGAGAAGCTCAGCGAAGCCCGAAAGAAGTGGTTGACTTATGAGCTTGAGTTGTATGCAGTTGTTCAGGCATTACGACATTAGTAGCATTATCTAATTCAAAGAGAGTTTGTTCTGTACACTGACCATCAAGCATTAAAATTTATTAATAGTCAGACTAATGTGAATCGTGTGTATGTTATATGGGTTACTTTTTTATAGGAATTCACGTTCGTTCTGAAGCACAAGTCAGGGCAGCAAAACAAGGTGGCTGATGCACTTAGCCGTCGTACATCACTACTTGTTACGATGAACAACGAGGTGGTCGGCTTCAACAGTCTCAAGGAGCTGTATGCCGAGGATGAGGACTTCAAAGATTCTTGGATGAAGTGCCAATAAGGTCACCCCAGTGACCTTCATATACAAGATGATTTTCTCTTTAAAGGGAATCGATTGTGCGGCCCCCAAAGTTCTTCGAGGGAGCATATTATTCAGGAGCTATATGGAAGTGGCCTCAATGGACACCTTAGGCTAGATAAGACGCGAGCTCTTGTGGAAAAGCGGTATTACTGGCCGTAATTAGTACGTGATATGAGAAAAGTCATACAACGTTGTCATATTTGTCAGACCTCCAAGGGACAATCTCAGAATATGTGCCTCTACACCCCGTTAACTGTGCCTAACGGTCCTTGGGAGGATTTATCAATGGACTTCGTGCTTGGTCTCCCACGAACACAATGTGGCATGGATTCAGTGTTCATGGTGGTAGATCATTTCTCCAACATGGCACACTTTATCCCATGCAAGAAGACTCTCGATGCAACACACGTGGCGAATCTATTCTTCAAGGAGCTCATACGACTACATGGGGTCCCCAAGACCATTACTTCTCATTATGACACAAAGTTCATTAGCCACTTTTGGCGGACTTTGTGGACTCGATTCAATACATGACTTCAATTCAACAGTGCTTACCACCCACAGACTGATGGGTAGACCAAAGTTGTTAATCGCACGTTAAGAAACCTCCTTCGCTATATTTCAGGAGAAAAATTGAAGTAGTGGGATTTGGCCTTATCTCAAGAAGAGTTTGCATTCAACAACATGGTGAACCGCTCGACAGGGAAATCACCATTCCAGATTATCTACAGACGAGTACCTCGCCACACACTTGACTTAGTCCTTCTACCCAAGCACCTAGGCACGAGCATTACAGCAGAATATATGGTAGACAAGATCATAAGCATTCATGCGGAAGTGCATACCAAGCTACATGCTTCGAACGAGAAGTACAAGGAACAGATGGACAAGCATCGACGACGAAGAGTGTTCGAGGTGGGCAACCGCATTATGGTCCATCTGCGTAAAGAGAGATTTTCGATCGGGACGTACAACAAGTTAAAAATTAAGAAGATTGGACCCATTCCAATCATTCAAAAGATCAATGACAATGCTTATGTTGTTGATCTTCCAGATGATATGGCGATCTCACGGACTTTCAACGTCGTGAACCTGACCGAGTATCATGAACCAAAGCAGGATGATAACTCGAGGATGAGATCTTTTGAAGTAGAGGAGACTAATGTAGAACAGGTCGCGGACAGTTTCATGGCCAAGATGGATCAGAAAAGGCCCGGTTGATGACAGAAGTGATCTGGACCATTGGACCTTAGATCAAGCGTATCTCACAATCTAGAATGAGTTATCAGACGTAAAATATTTGATTTTGGGGTAGAATGAGCTACTTTAGCCAACCAACCCTGCTATGCTAGGTTGCGCAGGCCGAATTTGTGAAATACCCCTGGATCGACGGTCGTTTCCCCATTTTAATTTCGTTTTTACTATAAATAGTAAGTTTTAGTTTGATTATAACTCTTCATTCATCGGGCTTTACGAGTTGTGTCCAACGTGAAAAGAGCTTAGAATAATTAGGAGAACTGTTTAGTGAAGCCAAATAGGAAACTAACTATTTTTGGATGAAAACCTTGTGCACTAGTAGACATCACGACCGTCTATAAATAGTAAGTTTACTATTTATAGTAAGTCACAGATTCTAGGAGTTTTAGTTGTAGTTTGATTCTAATTTCTTTTCCATTACTTAGTACCCCTATTTAAAGGGTTGTGAACTCATTTTTATTAATTAATTAATCAATTTCAAATTTATTAGAATTTATTTATATTTTCTGCTTTTTTCCTCGTGGATTCGAGTAGTCTCTGTGAGGAGTCTAGAGAAGCTTTGTGGATTCGGAGTAGTTATCTTCATCACGTTCATCCCTGCGTCAATGAAAGATATACACATCGTTGTGGCCCCACACACAAACCACGTTTACCATCTACCTGATGGTGTTGAGATGTGGAGCCACATCTGGGGGACGCACGACTGGTCGTGGCCCCTGCTCGACCGGTCATCGGGTCTGCTCGACCGGTCGTGAGCAGTCGTAGACTGGTTCGACTCAAAGTACAGCAAGCATCAATTTTTTGGGTCCGAGGTACTTGACCGATCATGGGCCATGCTCGACTAGTCATTGGATCCACTCTATGGATCGTGCAGTCCGCTCAACCAATCGTGGTTACACAGATTCGTTTCCGAATTTGATGTGGACTGCGAATTTTTAAGTCGCTTTTCGCAAGGGTGTGAAAGGAAAGTTGCCTAAACTATATATAGGTGTCCCTAGGGCTTTTCTAGGGTATTGAAAATTATTGAGAAATAATTCTAAGGTGTGGGCAAAGGGTTTTCTCTGTACTTCCAAGGGAGAGGTTAGTATTTTGCCTTGTAATCTTTGCTTTTTCTTTATGGTGAAAGTTTGTATCTGTAGTTTTTTACCTTAGTTTGGAGTTTTTCACGTATATCTTGTCTTATGGTTTGTTTGGATTGCTTTGATTTGTTTCTAGCTTATATCTCTTCCTGTTTATCGTTTGTGGGTGAGACCGGATATTGGATCTCGGTTCACTGCATTGTTGGCGTGCTGCGCAACAAATAGTATCAGAGCTATTGGTTTAGTTCTATTGTGAGCGATGATGGAAGAAGGGAAAACTAGAATTAAAAAGTTTGATGGTTCAAACTTTACCTTCTGGAAGATGCAGATGGAGGATTATCTGTATCAGAAGGACCTCTATATTCCTTTAGGAGGAAAAGAGAAGAAACCAGAAAAAATCACAGAAGATGAATGGTTTTTACTGGATAGGAAGGCTTTAGGAACGATCCAACTCTCTTTGTCTAAGAGCGTCGCCTTCAATATATCCAAGGTGAAAACTATAAAAGAATTAATGGAAGCCCTAGCCACCATGTATGAAAAACTCTCAGCGTCTAACAAGTTTCATCTTATGAAATAGCTATTCAACATAAAAATGTCAGATGGTGGGAGCGTGGCTGAACATCTAAACGAGTTTAATACAGTCACGAGCCGGTTGGAATCCGTTGGCATTATTTTGGATGATGAGGTCACGGCATTATTGATCTTATCCAGTTTGTCAAACAGTTGGGATGGTTTGGTGATTGCTGTGAGCAATTCTTCAGGGTCGACAAAGCTGAAATTTGATGATGTGGTCGGTCTAATTTTCAGTGAAGAATTTAGAAGAAAGGCATCAGGAGTTTCAGGAGATTCGGGAAATGTTTTAAACGTTGAAGGAAGAAGAAGATCACTGAACAAAGGAGGCAATAAACACGGGCATTCTAAGTCGAGGAAGAAGTCCAAGGGACCGAAAGACAAAGATGGGTGTTGGCATTGTGGGAAGAAGGGACACATGAAACGTGATTGCAGGACTCTTAAGAAACAAGAAGAAAGCTCTCAAGGCGGGAAGGATTCGGTGAATCTATCTGAAGAGAGTGACACAAAGGCGTTGATCTTGTTTCTTGATACGATGAATGAGTCTTGAGTTATAAACTCGGGTGCTTCGTTTCATGCCACTTCGTGTAAGGAAGTTCTGCGTAACTATGTATCAGGTGACTTCGAAAGAGTCTACCTGGGTGATGATGAGCCGTGCAGTATTGTTGGAAAGGGAGACGTTCATATAAATCAGAAAGACGGAATGACATTGAAATTAAAGGATGTCAGACATGTACCGAGTTTGAGAAGGAATCTGATCTCAGTGGGGCAGTTGGCCGATACCGGTTATGTAACGACATTTACCAGTGATTTTTGGAAGATCACAAAAGGTGCCTTGGTGATATCTCGAGACAAAAAGGAAAGTACTTTGTACATAACTTCAGGATCGAATAGTTCACTAGCAGTTGCATCAACTAGAGTGAATGAGCAGTTATGGCATCAGAGGTTGGGACATATGAGTGAGAATAGGATGAAAGTGCTTTTGTCAAAAGGGAAACTACCAAGGCTGAAGTCTATTGACTTGAAATTCTGCGAGGACTACGTGTATGGTAAGCAGAAGAGGGTAAGTTTCAAGAAGACAGGACGCGTTCTAAAAACACATCTGTTGGAGCTTGCACACACTAATGTGTGGGGACCGGCACAAGTATCATCTCTTGGTGGCTCATATTATTTTATTTCTTTTATTGATGATGCTAGTAAAAAACTGTGGGTTTATTTCTTAAAACACGAATCTGATGTATTTGATGTATTTAAGAAGTGAAAAGTTATGGTAGAAAATGAGACAAGTAAAACGGTAAAATGTCTCAGATCTGATATGAGGGAGAGTACTGTGATAAAAGTTTGAGGAGTATTGTGCAGTACATGGAATCAAACATCAGAAAATGATTTCAGGAACACCGCAGCAGAATGGTGTGGCTAAGAGCATTAACATGACTATCTTTGAGCTCGCCAAGAGCATGGGGTTACATGCAGGGTTGCCTAAGACCTTTTGGGCAGATACTATGAATATTGCCGCATGTCTCATCAATAGAAGTCTCTCAGCACCATTGGATGGTAGGCTATCAGAAGAAACGTGGACTGAAAAAGAAGTGAACCTTGCACATCTTAGAGTGTTTGGTTGCACTTAATGCAGAGCACAGAAATAAGCTGGATGTGAAGTCCGAGAGGTGCATGCTTATAAGTTACAAGCAGCATGATTTTGTCTACAGGTTTTGGGATGCAGAAAATAAGAATATCATCAGAAGCAAGGATGTAGTCTTCAATGAAAAAGTGATGTATAAGGACAGTGTGTAAGAAAATAAGGCCGAGGAGAAAGAATTCGTAGAGTTAGAAGGGTTAACAGACACAGGTGTTACAGCGCCATAGGATGATCATGCACAGGAGCATTATGAGGCAGAGACGCATACACCGGTTGTGAAGAGGTCAGATAATGGTGAACCAGAATGTTTTGAAGAGGCATTACAGTCAGATACACAAGTTAAGTGGGAGTCAGCCATGGATGATGAGATGGACTCTCTTGAGTCTAATCATACATGGAAGCTAGTCATTCTACCCAAAGGTAAGAAAGCTCTTCATAAAAAGTGGATTTATAGACTGAAGGAGGAGCATGATGGTTCGAAACGGTACAAGGCTAAATTGGTTGTGAAAGGGTTTCAACAAAATGCAGGTATCGATTTCACTGAAATATTTTCAACGATGATGAAAATGTCTGCGATTCACATGGTCTTGAGTATAGTGGTTACAGATGACTTATGTTTAGAGCAGCTAGATGTTAAGACAGCCTTTCTTCATGGGGACCTTGAAGAAGAGATATACATGCATCAGCCGACAGGATACGTGACACTAGGAAAGGAGAACAAGGTGTGTAAACTGAAGAAAAGTCTATATGGCCTGAAGTAGGCCCCGAGGTAGTGGTACAAGAAGTTTGATAGTTTCATGTTGGGAAACGATTTTAGGAGATGTCATCCAGACCACTGTTGTTACTTGAAGAAGTTTAATACGTCGTACATCATCCTTCTTTTGTATATAGATGATATGCTTGTGACCGGTTCGAGGACATCTCAGATCTCAAAAGACAACTATCTAGAGAATTTACCATGAAGAATTTAGGAGTTGCAAAAAAAATCCTAAGCATGAGGATAAAGCGTGACAGGAAAAATAAGAAATTAGTTTTGTCACAGGCAGAGTACATAGCTAAGTTACTTAATTGATTCAATATGAGAGGTGCTAAACCGGTTAGCACTCCATTAGCCAACCACTCAAGCTATCTAAGGAGCAAGGCGTAAAGACGTAGGAGGAACGGGACTACATGGATAAAGTCCCATACGCGTCAGCTAATGGGAGTCTCATTATGCTATAGTGAGTACGAAGCCAGACATAGTGAGAGTTGTTAGTAGGTTCATGAACAACCCTGAGAAGGAACATTGGGAAGCTGTGAAGTGGATCCTCAGATACCTGGTAGGTACTAAGGATGTAAGGTTGTATTATGGTGGATCGAAAATCAAGCTACAAGGCTATGTGGATTCAGATTTGACAGGAGAAGAAACACTACAGGTTATATCTTTACTCTGGGTAGTGCTGCAGTCAGTTGGGTCTCTCAGTTACAGAAGATAGTATCTATCAGTATGACGGAAGCAGAATATGTTGCGGCTACAGAAGCGTGCAAGGAGATGGCGTGGATGTAAGGTTTCATGGAAGAGTTGGGTAAGAAGCAAGTAGATTGCTAACTATACAGTGACAGTCAGAGTGCAATACACTTGGCTAAGAATTCAGCCTTTCATTTATAGACGAAGCATATTGTCATCAGATATCACTTCATATGTTCGTTACTAGAGGATGGATTGCTTGCTTTGGAGAAGATTCATACAAGTGAGAATCCTGCGGATTTGTTGACCAAGGCGGTCACACGGGAGAAGCTGAAGCTCTGTTCAGCTTTGATTGGTCTTTAGGCTTGAAGATGGGGAGGTGGTGTACTCCGAATGTAGAAGACGAAGGTTTATGGTGATGTGTCTCCAAGTGGGAGATTGTTGAGATGTGGAGCCACATCCGGGGGACACATGACCGGTCGTGGTCCCTGCTCAATTGGTCGTGAGCAGTCCTAGACTGGCTCGACTCAAAGTCTAGTGACATCAATTTTTTGGGTCCGAGGTGCTCGACCGGTCGTGTAGTCCGCTCGACCAGTCATAGTTACGCAGATTCGTTTCCGAATTTGATGCGGACTGCAGATTTTTGAGTCGCCTTTCGTAAGGATACGAAAAGGAAGTTGCCTAAATATATATATATATATATATATATATATATATATATATATATATATATATATATATATATATATATATATATATATAGGTGTCCCTAGGGCTTCTTTAGGGTATTGGAAATTATTGGGAAATAATTCTAAGGTGTGGGCAAAGGGTTTTTTCTGTACTTCTAAGTGAGATGTTAGTATTTTGCCTTGTAATCTTCATTTTTTCTTCATAGTGGAAGTTTGCATCCGTGATTTTTTATCCTAGTTTGGGGTTTTTGCACATATATCTTGTCTTGTGTTTTATTTAGATTGCTTTGATCTGTTTCTAATTTATATTTCTTCTTGATTATCGTTTGTGGGTGAGACCGGATATTGAATTTCAGTTCACTGCGTTGTTGTCGTGTTGCACAATAGGTGAGACCCAAGAGACCAATGATCTGGATTGTAAATCATAAGTCCCACATGTTAGAATTCAAAATCGATGTATTCGGTGAAAAGATGCTGCCCACGTCCATCAAATGGATGCTTAAATGAAATCTCAACCGTCAAAATTCTATCAACAAGTGTCCATGAGGTTAGAATTCTCTAATTTATCTAATTCTGGAAGTGTGTGGACCAGGTTTGGATTTTGATTGGGCTTAGGCTAGATGAATTTTAGGTGGACCAGATTGACCAAGGAGTAACAAACCTGTGCGAACGAGTGGGCCCCATTGTAGAGTTATCCAGGCCATTTGTCTGTTGGGACATAACTTGGATGGACTATATGCAGAAAATCTCATGGATAGGACAATGACAAGCTTTCATTTTGTAGTCTGCTAATAGACGGCTAGAGAGAGAAATGAAGCAGCGGCTTACATTCATATGAGAAAAAGGCCCAAGATTTGCTGGATAGGATCTTCCTATCTGGGGTTGTGATTTACCAGACCAATGATCTGGATCACCCGAGTATTAAACCCTGGGCCCCACTTGTACCCAATGAAAATCTGAGCATACTCCCCTATTGCAGGTAACCCTCGTGAACACCCTAAATTGTGGTCCCAGTGGTCGAGATCATCACCGTTCAATTACTCTTCCGTGAATGGATGGACTTTTGTCCATTCCAGTCACAATCAGGTGAGCAAACATTCAGCGCGATCAGATGGGCCCTCTTAACTTTCTTTAATTCTCTTCACACGTGTCATTGTTGCATATGTGCAAGATCTAAGCCATTCACCAGCCTGACCCGATTAGCAAGTGGGCCTACTCGGCTGCTCAGACCCGACAAGCCTTTCATTTCTAGCAGCTTCCCATTAACATTATATACAGGCTTGTCTTCTGCTTTGGAAATTTTGTGAAAGTAGGTGGGCCACACACAGTCATTACATGGGCTTCTAAATCAGACCCATGTTTTAAATGCGGGCCTCCATAACAAACTAGAAACCGGCCCAGCCCATTTCCACGTATAGGGCCCAATACAAAACCAGACCAAACCCAGCCCACAACCAGCACTACACAGAAAGAGTAGACCACAGGACACAAGAGTCTGAATTAAGTAGGGCATGGGCCAGGCAGACCGCACGACCCAGTACCATTAGGGCTTGGGTCCTTAAGTGGGCCCAAGTACCGGGCCCAGTGTTGAAGCCCGTCCTCGATCGGGCCACCAGCAATGAATGGCCCAGACCAATCGAGTGGGCCACCATTACACAAAAAGACATGGACTGAGTTTAAAGACACCTTATTTAATGCACTTTTGTAATTTAAAAGTAGGGGAGTCAATGGGCCGGGCACGGGCCTGAAAGTCAGAATTTTAAATATGGTTGGCTGACTCCTGGCCCGGCCCAAAACAGTTCATAAATGCTGGACGAGACCTACCACAGGCCCGGCCCATTGAGAACCCTATTTAAAAGCAGCTGGTTTATGAGATCCTCAACAAGTATCAGCTGAGAAAACTGCCCATATTTGCATTTTCTCTTCATCTAGGTTTATGTGACCTTATCAACAAGTTTGAAAATTGCAGAGAAAAACTAATTCTCAATCATAGTAATCTTCTTCTTCTTTTTCTTTTCGGTGGAGGTAAAGGAAAACTGTTCAGAAATGTTGATTCTCAATCACAAACGGACATTACAAGTTCTCTTGATTTGAATAAGAATCTAAGAAAGATTGAAAAGTGTCTGAAATCAAGCACTAACACCTAAATTAATAGACTGCCTACTCAAATAATTTCATTTTGAGAATAACTTAAATTTCCATCATAATAAAAGGTATTTAAAATACCATTCTTCCTTGAGAATATATAAAAATCCAATCTACACCATCCAATTTGATTGGTTAAGACCTATAAGACTACAACCCTTTCAAGGAAATGACTTTTTCATATCAAATTTCATAATAAGTGGACCAACAACAAGTTTAACTTCATATAATAAGTGCAAATGCCTAATCCTTTCTTATAGTTAAGTTTAGGGTTAGGGCATCTTATTGTCCACTCAATTTCTACCTATATATACAAGTAAATGGGCTGGTCTGGGCTGGGCTGGCCCATCAGGCTATTGAGCCTAACCTGCCATTAGGCTCGACTTGAGTTGGAGTATAGGCTCTAGCGTTGGGTACGGGCAAAAAGTTCGAGTGTTAGGCCGAGTTGGGACCGTGACAACATCTTATCAACCTAGACTTAGCGCTGCCCAGCCCGACCCATTAAGGTTTACAAGAGCAATTTTGGAATATACATGATTTATACAAATCCTCATTTACCTTTCATGCCGTTGTTCTAACTCATGCCTTTCATTCCTTTCTCTCTGGGCTCCAATCAGACAAACCCCTTAGGCTTGAGCTGGGCTTTAGCTTGGTCCAAAATAAACTTTTCAAACTCTGTTTGAGCAGAACTATTTTGGCTCATCACAAGCCTAAGCAAGCATGAGCCTAATTTGAAGAATGTGGGGGCTCATCTTCGTGATGGAGTGTTAAAGTCCCTTAATATACATTAATACACTTTAGATCTATCTTATTATTTTGTCTCATGCCATAAAACAATCTCTCCAAATAGATGGACGGTATCGCTACAACACATGCATCAAAGCCATTTGGATACTGATCTTGTCAGCATCTAATCCGCGCCCGAATTTTCTGTCTTCAACACGGAAACGGATTGGCTGCTCCCTGCCACCAGCCGATGGCCAATGGTCGGTGCTTTGTGGGCCCAATCATGATGTATATGTTTCATCCATGCCATCCATTTATTTTTAAGGTAATTTTATGTTATGTGCTAAAAAATGAAGTATATCCTAATATCAAGTGGACTACATTAAAGAAACAGTGTTAATTGAACGTAGACCATTAAGAACTTTATGGGGGCTATAAAAGTTTTGGATCAAGCTTTTATTTGTTTTTTCCCTTCATCTAGGTCTGTATGACCTAATCAACAGATTGGATGTCAAATAAACAGTACAGTGGGTCATAGGAGGATTTTAATGGTGGATATCCAGTCAATATTTTTTTCCTGTTGTGTGGTCCACCTAAGATTTATTTACCTCTCTTTTTTTGGATCAAGCCATAAAATGATTTGTAAAAATGAACGAACGGCATGGATAAAAGACATACTTCATAGTGGGGCCCATAGAGCACCAACCACTAGCCACCGGGCTAGTGGCAGGAGAGTAGCCAATCCGTTTCCCAACAACACAGATGATCCGCACTCAAAGAGAGTCGTGGGTTTTACGAAAGCAGAAGATGAAATAATTAAGTGCGCCTTTCCTTTTGTAGGGAGAGACTTTCCTTGTTGAAGAAGGCTATTTTTCGAACATAGAAGCTTCTGAAGGAAGGGAGACAGAGAGAATGGCTGAGAGTGCTATTCAATCCTCCGCAGAAACTCTGACCTATTTTCTAAGGCAGAAAGATTTTTACCCTTCCCATGTAGATGTGTGGGTTATGTCGCTTCGAAACAAATTCAAAGCCTTATTCAAAGACGTGGATGGGATTCCCAGGCGTTGTAGCTAATGAGCCCAAAAATATATTTTTATCCATACTATCCGTCTGTCTTGTCCCCTCATTTTAGGGCATGAGCCCAAAAATGAAGTAGATAAAAATCTCAAGTAGCCCTCACTACAGTGAACAGTGGTGATTGAACGCCAGTATTAAAAACTTCTCACGGGGATCAAGCATATTTGTGTTTTCCCTTCGTGATATTATATAGGGAAAAGGTAGTATGCGCTCGAGCTCTCGATAAGCCTATCGTGAGGTCGAGCTGTGTGGGCCCCACCGTGATGCATGTCGACCATCAACACCGTGCATTTGATGGTTCCCCTTTAAATAATGGGATATCCCAAAAATCATCCGTATACGGAACTCAGGTGAGCCATACCATCTAAAATCATGTGAAGACACCGTTAAAACATATAAAAGCACTTGGTGGGGCCCACCTGAGTTTTGAATGCTGTTAAAACTTGGCCTAAACCCTCATACAAGTGGTAAACACATAATGGATGGACTGGATTTGAAAACTAAATCTTTTGTGGGCCCCAAAAAATATTATGAATGTTTTAATGGTTGCACGGCCCCTCTCCACTTTTGTATGTGGTGTGACCAACAAAAGTCACAGATTGACTTGATTTTTGAGATCTAGGTCCATGGTGGAATGGCGCATCTGACTGATGGGGTAGATTTCCAAAAGGCATCACGGTGGGGCCCACACAGCTCGACCACATAAGACGGAGCCGTGAGCACGAGCGCTTTGTATCTTTTCCCACATATATATATATATATATATATATATATATATATATATATATATATATATATATATATATATATATAGTATAGAAAATAGAAAATGGGTCGCGCTACCACCCCAACCTTGTAATGGTACCGGCTAGATGTGGAGCCCATGTGATGGAGTCAAACCATATAATCCATCCATGACATGCGTCACAAGGACCCGAAACCGAAATGGGCCACGGAAAAGAAAAAAATCTGTGAGGTAATGCCCACCCCTGAATTCCAAAGGGCATTCATGGCTCGTTTTTGACCTAACCCTTAATTAATCTGTCTTGAATGAAAGGCCTGAAGGGTATGGATTCTATATGTACAATAATGTAGGCGCCGCCCTCTAATGCAGGGCATTCCCTCTCAACATTTTCTACGGGCTATGGCTAGTTAAGTCTTGGATTTGGCATTTATCCTTACTCTTGGTAGACTCTCAGGAGTTTCAACACCCAGTCACCGGTTCGAGTATCCATAGGTGATGAAATTCCACTAGCGTGAGTGTGTGGAATGTGTTTTAAAAAAAAAAAAAAAAAGAGTCTTGGATTGGGCTGATTTATGTGGGTTGGGGTTTCTTTCGGGTTTGCATCTGATGGACGGTTGGATTTTGAGAACACATCACTGGGCCCACATTAACTCATTGTTTGTCCATAACTTCAGCTACTCCGCATATGCTCATCATCATCCTCATCTAAACCTTGTCACAATTGTAGCCATTCCACATAAGCTGTCTTGAAAAAAAATACTAACCAGATGATCTAGACCATCTAATCAATGGCATTCAAAAATAGCTAGACGTACAGGATGATATGCTAAATCATGGATGCTTAGAACCTTTCGACGTGGCAGCAGAAAAATAGATGAGTGGACAGTTTACATTGGTGATGTGAATGCCAATAAATCCAAGGTCTCATGCACTTAGCCATTAGATCATTACTCACATTATTTCCTTAACTTAAGACCATGGTTAAGCAATGGATCAAGCCCAATTCCTTCCTTTGGTAAGGGTGGGCTTGGGCTCAAGTCAACCCAACCTAACTTTCCATATACATGTGTTATATACGACACATATATATGGCATTTTAATCCTTTGGCAACCGTCTATCTTCTATCTTGAATGTGGGCAGTTGATTTCATTTCTCTAAAATTATTTTTTTCATGCATGGTCCAGTGGATTAGAAGTAAAGTAAAGTAAAGTAAAGTAAAGGATTATAATAATAAATGTAAATTACAATTAATTGAAAAAATAGATTGAGTTTGGTTTGATTGGTAATAGAAAATTTATTTTATTGAATTCATTTGTTATTTATAGCTTTAAACAAGCCATATGAATACTTCTCATATTTCGACAGTTAATATAATCTATTAACACTACTTAACCTTCTTTACTTTTAAATTTGCCATCAATCTATAATTGTTTGAGTGTGATCCCTCTTTACTTAATCACTTAGTAGATGATGTGACGTTAAAATAATCTTCAAATACACCACATTATGGGCAACTCATTTTGATTAACTTCCATAGAAATTGGAGACAACAAGGATGAATGATGTTCTTCATGTGGGATGTGAAAAGATGGACAGTTAAATAAGATTTTAATGCTCTACATTGAGACATATCTGTTGCCGTTTTTTCCCAGAAAAATCTTAATTTTTTCAATATTTGGCATAGTAATGGTTGGGTCCACCTGATTAACAGTCCAGATCTCAAACGTTGTGTCATGTGTATCAAGGATTGGATTCTCTTGCTACACTCGCGAGTACTCCCGGCAGGGCTCCCGTGAACGGTCCTTGTAGGGAGGGGAGTGCTCAAATACATGAGAATGTCTTGCAATATAATACGTCGAGACTTACTATGAGTGTCATCCTGTAAGATGATGATGCAAACCGTTTATACGATGGATGTCATCCTGTAAAATGGACATTCAGTAAATAGAATCTATTACATTGAATTATTTTATCACTTAATTGTCGGTTTTTTCGTTTTGGAAAGAGAAAATGATCACCGTAGACCAAATCTTTTACCCAGTGGTTTTTATGAAGGAATACAAACTTAAGTTACCAACTTAGACTAGCACGTGCGGACAACGCCTTTGAGGACGAAATTACCCCCTCCTATTCACTGCCAAGATGATAGTTGACGCTCCTGCAACGGAGAGTTGTACGAACGGCTTAGGAGAGATCAAAGTTACATGGCCCCACAGCTACGTATTTATTATATCCACAACGTTCACACATATTTCGAAATCATCTCAGAGCATTATTCAAAAAAAAATAAAATCATATCCATAGATCAATGGACCACACCACAAAGAGCAGCGGGGAAATTAATTTTCACCGTTAAAAATTTTGTAAGGCCCATCATAACATTTATTTTCCATCTAATCTGTTCATAAGGTCACAAAGGCCTGGATGAAGAGGAAAAAAAAATTTCATAATGATACAAAACTTCTATAACCCCTAAATGGATTTCAATGATAGACGTTCAATTCCCCATTACCTTGATAGCTAGAATTATCTTATTTTTCATCTCAATCCTTAATACGAGTTCGCCGAATAGATGAATGGTTTGGATATAATACATACCTCATAATGGGACCTACAAAAATCGATGGAAATTACAACAAGAAAAAGAAAATAAAATAAAATAAAAAATAAGCCAGCGAGTTGGTGTCGACCAGATCAATCTGGTTGATTGCGTTAGAGCTTGGCCTATGGCTACGGATTATAACCGTAGCCATAACTATAATGTTATGCACTTTTTTATCTTTTTTATTTTTATTTTTATTTTTTTACATCGAGAACTTTATTATACCTACATTTTTCTCTAATACATGTTTATATAAATATGTGTGTGTGTGTGTATAATTTTCTTTTTTTTTTTTCATTTCATTCTTTATTCATTTAACAAGAATCTCTTCTAAACTAAAATTAGTCACTTGACGTACCACATATGATTTTGGGGTAGGAGAAGCTACTTTAGCCAACCAACCTAGTTATTTTCCAAGATTCCATCAGGTCGATAGTTGAAATACATTTCATTCACTTTGCGGCCAATTTCAATCACTTTGTGCGGTCAAACTAGAAATTGAACGGGGCAAACACAAAATTGAGTGGACAAATTGAAAATTGAGCAGGACAAGGTATGAATTGAGCGAGGGAACCTAGAAATTGAGCGAGGCAACATAAGAGTTCAGCAGGGGAATTTAGAAATTGAGCGAGGGAAGCTAGAAATTGAATGAGGCAACCTAGAAAATGAGTGAGGGAACCTATAAATTGAGCGAGGGAACCTACGATTCGATCTAAGCAACTTAAGAATTGAGCGAGAGAAGTTAAAAATTGAGCGAAGAAAGTTAGAATTTAAGTGAGGGAACTTAGAAATTCAATGAGACAACTTAGGATTTGAGCGAGTGAAACTACAAATTGTGCGAGGGAACTTAGAAATTGAGCGAGGCAACCTAGGATTTGAGAGAGGCAACATAAGAATTGAGCAACGCAACGTAGAAATTCAGTGAGGAATCCTAGAAATTGCGTGAGGGAAGCTAGAAATTAAGTGAGTGAACCTAAAAATTCAGCGAGACAACCAAAAAATTGAGCGAGGGAACCTAGGAAATGAGCGAGGTAATGTAGAAATTCAGCGAGGAAACCTAAGATTTGAGCGAGGCAACCTAGGAATTGAGCAAGGGAAGTTAGAAATTGAGCAAGAGAAGCTAGAATTTGAGCGAGGGAACCTAGAAATTCAGCGAGGCAACCTACAATTTAAGTGAGGGAAGCTACAAATTGTGAGAGGGAACCTAGAAATTGAGCGAGGCAAATTAGGATTTGAGCGAGGTAACGTAAGAATTAAGCGAGGGAACCTAGGAAATGAGCGAAGCAACGTAGAAATTCAGCGAGGGAAGCTAGAAATTAAGCAAGGGAACCTAGAAATTCAACGAGACAACTTAAGATTTGAGCAAGGGAAGCTAAAAATTGAGCGAGGGAGCCTTGAAATTGAGCGAGGCAACCTAGGATTTGAGCGAGGCAACGTAGGAATTGAGCAAAGGAACCTAGGAAATGAGCGAGGTAACGTAGAAATTCTGCAAGAGAAGCTAAAAATTAAGCGAAGGAACCTAAAAATTCAGCGAGGCAACCTAAGAATTGAGTGAGGGAAGCTAGAAATTGAGCGAAGGAAGCTAGAAATTCAGCGAGGAAACCTAGGATTTGAGCAAGGAAACCTAGAAATTGAGCGAGGGAAGCTAGAATTTGAGCGAGGGAACTTAGAAATTCAGCAAGGCAACTTAGAATTTGAGAGAAGAAAACTACAAATTGTGCGAGGGAACCTTGAAATTGAGCCAGACAACCTAGGATTTAAGCGAGACAATGTAGGAATTGAGCGAGGGAACCTATGAAATGAGCGAGGCAACGTAGAAATTCAGCAAGGAATCCTAGGAATTGAGCGAGGGAACCTAGAAATTAAGCGAGGGAACCTAGAAATTCAGCGAGACAACCTAGGATTTGAGCGAGGGAAGTTAGAAATTTAGCGAGGGAAGCTAGAATTTGAACGAGGGAACCTAGAAATTCAGTGAGGCAACCTAGGATTTGAGTGAGAGAAGCTACAAATTGTGCAAGGGAACCTTGAAATTGAGTGAGGCAACCTAGGATGTGAGCGAGGAAATGTATGAATTGAGTGAAGGAACCTACGAAATGAGCGAAGCAACGTAGAAATTTAGCGAGGAATCCTAAGAATTGAGCGAGGGAAGGTAGAAATTAAGCGAGGGAACCTAGAAATTTAACGAGACAACCTAGGATTTAAGCGAGGGAACCTCGAAATTCAACGAGACAACCTAGGATTTAAGCGAGGGAATCTAGAAATTGAGCGAGAGAACTTAGAAATTGAGTGAGGCAAGGTAGGAATTCAACGAGGCAACATAAGAATTGAGCGAGGAAAGCTAGGAATTGAGCGAGGGAAGGTAGAAATCGAGTGAGCCAACCTAACAATTGAGTGAGGGAACCTAGGAATTGAGTATGACAACCTAGGATTTAAGCGAGGCAACGTATGAATTCAGTGAGGCAACGTAGGATTTGAGCGAGGCAACCGAGGGAACCTAGTAATTGAGCGAGGAAAGATACAAATTGAGCGAGGCAACCTTGAAATTGAGCGAGCCAACCTATAAATTGAGAGAGGGAACCTAGAAATTGAGTGAGGCAACCTAGGAATTGAGCGAGGCAACGTAGAAATTGAGCGAGAGAACCTATAAATTGAGCGAGGGAACCTAGAAATGCAGCAAGGAAACTTAGGATTTGAGCGAGGCAACCTAGGAATAAAGCGAGGAAAGTTAGAAATTGAGCGAGGGAAGCTAGAATTTGAGCAAGAGAACTTAGAATTCAGCGAGGCAACTTATAAATTGAGCGAGACAACCTAGGAATTGAGCGAGGCAACGTGCAAATTCAACCAGAAAACCTATAAATTGAGCCAGAAAAGCTAGAGGAAGCTAGAAATTAACCGAGGGAAGCTAGAATAAGAGAGGAAACCTAAAAATTTAGAAAGGCAACCTATAAATTGAATAAGGCAACCTATGAATTTCATTAACTGCCCGGTCAAATTTACCAAAGAGCAATTTATAGGTTGTCTCGCTGAATTTCTAGGTTCCTCTAGCTTCCCTAGCTCAATTCCTAGGTTTTTTCGCTAAATTTTCACGTTGCCTCGCTCAATTCCTAGGTTGCCTCGCTCAATTTATAGGTTGTCTCGCTTAATTTCTATCTTCCTTCGCTGAATTTCTACGTTACCTCACTCATTTCCTAGGTTTCCTTGCTCAACTCCTACGTTGCCTCACTCAAATCTTAGGTTACCTCGCTGAATTTCTAAGTTTCCTCACTTAATTTCTAACTTCCCTCACTCAATTCCTAGGATTCCTCGCTGAATTTCTACACTGCCTCGCTCATTTCTTAGGTTCTCTCACTCAATTCCTATGTTGCCTCGCTCAAATCCTAGGTTGCCTCGCTTAATTTCAAGGTTCCCTTTCTCAAATCCTAAGTTACCTCACTGAATTTCTAGGTTCCCTCGCTCAAATTCTAGCTTCTCTCGCTCAATTCTTAGATTGTCTCGCTCAAATCTTAGGATTCCTCATTAAATTTCTATCACGCCCCAAACTCAGAAACTAGTCTCACAAAATTTCCGATCGCCGAATCCAGCGCCGACAGCCTCCGTAGAACCTCATTCTCGGCTCCTAGGGCACATTCGCCAGGTTCCGATCCTGAAATGCTACGAGGAGGATTTTTAACGTCAGTTTGATTCATAATAAGCATAACCAAAGGCATAACCACAAACAACAACCAAAAACTCCATTACATTTCCACTATGATCAAAAACTTTACAAGTACAATGAGCATAAAGGGAAACACAATGGTAAAGAATAAAAACTCCAAAACGATCTGCAACGTGCTCCTGCCTCAGCGCTGCTGCGAACCAACGTCACCTGCACGCAACGGTCGTACATAAGCTTATAGAAAGCTTAGAGGGTGGTGAAAGTGTGCGTACAAGGTAGTAATATGATCATGCAATATCAGAGTAATGCGGAATATGCAGATGGATCCATAATATCATGAGCCGTACCAAGGCTATGCGATGCAAGACATGAATGGTATCGGCCATCCCAAGGCCATGCGATGTGCAATGCAACTCAAGCATACAGATCCTCATCTATGTCCACACATCAATACAGCTCAAATATGGTATATCACCGGGGTCCAGTACACTCTAAACCAGATTGCCTCCACATCACGCGTAATAAGGTAAGTGGAAGAGACCTCACTATCTGTCTGTCAATATCGGGCGCGACTCGTCGATAGCGGACCCATTCCTCGAGCTGGTCAAACTCAGCCTAGCATTGCCCCCTACACTCGGGCGAGTAAGGCCGCACCCCCTTCCAACCGACCACGACACAGCGGAGAGCACATCAATCTGGTAATCGGCACTCAACGCTCATCTACCCACTCGGTCTAGACGTTGGAGCAACCTCTTGGTACCATAAAGGTTTACGGACTTTCACCCAGGGATATCTATAGCACCCCATGTAGAACGAGATTTTCGGTATCCAATCCTGCCAACCAAGATCTGCCTGTGGAGGTTACGACCCCGATGTAGTTAGGGCGTACAACAACCATGTCACACACACTATCCAATCATGCAGCAAATCCTGCGCGTATCGTGCGTTCATGCAGGGCAACACCGCCTAATCGGAGTCCCATAAACAATCTGTCCAAAGGTATATGCTATGATCAGTCACTTCTCATATCAAGCATACATATGATGCGTATGATCATGAGTTATGGAACTATACTAAAAATGTTATAATGAGATGAACTATCCTTACAATGGAGATGGGCCTGGACGGCCTATACACAATAAGTACGGGCCTAGCAATGGGCCCTAAGGAGAGTCGTAATGTGGACATCCAACCAACATTACACTCACAATGTGGACGTCAAAGCAACATTGCTCCCAAGGCACGATCGTCGCAAATATCGTTACATAATCCGTGTTGGGCTCACACATTACAATGGACCTTAGGTACATCCCATTGGGCCTTAAATACATCAAATGGGCTCTATCATATGGGCCTTTTATTCATCAATGGGTCACATCAATGGGCCAAACCAATGGGCCTTAAGTACATTGCAATGGGTCAAAACCCGTGGGCCTTGGATTGCATCAATTGGGCCTAGTCTCATGAGTCTAATATGTAACAAATGGGCCACACCAATTGGGCCCCCACATGTACATCAAATGGGCCTCAACCCATAGGCCTTATATGAGTCAAATGGGCCTAAACCCCTAGGCCTTATATGAGTCAAATGGGCCTAAACCTATAGGCCTTATGGTACATCAAATGGGCCTAAACCCGTAGGCCTTGTATAAATCAAATGGGCCTAAACCCATAGGCTTTAAATAAATTAAATAGATCTAACCCATAGGCCTTTAAATAAATTAAATGGGCCTTTCCCAAACGTAGGTAGCCCACCCAATCATCACTCATGCCTTAAAGTGATTTTTACCAAGTGGATGGACGGTTTGGATTCAACACACCAAACAAGGTGGGTCCCAAAAAATGGACAGTGGGGAGGGTACCCACGCATCACAGTGGACGGTGAAAATACAACACATATATTATGGTGGACTCCACTGTCCGCCTGGATGGTGGAAGGCAACATATATACATTAGTGTGGGTCCCATGTGGGGCCTACCTAAATGTTTACATGGCATCCAAGCCGTTCACAAGGTCACTCAGACCTGGATGAAGGAAAAACACAAATTTCAGATTGATCTGAAACTTCTGTGGCCCAATAATGGATTCCAATGGTAAGAGTTTAACCCCACTGTTTTGTGTGGTGTGGGTCACTTGAGTCACGGTTGAGGCTAAAATTTGGAGAGGGCCCACCTAAGGAGGGGGCCCACCTCATGAACGGCTTAGATGGCATATAAAATCAAGGTGGGGCCCACGGCTGGAGGCCGTGGGTCCTTGACGTCCGCCCGCCGCTGGCAACAGCGCAGGCAGCGCCTGCGCTGGTCTGACACGAGCAGCAAGGGCTGTTCCCTTCCCTTTTCTCTCTACTCTGCCTTAGTATTTCTGTGGTATTCCACAGGTGGGGCCCATATCAAGTTAATCCAATCCGTCCATTGGATTCTCCAGCTCGTAACAAACCAAACGAGTCCGAAGTTCGAAAATTTTGGGCGTATGAAAATACTAGACGACCTTTCAACAGTAACCACCAAAGTTTGCTATGTTATGGCCCACCAAAAACTCGAATCACCTTCATTCTTGGGCTCAACGTCTGAAATGATCTGGGAATCGAGATGGACGGCGTGGATTGGATACATACATCAAAATGGGGCCTATGAGTAGGACACCCAAAGGCTTCCTTCTTTTCTTCTTTCCCTCTTTTTTTTCTTTATTTTTTTTACAGGAACGACACTGGACGGTTTAGTTCTTTTTAAAAATACATTGTGGTGGGCCCTGATGAAGTGGGCCACCACTGATGGGTGATGTGGGTACAACATATGAGGTGGGCCCCACTTGAAGAACGCTTCGACAGAATAAATACTTCAAGGTGGGGTCCATTCAAGTGGGCCACACAAACCTATTACATAAAATAAAATAAAATAAAATAAAAAGAAATAAAAATGGAGAGAGACATGGAGAGTGGGACACGCTTTGTGATGGAGGGCTCCGCCACTATGAGCCCTCCCTTGAGAAAAATTATACAATCGGAGGGGTCCTTTAACACATGGGACCACCAACATTTAAAATCAACGGTAGGGATCCTTTTCCCACCAATATGGATGGTCTAGATGACCTTTCAAAAGAAAATAAACATCATGATGGGGTCCATGGAGAATGGCCCCATCATGGAATGATCATGATAATCCTAGTGGGCCATCGGCTACATCTTAGGGTCCCAAGTGAGATCCAAACCATTGATCGGTTGGCCTCACTTGGCCCATCTCAAAAACATGAAAGACTAGCATAATCTAGCACCCACCGTCTGATCTTCTTGCTCCTAGGGGTTCCTTGGCACCTCATCTTCAACTTCAATGGATGAGATGAGGAATGGAGGGTTGAGATGGGAGATGGTGGGGTAGAAAAGTGGGCCACATTTGGAGCTTAGGAATGCTTGCAGAATTTCATATGTATGGAGGGATTTTGGTTGCTTGGAGATTTGAAATGAGAAAGAGAGAAAGAGAGAGAGTTGTAAAAGGAGAGAGAGAGTGATGGATGGATGTGGTGATGGGGGTGTAAGACACCTTTTGACTTTTGTGGCCTTTTGTGTAAGAAAAAGCATGGGTATGGAAGACTTTTGTGGTATTTGTGTAAGAAAGGTATGGGTTTGGAAGACTTTTGTGGTTGCTTGGGAAAAGGAGTGAAAGTGATGTGTACTTGACATGTGATGGATTGATGGATGATTGATTGATGGGATTGATGTGATTGATGACATCGTAGAGATTCTCTTGGGTTTCGCAACGCGCGGCGTTTCCTCGCACAGAACGTCCACCCACAACTCTTGACCAGGGTATCGCCTCGGCGCGCGAGTCGCGGCATTGGAACCGCAGTGACGGCGCGGTCGCTAGGGTATTGGTCTTAGGTAGAGTCGACTCGGGTTGACAGTGTATGAATCAGGGTCACGCGTCGATATCGGTTAAGGGTCGAAGGTTGCCGGAATTCGACCGATAAGACCGCGGAAGTCTACGGAAAGGTACGGACCAAGATACGGGTCTTACAATTTCTACCTTGCCTCGCTCAATTTCTAGATTCCTTCGCTTAATTTCTAGCTTCCCTCGCTTAAATCCTAGGTTGCCTCGTTGAATTTCTAGGTTCCCTCGCTTAATTTCCAGCTTCCCTCACTGAATTTCTATGTTGTCTCGCTCATTTCTTAGGTTTCCTCTCTCAATTCCTACGTTGCCTCGCTCAAATCCTAAGTTTTCTCGCTCAATTTCTAGGTTCCCTCGCACAATTTGTAGCTTCCCTCGCTCAAATCGTAGGTTGTCTCGCTCAATTTCTAGGTTCCCTCGCTCAATTTCTAACTTCCCTCGCTCAATTCCTAGGTTGCCTCGCTCATTTCCTAGGTTCCCTTGCTCAATTTCTAGGTTGCCTCGCTGAATTTCTAAGTTTCCTCGCTCAATTTCTAACTTCCTTCACTCAATTCCTATGATTCCTCGCTGAATTTATACGTTGCCTCGCTCATTTCCTAGGTTCCCTCGCTCAATTCCTATGTTGCCTCGCTCAAATCCTAGGTTGTCTCGCTCAATTTCTAGGTTCCCTCGTACAATTTGTATCTTCCCTCGCTCAATTCCTAAGTTATCTCATTGAATTTCTAGGTTCCCTCGCTTAAATTCTAGCTTCCCTCGCTCAATTCCTAAATTGCCTAGCTCAAATCGTAGGTTCCCTCGCTCAATTTCTAGGTTGCCTCGCTCAATTTCTAGCTTCTCTCGCTGAACTCCTACGTTGCCTCACTCAATTTCTAGGTTCCCTCGCTCAATTCATACCTTGCCCCGATCAATTTTCAATTTGCCCACTCAATTTCATGTTTGCCCCGCTCAATTTCTAGTTTGACCGCAAAGTGATTGAAATTGACCGCAAAGTGAATGAAATGTATTTTCGACCATCGACCTGGTGAAATTTTGGAAAATAACTAGGTTGGTTGGCTAAAGTAGCTTCTCCTACCCCAAAATCATATGTGGTATGTCAAGTAAATAATTTTAGTTTAGAAGATTTTCTTGTTAAATAAATAAAGAAAGAAATGAAAAAAAAAAAAAGAGAAGAATATATATATATATATATATATATATATATATATATATATATATATATATATATGGGAAAAGGTACTATGTGCTTGACCTCACGATAAGCTCCCGTGAGGCCGAGCTGTGTGGGCCCCACTGTGATGCGTGTCGACCATCAACACCATGCATTTGATGGGTCCCCTTTAAATTATGGGATATCCCAAAAATCATCCGTATACGGAACTCAGGTGGGCCATACCATCTAAAATCATGTGAAGACACCGTTAAAATATATAAAAGCACTTGGTGGGCCCCACCTGAAATTTGCATGCATTTAAAACTTGGTCTAAACCCTCATCCAAGTGGGAAACACATAATGGATGGGCTGGATTTGCAAACCACATCTCGGTGGGCCCAAAAAATGATTATGAATGTTTTAATGGTGCACGGCCCCTCTCTACTTCTGTATGTGGTGTGGCCCACACAAGCCACAGATTGACTTAATTTTTAAGACCTAAGCCCACGATGGAATGGTACATCCGACTGGTGGGGTAGATATTCGAAACGCATCACGGTGGGGCCCACACAGCACGACCTCATTGGACAGACCCATCAGCTCGAACGCATAGTACCTTTTCCCTATAAATATATATACACACACATATTTATATAAATATTTATTAGAGAAAAATATAGATAGAATAAAGTTCTTCATGTAAAAAAAAAATTAATAATAATAATAATAAAAATAAAATAATAAAATAAAATTCGTAGCTATAGGCCAAACTCTGCCGGGTCGACCGGGTCCCCAACTTGCTAGCTTCTTTTTCTCTTTTTCTCTCTCTCTCTTTTTTTTCCTCCTTTCGACCCATTGTAACCCCATCGATTTTGTGGGTCCCATTATGAGGTGTGTGTTATATCCAAATCGTCCATCTATTCGGCGAACTCATATTAAGGCTTGAGATGAAAAATAAGACAGATCTAGCTATCAAGTGGACCACACAATAAAAGGCAATGGGGAATTGAACATCTACCATTGAAACCCTTTTAGGGGTTACAAAAGTTTTGGATCATTATGAAATTTATTTTTCTTCTTCATCCAGGCCTTTGTGACCTTATGAATATATTGGATGGAAAATAAATGTTATGGTGGGCCTTACAAAATTTTTAACGGTAAAAATCAATTTGCCCGTTGCTCTTTGTGGTGTGGCCCAGTTGATTTATGCATATGATTTTCTTTTTGGATAATGCTCCGAAATGATTTCGAAATATGGATGAACGCTGTGGATATAATAAATACTTAGCTGTGGGGCCATGTAACGTTGATCTCTCCTAAGCCGTTCGTACAACTCTCAGATGGAGGAGCGTCAGCGCTCGTCTTCGCAGTGAAAAGAAGGGGTAGTTTTGTCCTCGAAGTCGCTGTCCGCACGTGCTAATCTAAGTTGGTAACTTAAGTTTGTATTACTTTATAAAAACCGCTGGATAAAAGGTTTTGTCTACAGTGGTCATTTTCTCTTTTGAAAATGGATGGCCATTATAATATTTAAATCATCAACTGACTGATATAATAAATTTAAAATAAATTTAGATAGTCCCTGATGGAAGAACAGAGCTCTCGCACAAACGGTTTGGGTCCTTGAAAAATGGCCCACTTCCAACTGCTAAAACCTCGATGTATTATATTACAGTACACGGTAATGTACTCGGGCAAACCTCTCAATAAAAGATCTCACGAATGATGGAATGATGTGACATTCACGGCTCAGTTTCATTTTGGCCAAGGTGGGCGCAGCTGCTCACGTGGGCATTACCGAATATCACAAAACGCCATGTGCCACGTGGATGAGATCCGACTCGGTAGCTTGTGCCCGTGACCGTAGGTCGAATATCCATGGCTTTTATTCCTGCAGTCACCATCACCGCTAGTCCATTATAATAAGTGCTTAGGATCCGACATTCCATGATAAGTGTACTGTAATGCCCCTGCAACGACCTCGATCGGTGAGAAGAGACATGCGATTAGGGCCCGTTTGGCCGGGTGAATTGGAAGGGAGTGAATGGTACTAAGGTGGATGGCGTAGATTTTTAAGTAATGATGGTGTTGTCAGCGGATTGTCTTGAGATCCACCGGATTGCTATATCCGGTCCGTTTGGCACGCCCGGCCAATCCGGCATTTAAAGCTTCTAATCCCTTTCAATTCCACGAACCAAACACGTCGGCAGACTAATTTGAATGGATTATGATAAAATGGAAGAGATTTAAAAGTAATGATAGTGTTGTCGGTGGATTGTCTAAAGATTCATCGGATTTGGATCAGATCTCCTGTACTGTTTGGTACGCCCGACCATTCTCCATCCAATCCCTTCCACTACCATCTAATTCCTTCTAATCTAACCGGCGCGGATGCACTGAGGTGGGCAGGATTCCTGACTGTAGGGCTCACAGTGATATATTTTACTTAAATCTACACCGTCCAAAAAATTTTAAAGATCATTTTATACGGTGTGGGGCTCACATGTGATTCATCCCCATTTGTTTTGAGAGCTAATTTTAATGCATGGACTTAAATTGAAGCATATCAAAAGCTCAAGTGGACCAGACTATGGGAAACAGTTGTGATTGAACGGTTACCGTTAAAACTTATCAGTGGCCACACAAGTTTTTGAATCTGGCCGATATTTGTGTCTTACCTTCGTCCAGATACGTGTGACCTTATATACAAGTTGGATGGTGAATAACATTAGAGCGGGCTAGGAAGGTTTCGCTGGTGGGTATCATTAATCCATTGTATCCTGTGGTGTGGGGATGATCTATTATACGAATCGCTTTGATTTTTCGACCTTTATTTTGTAGAAAGCTATTTTTTGTACTCTAGTTTAAATCTTTCCAACACAAACATGTTACTAGATTTTTGATTGGGCTCGGATTTCGAACTGGTTCAGGCCGAACCGTCGAACTAGAAGTACTTAAAATTTTGATTTTGGTTGGCCCAAGCCCTGCCCAATGAGAGCCCTAATATTGCCAAATACCCTTTGGACCATTCGATCGACTGGGTGTAAACAATTACATCCAATGTAGGCCGTCCATTTGGCTAATGTACAGTACATGTAACTAGATGACCGGACCTGATTGACCATTCACCAACCAAGTGTCATCCGGACAGATTGCTCTGTTAGATGTTTTAAAAAACGTGGCATGCTGTGGTGCACTCATGTAAGGAAGGCACCATGCGTGCATTTCCCTAGTGCTGTTTGTTAGCTTGAAGAAGAATGCTCTCTACGTGCTGTGCATTCGCACGTGCTAAAACTAGTATAATATACTGATGTGGCTCGCGTGTTTACCTTGCCAGTCCACGTAAAAGCCAAGACGCATGTATAAAAGAAGAACATGAGTTTTGGAGAAGTAAAACCAACAATCTAAATGCAAAACACGTGTGGTGCACGTTGTGATGAGTCGCGAACATGGGTGGTAATGGGTCAGGTCAGCCTAGCCCGGTCAGGATGCCTGATAGATGCCCCATCCAGCTCATCTATATAAACCATTCCAACTCAATTAAAAGACGATTCAACGAGTTGGATTGAATCTTGTTTACTGAGTCGAATCGGACTCAGTCCTAACTTGCTTAATGATTGGGAGCTGGATCTGATCCAAACTTTACCCAGAAAGTGCAAATGGTCAAGAAGGCTCTCTCAGCCTGCAATCTGGACCTGAATAATTTCATGGGGTGAGCCCGTCTTTGACAAGCCACCGGCCAGGCAATCAGCGGGCCCCAAGCATCCATCGGATGGTCAAAGATATCTAGGACACGAGTTCAGTGAGAAAGAATCCATTCATTGGATGGTTGGGATTGTCCAATTGATGCCACTTTAGCATCATGGGCCATTTATAACGGAATAGTGGAGCCCACCTAATAAATGATCCCCAAGTACAGCTCACATTGGACATATGCATAACATCTAACCCGTCCATCTAATGTGTCTCCATGCATTTATATGTGAATCCAAGAATCAGATCAATCCAAAACACAAGTGAGCCACACTATAAGGAACAGTTGAGAGCGGATGTTCGCCATTGATTTATGTGGGGGTCTGCCACGATGTATATTCACCATCCGGTCCACTCATCGACCTATCTGTCTAAGATCGAGGGGTACCACAAAAAATAGGCAATTCTGAAATTTTGAGTGGGCCCAGCAGAAATCAATGGTGGCTGTCCCCCTCTCCCAAAATTCCACCGGTAAGGCTCACATGAATTTTGGGATCGACCAGATTTTCATACCCTTGGCGAAAGGGAACGTCGGGTGCGTGCAACTGTGCGGATATTCGCCCGGAGCATCAGCTGATAACTGGAGTTTTCATAATTCCACCCGCCTGGACGAGGCAACTCCTCTGCAAGCCACGTCATATTCCAACATGACGGTTTGGTGTAAGATCTAAGTCGTCCATCAAACGAATGTCATTTCAAAGTTTCTATATCCCAAAAAAATCAAGCAAATCCACCAATCATGTGCGTACAATATCATAGCTAAATTGACGGCTAACCGTTGTCTTATCTTCTAAATCATCGACTTATGTGTTTATGTATAAGTTTTAGGTCACAATATAAATGTGATATGACCCACCTGATGGACGGCTTGGATCTTGCATCCATGGGTTGCACTTTAGTGGGCCCAAGGAGCAAGCCAATGCCCGGAATCCCAGTCAATTAGCTACTCACATCCACGCGACTTCTTCCCCTCCAGTCTCTAGCAACGAACGGTCACTCATGCCCACCTTGATGTAGTGCATATCCATGGGTCTATCCCTTCTCTCATATCATTTAAAAGCATGAGCACATAGATGAGAGAGATGCAAAGCTCAAATAGACTACGTCATATATGACTTACATTTAATGCAACTCAAGCTTATTATTTAGTATGGTTCAATTGAGCGTTGGATTTGCCCAACCTTTGTACTCATACCTTAAAATGATTTAAAAAAGGAAAAAGAAAAAGAGATGACACGTGGATAAATAAATACATCAGGGTACGCCTACTCACAAAAGTGCCTATTTTTGTACTAAAGATGGATGGGTAGGATGCTATCCATGTTCCAAAAGGGAAGTGGAACAAGTCCGAACCTAGACTCACTTGAGATGGTGTGGTAAGTTGTATCAACACGGTCCATTCATTTTTACATATAATTTTGGAGAACTATCAATAGAGATGATACCTGGTGCAACAACAGAGTTGGTACTAGTTGAAGATGGGCCAGATTAGATAGGATGTTGTCTAACATTGACTGGATGCGAGCCTCCTCACCCTTCAAGGTGGATCATCTCACTCGATCCTTCTCTGTTCACTCCCCTACCTTACTGTCTTTCCACCAACCACGGTTAGTACCCACACACCCCTTCAGATTTCAGCGTATGTGGACACACCATGAAGACTTCATAAGGGTTATGAAATCCGGCTGGGATGTTAAGATTGAAGCTCCTCCCATGATAAAATTCCTTATCAAAATAAAGAATATCAGAGTTTTGAGGTATTTGGGAATTTATAGAGGAACATTTAGGTAGCTGAGGACGAGGTCAACAGGGTTGAGCATAATCTTTTGTCTTTGCAGTCAGTTGCTAACACCTTATCTCTCAACCTAGCGTAGGCTAAACTCAAGAAGGCCTACCTCCATGAAGAGATCTTTTGGAAGCAGAAATCAAAAGTTTCCTGACTTGCAAAGGGGAACAGAAACACTAAATTTTTCCATGATGCGATGCTGGATAAGCATAGAAGGCTTCAGATTGAGAAGCTTAAGAAGGACACAGGGGAGGTCATTGACAAGGTAGAAGACATTGGCACTGAGTCGGAAGAGTATTATAGAAAGTTGCTCTCTTCTCAAGAATCTACTATGAACCAGGACCTTCTTCATTGTATTCCCTCATCGGTGACTAAGGAGATGAAAGTGAACCTTATGAGACCCCTAACCATGAATGAAGTGAAGCAGGCTGTCTCATTCACGCACCTCTAGTGTATCCGGGATTAGGGCGGGTGGAAGCAAATTGACTGGTGTATCAGACACCACCTACTTGATTGATGTATTTACGTCACTCGGTCCGATCATAAGGTATATATTGTATCCAAACCGTTGGCCCATTTGGCGAGCTTGTCGTAAAGCTTTAACCTAAAAATAAGAGAGATCCAAAGATCAAGAGGGGATTGAACATCTACCATTGAAATCTTTTTGAGGTCATGGAGGTTCCGTATTAACATGATATTTGTTTTTTCTCTTCATCTATGTCTGTATGATCTTATAAACAGATTAGATGGATAATAAGCGTTATGATGGGCTTATGAATATTTTAATGGTGAGAATCATTGTCCCACTGTAATTTGTGGTGTGGTTCACTTGAGATTTGGATATAATTCATTTTTGAGCTCATGCTCTGCAATGATCTTTCAAAATGGATGAACTGGATGGATATAATAAATCATTGGTCATGTAACTTTGATCTCATTTAAACCGTTTGTACATCTCGTATACAACTCGTATAGTATTGGGAGCGTCAGCGTTCGTCTTCGCACAACACGTACTCACACAGCTAAGTCAGTGGTCCTAGGCGGTGGCTATTGCGATAAACGCGGATTTAATGGAAAACCACTTTCCCACGAAGTTCCTTCGCTGGGATGCGAAGTGGGGCCCATTATGATGCTAAGTCAGGGTCCCACGCACCCCTGGTGTATCCGGGATCTCACCTAATCCGCTCCTGACATTTGCCGCTTTAGCCGCGACTCTGGAGTGTGCGGTGCACACCAGTTATTTAAACGGTGGCAACTGTGGGGCCCACCGTGATACGTGTGTGTTTTATCCTCGTCCGTTTTGAGAGCAGGCATGGACTTGAAATGAAGCACATCTGATTGAGGGTTCGAGTACCCATAGGTGGTGAAATCCCACCATGGCGTGAGTGTGTAGTAGTGTGTGTGCGGGTGTAAAGATAAAAAATAAAAAATTGAAGCACATCAGAAAGCTCATGTGGACCAGGCTGTAGGAAACAGTTATGATTGAACGGCCACCGTTAAAACTTATTGGTGGCCACACAAGTTTTTGAATCTAGCTGATATTTGTGTGTTACCTTCATCCAGATATGTGTGACCTTATATACAGGTTGGATGGCGAATAAACATTGCAGTGGGCTAGGAAGGTTTCGCTAGTGAATACCATTAATACACTGTTTCCTGTGATGTGGTATACTTAACCTTCAGATTTGGTTATTTTTTAGCTCATGCCTTAAAATGAGCTAGAAAAAACAGATGAAAGGAATGGATACAAAATATTCATCAAGTTGGGTCCCACATCATCCAACCCAACCTAGCTGGTTGGGTTCATTTATCATGTGGGTTACAGACGCACAAGAGATTAAACGAGAGAAATTGACCACTGTAAAAGCCACCTTTTACCCAGCGTCTTTTTGAAGCACTCCTAAACTTTAATTTTCCAAAGTGAGCCATTCTGTACGGACAAACTATTTGCATATGGTTATAACTTTGCATTAATAATCTATAGCTACGGATTATAACCGTAGCTATGCTTATCTACCCACAATGAGCGCGAAAATATTTTCGTCTCCGATTAGTGTGTCCGTACATAATGGCTTACGATGGGAAGGAAAGTTTGGGAGCGTTTTAAGAAGACGCCGGGTAAAAGGTGGCATTCACAGTGATCAATTTCTCGATAAACAAATGAAAATAGATATGTGCACGTAGATGAACTGAGAATGTACCTGTCAGCAATTATACAAGCAGTACTAGAGTAATCAAACCGTTGAAGTCGTGGGACCTTCTCGAGATTGATCATTGGATTAGAATCTAAAAAATTGCATGATCATAATTCACTGATTGATGGACATTTAATTAACGGTTAAGATGACAAATAGTTTATATTTCTGATTCGAAAAACTAGTACATTACTTAAATCAAGGATTGTCAAAATCTAATTTTCGGCCCAAAATTTTGGTCAGTTTTATTTTTAGTTACAAGTGAGGTTTGCGTACAATCTCTGGTTGCATGAGCATGTACCACCACTCTCTATCAGCTGTATCCAACAACTGCCCTTGCCAGGAACTTTATGATACAAGCCAGTATCTTTGCACGCACACGGGGTTTTAATTCTCAGAATTTGGGTGAATTTTTCGGTAACCAAGGCCAGTGATT
The DNA here is from genome assembly GCA_037074715.1 of Magnolia kwangsiensis. Lineage (NCBI taxonomy): Eukaryota > Viridiplantae > Streptophyta > Magnoliopsida > Magnoliales > Magnoliaceae > Magnolia > Magnolia kwangsiensis. The sequence continues at coordinate 111,000,550 of CM073582.1, read as the reverse complement.
TGTTATCTAAGACTCGGTAGAATATGGTCTAGAAAAATATTATCCGTTGAATATTTTCTCAGACGGTTGAGAAAAGAAATACAATAATGGTCCAAATTCAAATTGAAAAAATATCGATTCATGACATCTTTGGATATGGAATATTTCTTAGTTATGATCCATCAGAATCTGGATTCAACATACCAATGGCTCGGAAGACTGAGAATTAGAAACACGTGTGTACCATTCAAAATTACCGACCACGTGTATCATATAATTTCTCTACGTACGGATAGATCTGCTAGTTTGCCACCAATCTGGAAATGGTGGTGGCTCATCTTTTTGTATGTGTTACTCATTCACAGTCATCTAGACCATCCAAAATATAATATGCATGGGGAATAAAAACATTCCACTAATTAATAAATAAATATATATATAGAGAGAGAGAGAGTCAAACAATCTCTTCCTGGGGTCCTTGCTCTTGCGCGGGTGGTAGACTCCTTGGAGTTTCACCACCGGGTCAAGGGTTCGAGTACCCATGGTGGTTAAATCCAACGGTGTGTGCGCGTGTGGTGTGAGTGGGTGGGGGTGTGTGTTAAAAAAAACAAAATAATCTCTTTCCGTCGACATTACGCTGGTACCTTCGTGTGCATTACACTGGTCAAAGAACAGATTCCCATCAAACATTCTCATCCCGTGTACATTACGCTGGTGCCTCCATATACGCTACGCGGGTCAAAGAACAGATTCCCATCCACATACGACCAGGTTTTGAAGTGAAGATGTTTGCTACTCTTAACAAGTATTTTTTATGATAAGCTGAAACCTTCCAATTTAGATATATCATGATTTAAATAATTAAGCTCATTTTATTATTTTCATCTCAGATTGATGAATATTTATTGTACAGCATAGAATTGATAAATACAAGGGTTGTATTTCAACAAACATTTATCTATGAATTAGAGACAACGATGGTTAAAACAATAAGAATTTAAGATAGTGAATTAATATCAATGAATTTTACAAATTAGTTGGTTTAAAATGAATTAATGTATATCACATATACAATGTATTAGTGATTGTGCATGAATGTCACGTGTTGCTTGAGTATCATATTTCAACACCTACGTTCAAAGTCCAAGTCTACACTCACACGGCAACGCAGGATTACTGACACGGATTGGCTGTAACCATAACGTTCGCAAGTTTTGCCTGGCCATTTTAGGTCATGAATCCAAACATGAGCAGAGTCCAAATCTCAAATGGACAACACCACATGAACTAGTAGGAATAGTAACATTCATGGTTGAAAACTTCTTTAGACCCACCATGATGTGTATTTTCCATTCAACCAGTACTTAATGGTAGGTAGACCCAAGTGAAGGATTCAAAGGGAAAGCTCAAATATAATTTTTATGGTCCTGAGGAAGATTTTATTGGTGGGTGTTTAATCCCACCATTTTTCATGGTGTGATCTTTCTAGCTTTGGCGTAGCTTCATTTTGGAGCTTATGTCCAAGAATGAACTGGCAAACGGATGGACGGAGGGGATGAAACACATTCATCATAGTGGCCCAATAAAGCTTGTGTTTATGACTGTTCTGGCTATATATTCCTGCAGTTCTTCTCCTCTGTTAGTATCTAGGCCAAGAAAGGTCCAGTGACCTTGGGAGCCGATGAAGCAGATTTTCGGTTAAAGCCTTTTGCATGGAGTTGCTGTGCAAGGATGCACGGTGGGTCTCACTGAGATGTTTGTGAGAATCCACCGCGTTTATACCCCTTGAGAGCTCATTTACGATATCATACCAAAAATTATATATATCCAAAAACTTAAGTGGGTCACATGAGAGGAAACATTTGAGATTTAGTGTAAATCGTTGAAACATTCTTAGGGTCATTAAATTGTGTCTGAAATATTTTTTTTTGGTATTTTCACTTCATCTCAACGATAATGGTCTTATAAAGGGTTTGGATGGCATATAAACATTAAGGTGAAGGCCAGGAAAGTTTCAATGATAGAAAATTTTTCTCTAAATTTATCTTCTCGTGTGACCCACTTAAGTTTTAGGCCATTTTAATTTTTTGTCGCATTTTCTAAAGTAAGCATGTAAAATGGATGGACAAAATAAATTTATCACAAACATACCTAATGCGGAACTACCTTCGAAAGACTCTACCACAAAATCCAGGTCATTACGTGAGACCGTGGATCCGGGAACACACCTAATTGGATCCCACTGAACTTGTAACATTCCACGAAAAATCCGTGAAAGTGCCGATGCTGGATCATTTTAAATGGCATGGCACCTTCACGTGACGGTAATGGCCGTTTTGAAAAGTAACGATAATAACGTAACTAAAAAAAATAAAAATTGAAAATGACAATTTCACGCTAAGACAGGGCTTGGGGGCATCATAATTCTACCGGGAGCGCATTAAATGAGACCTTATCCTTTTGAGGTGGGTGGGACTCTTGACCATGGGGCTTAGGGTAATGCATTCGTCTTAAATTCACACCAGCATTTTAAAAGCTCGTTTTAAAACATGATCTTAAAAATAAATCTGACTAAAATTTTAGGTGGATCACGCGAGGAAATGGTCATGATTGAATTCCTAGTATTAAAAGCTTTATAGATTCCACTGGAATATTTATTTGCCATCCAACCTGTTAATAAGATCACAAACACACGGAATGAAGAAATCAAATCCATATCATTTTGATCTAAAGATTTTTTGGCCCACAAGAAGTTTTAGTGATCAATTGCCACTGTTTCCTGTACTATGGCTTGTGGGATTTGGATCTACTTCGTTTTTTTGGATCATGCCCTAAAATGAGCTTTAAATACCGATAGATGGCGTAGATGTGGTCACATACATAACAGTGGGCCCCACGGTTAGGGGATGCACGACTTCGGTGGATTCGGGGTCTCACCTAATCTGCTTGTGGATGGATTCCAGAGTTTTCTTTTTTCTTTTTCTTTTTCTTATTCTTTTTCTTTCCTTTATTTATATCTGTTACCCTTTCTTTCTCTCCGGTATCTTGTCTTCATTTTCGTCTTCCATTTCTCCTTCTTTCCGAATACTCGAAGAAACCCACCCTTCTTCTTGGGCTGTTTGCCGGCCGGACTTCCGGTATTTCGACTTTGGATTTCAAGCCTTTTGCCCCTTTCAGAAGGTAAAACTTTTTTTTTCTTTCTTATTATTATTATTTTCTTTTAAATTTTCCCCTATCTTCTTATCTTCTTGGGAAGCGGCGTACCCCACTCCACCGATCTGACCGGCGTGGGTACGTGTCGTGCGAAGACGAGCTCGTTGTACGAACGGTTCAAAGTAGATCAAAGTCATATGGCCCAAAATGATGTATTTATTATATCCACACCGTTCATCCATTTTGCAAAATTATTTTAGAGCAAACCTTCAAAAATAATTCATATGCAACGTTTAAATGGACCACACCACAAATAGCAGTGGAGATAATGATTCTCACCATTAAAAAATTTTTATGAGCCACCATAGCATATATTTTCCATCCAATCTGTTCATAAGGTCACACAAAACCTAGATGAACAGGAGAACCAAATATCATGTTGATACAAAACTTACTCTTTTTGCATCGGTGGTAGCCGTTCAGTCCCCCGTCGCTTTTTGCAGTGTAGTCTACCTAATTTTTGGATCTTGCTTACTCTTTGGCTCAAGCATTCTGTGAGTTCCCTAGATGGTTGTGATATAATACATACCTCATGATGGGATCCACAGACCTTAGTGACGTCAACACATCAGCCAGATCCGTGGTGTGTAGAACACCAGCCAATGCGTACGGGTCCACCGTAAAGTTTATTTGCCATCCAACCGTTGATAAGGTCAACCAAACCCGGATGGAGTAAAAATACCAAGATGGGCTTCATCTAAAACTTTTGTGCCCACAAAAAGTTTGGGACGGTCATTCAACACTGTTCCCAATGATATAATCCATTTGAGTTTTATATTTGTTTAAATTTTAGAATTACATCTTAAGATAAGCTGAAAAATGATGGACCATATTGATATTCAAGGCAGTTATGGAGGTGACATTTTTGAGACCTTTCCGAAGCTTACCATAATATTTCTATGCCATATAAGCGGTTCATATAATTATTATCACTTAGGTAAACTGTATGAACGAACAACATTCTCACCGCCTGGTGTTAAATTCCCATAGTTTCTTGTGGTATGAGCCACGAGAATTGAATCTGCCTGCAGAATCCTGTCCGATCATGGTCTTTCAAAACAGATGGACAGTGTAGATTTGTCACGAGCATCTCTAAAGATTTTGGCGTGGCATAGTTATGTGGGTCGTTCCTTGATGTATGTGTTATATTCATGCTAGCCATTCATTTTGCCAGATCATTTTAGGGCATGAATTAAAAAATGATGCAGATAAGAAGCTAATATGTGACACACCATAGAGAGCCGTGGGTTAAAACCTTCCTAGGGCCCCCCATGGTGTTTATTTACCATCCAACCTGTTCATAAGGCTACACAGGCCTGGGTGAAGGCAAAACACAAATAGCAGCTTAATCCATGACTTCCCTTGCCCCAAGAAGTTTTCAATGTTAGGCACTCCATACCATAGCTTTCTCCGTATTATGGATCTGCTTCATTTCTGTGTTCATGCCTTGAAATAATCCAGAGAAAAAAAAAACAAAAGATGAATGGTGTGGATGTAACACATACATCATGCCACATGGAACACTGCCGTGTCAATACCAGATGGTCTTCTACATTAGGCAATTTGAGTCTCCTAGTAATCTCCTTATCCCTCATCCGAGTCGTCTATCTACAGTTATACCAACAAGATGAAAGGTTTGGATCATGCATCCAATTAGGACCCATCCACTTCTAGACGCAGGGCTAAAATAAAAAGAAAACAATACTTGGGCTGCATACCAAAATGAATGGGGCAGTTTAGGTGTATGTGGATTCCTAATTGTAGGGTTCATTAATCATATTCCTGTCATCCGCATCGTTCATCCATTTTGAAAGCTCATTTTAAGTCACGATCCCAAAAATGAAGTAAATCCAACTCTTAGGTGTACCACATCTGAGGAAACAATAGCGATTGAATCCCCACCATTAAAAACTTCATAGGAGCACTGGAATATTTATTTGGCATCCGACTTGTTGATAAGGTCATAAAGATCAAGATGAAGGGACTACCCAACTAAAACTTTTGTAGATCACAGGAAGTTTTTAACGGTGGTTACCATTTTCCCAATATTATGGTCCATGAGATTTGGATCTGATTTTTTTTTTTTTTATCTGACCCTAAAATGAGTTTTCAAAACAAGTAAACAGTGTGGATATAAGTCATATATATCACAGTTGGCCTTGCGGTCATGGATCTCACCCAGCTCGGTGTAGCCGACAATCCACCGAAGCCGCGCGCGTGTGGTCGGTGGCCTTTCTTAATCGGTTAGGCTTTTCAAGTAAAAGTCAGTCAACAAATAAAAGTCAGTCAGCAAATGTTTATCCATCCGTCTGGAGATTGCGTATTCACCCAGTACGCTGCTTGGTAATATTAACTCTCCATGCCATTCTTCCGTTTTGAAAAATCGCAGTGGGGCAGGATTCTAAAACTCTAACAGATCCCAAACTCACGTAAGTCATTCTACAAGAAAAAGTGGAGATTGAACACCTGATAGGTAGATATTTGTTCCTAAAGTTTATCTGATAGATAATATTCTATGAACGGTTTTGATGGTATAATAACATCATGGTCAACTCCAAGAAGCTTTCAACAGTGGATATAGTTGTTCCCATTGTTTTATTTCTATGGCCTACATGAGTTTTGCATCCACGAATTCTATCCTCTTTCTCTTATAAAACACGTGGATAGAGTGGATTTGTAGTCAACATCTCAGTGTACCCCACACAGTCCCAAGCCAAGAGAAATATATCTGTGCCAAGGGGCTAGGTAATCTGCTCCTCAATTTTAAAGGAGCAGATAAGGTGGAACTCGCGTAACACCTTGGTGGGTGTTACCCTTACCTTGTGGCCAACCTTGATATTTTATGTATATCCATGCGATTCATCTATTTCTTCACCCTAATTTTAGGATAAGATCCAAAAGGTTATGTAGTGGGCCCACCGTGCTGTGTCAAACACCTACCCTATTAGTTAGATGCACCATCGCATGGTGGGCCTCAGGCTTATAAATCAAGTCAATCCATGACTTTTGTGAGCCACACCACGTACAAAAGCTACAAAAGTTGACAGGGGTTACCCTCCCGGTGAATCATTCATAATTATTTGTTGGGCCCACCGAGATTTGTTTCGCAAATTCAGCCATCCATTATGTCTATCCCACTTGGATGAGGGGTCAGACCAACTTTCAGATGCATCCAAATTTTAGGTGGGCTCCACCAAGTGCTTTTACAGGTTTTAGGCATGTCTACACATGATTTTAGATGGTATGGCCCACCTGAGTTTTGTATACGGCTGATTTTTGGGATATCCTATAATTTAAAGGGAACCTTTCAAATGCATGGTGTTGATTTTTGACATGCATCACGGTGGGGTCCACATAGCTTGACCTCATGAGAAGTTCCCATGAGGTCGAATGCATGGCACCTTTTCCATATATATGTATATATATACACGCTCATGGGAACTTCCGAAGAGGTTAAGCTATGTGCACCCCACCATGATGCGTGTCGAACATCTACCCCATCAGTCAGATGCACCATTCCATGGTGGGCCGAGGGCTTAAAAATCAAGTCAATCTGTGATTTGTATGGGCCACACCACATACAAAAGTTGAGAGGGGTTACACATTCATAATCATTTGTTGTGCCCACCGAGATGTGGTTCACAAATCCAGCCCATCCATTATGTGTGTCCCACTTGGATGAGGGGTCAGGCCAAGTTTTAGATGCATCCAAATTTGAGTTGGGCTCTACCAAGTTCTTTTATATGTTTTAGGCATGTCTTCACATGATTTTAGATGGTATGGCCCACCTCAGTTCCATATATGGCTGATTTTTGGGATATCTCATAATTTAAAGGAGACCCATCAAATGCACGGTATTGATGTTCTACACACATCATGGTGGGGCCCACATCGCTCAGCCTTTTCCCATATATATATATATGGAAAAGGTAAGCTCCCAGAGGTCGAGCCGTGTGGGCTCCACCGTGATGCGTGTCAACCATCAATACTGTGCATTTGATGGGTACCCTTTAAATTATGGGATATCCCAAAAATCAGCAGTATACGGAACTCAAGTAGGCCATACCATCTAAAATCATGTGAAGACACCGTTAAAACATATAAAAGCACTTGGTGGGGCTCACCTGAGTTTTGAATGCTCCTGAAACTTGGAGTGAACCCTCATCCAAGTGGGACACACATAATGGATGGGCTGGATTTGCAAACCACATCTCGGTGGGCCCAAAAAATGATTATGATGTTTTAATGGTGCATGGCCTCTCTCCACCTCTGTATGTGGTGTGGCCCACAGGAGTCACGGATTGACTTGATTTTTGTGACCTAGGCCCATGATGGAATGGTGCATCTAACTGATGGGATAGATGTTCGAAACGCATCACAGTGGGGCCCACACAGCTCAACCTCATGGGAGCTTATGGTGAGGTCTAGCGCATAGTACCTTTTCCCACGGGGTTACTTGGGTAACAGCTAACCCGCTCTCCAATTATAAGTGGTTTGATAGGTGACCTCTCACCAGCTCGCTATCTAGTGTCATATATATATATATATATATATATATATATATATATATATATATATATATATATATATATAGAGAGAGAGAGAGAGAGAGAGAGAGAGAGAGAGAGAGAGAGAGAGAGAGAGAGATATGCTCACACACAACTAGTTGGACCGTGAGTTTTAACCTAACTAGTTGGTATTCAATAAAAAAAATTTTCCTTTTCTACAACCCATATATTTATATTGAGGGATTTTAGAATGCATGTCATAGTTATGTAAAGTGACATATGTGCTAAGATTTAAGCCATTTATCAGTTTGGATCCGTTAAGGAGAACTTATATGCTAAAAACTAAGAAACTATATTTTAAAAAAAAGTACAAGTGTGCATGTTAAATCTAGATTGTTGGACTGTTTTATTAACCACCTACTATTTTCATAAGTATTTGACATGTTTGATCATCAGATCATCAAAATATTTTTTGCTCCTAGCATGTTGATAATGCAATTTATCTAACGTACGTATATATATATATATAATTTTAAGTTTGATGGTCCAAATCTATAATAGTTGTGTAGTCGATCATACATTTACTCTCCCCTTACATGTCTCTTCCCAAATATCTGGAATAACGTTTGGATGACCTTCTTAAGGGCAACGGAGCATTGCTTTCCCAAACTTATAAAGAAAGAGTTCATGTGGAGTAGATTCACCACGTCCATCATGTGAACTGCCTCATATTTAGACAGGGGCTCAAAACTAAGGTCGATTCAACACACGATTGGGCTACACCATGGTAAATAGTTAAGATACAAAGTCCCACTGTTAAAATCATCCAAACTGTGTCTAGCCTAATGACTAGTATATATGGTATGTTTTACAAAAAGTAATGCTTGTGGTGGCTTAACCTATTAGACGAGTTGGATGTCATATTTACATAGAAGGTTGGACGAGATGTGTTGGCTGGATATTAAACGATACTCCAGCCCGCTGAACGTAGACTTTTTTAATTGGAAAAAAGAATTTCAACGGACGATCTATCTTAATTTTTTTAATGAGGCTCATCTTGATGTGTATTTGTGATCCACTCCAACCATTGGATGTGTAATCTTATATCAGGCACATAACATAAAAATCAATTCCACCTATGATTCTGGTGGGGCACACCAAAGAAAATAGTTGGAATAGAGACATCCACTCTTGATTTTTATAGGGCCATCACAAAGATTACACCAAATCTACTCACATCATTAGATACCACACTAAAAATTATGCCTAGTGACAAAATTCAGGTCTATCCATCTTTCAAGTTGGCCACGCCAACGTAAATAGTTTGGAGGGTGAGCTTTTCCTTATAAACTATTTTCAGTTGTGTGGTCTACGTAAAGCACGGATGGGCCTGAATTTTGAGCCCTAGGTGTAAAGTGAGGTGTCCCATTAGATGTTCGAGATAGATTTAAAATTAACACCATATTCAGCTTACTCGAACGGGCCACTGTTTTCCAAAGTTGCGTTTAAATCACTCCTCTACTGGCATTACGAGGATTAATTACTAAAACAACGTCACTTCTATGCCAGCATTATTAGCATTAATTACAAGTTTAAATTACACCAAATAATAATGTCTTGGGAGCAGTACAACACGGGCTCCACCTCAGAATTTTTACGGGCCCACTCTTACTTGTATGTAAGATCCACTCCAACCATTAAACGTGTAACCCATTGATAGGCTTATAAAAAAGAAATCAGACTAACCATTGATTCAGATGGGCCACACCAATAGCAACAATTAGGAGAGAGACATCCACCCCTGATTTTTACAAGGCCCATCGTAACAAAACAATGAAATCCATTCTAGCCATTAAATATCACACAAAAATTAAGCCTCAATCCCAAAAATCAAGTCCATATGTAATTCATGTTTGCCACACCGGTGGAAATAGTTTAGAGGGTGAACCTTTCCATGTATACTATTTCCAATCATGTGATCCATATACACTAAGGATGTGAATGAAATTTGAGACATGGGGTGACACATACCTGATGGACAGGGTTGATTTTACATTAACTTAATGATGGACCCACACAAACCTGGCCCTCTTCCATGCCAAAAGGAAATTAGTATACTGTAAAAGCATTTACTTGCATTAATTAAGAGGATTTTCTTTTCATTAAATGCATGGCTAGTTGGACGAAAATGCAATGTCCAACTAGTTGTGTGTGAGCATTACTTATATATATATACACACGCACGCACACACACACGGAAATGCTCACTTGTGAACCAGTTTGTGCGTACTACGTACTAATTTTTTGAGAACTCATTATATCTGATGATTCTCGCAAATCTAAACGGTCCACATGACGCAAAACCTCAGAAACCCTAGTATGAATTTTTTATTTTGATCCAAAACTTCGGTGGGCCATGAAAAATACAAACAGTTTCTTCCCTTGATTTGAATTTCTCTTTACTATGGCCCTCCAGAATCAGGGTGAAACTTCACCTCCTAAGGTTTCATGGGATTACGCATCTTATGGACCGTTCGGATTCAACACCCATGACACGTGTGCAAAGGTGCTCACATGCATAGGTGCGTAGGTGAGCATCTCTCTCTCTCTCTCTCTCTCTCTCTCTCTCTCTCTCTCTCTCTCTCTCTCTCTATATATATATATATATATATATATATATATATATATATATACACACACACACACACGGTAAAACGCACCAAGGGGTTACTTGGGTAACAGCTAATTCGCAGTGCAATCATAAGCGGTTTGATTGGTGACCCCTCATCAGCCGCTATCTAGTGTCAAATCTCATGTTGCATGCCTCAGAACGATGTATGTGTTTTATCATGCCGTTCATCTATTTTAATAGTTCATTTTAGGACATGATGTATATGTTTTATCCATGGCATTCATCTATTCTGTTAGTTCATTTTAAGGCATGAACCCAAACATGAGGTAGATCTAAATGTCAGGTGGACCATGCCATATGAAAACTGTGGTGATTGAACTCCCAATGTTAAAAACTTCGAAGGCCCACTGTAACGTTTATTTGCCATCCAATCTAATGATTAGGTCATATGGCCTTGGATGAAGGGAAACACAAATATACAGTTGATCCAAAAGTTTTGGCGCTGCTAAGAAGATATAAATTTTAAGAATTCAATTTCCAATTTTTCCTATGGTGTAGTCCACTTGATCTTTTGATCTATATCATTTTTGGGCTCTTGCACCACGATGAGCAAGAAAAATGGATGGATGGCACGGATAAAACATGCACATCATGATGGGCCCACAGAGCTTTGAGCTTTGACACCAACTATTTCGCTGCCATGGATGTGGACTGTCCATTAGGTCGGGCTCACTTGATGTGGACCTTCCATTATGAGGGAGCACACTTTGATGTGAGCCATCCATCATGTGAAGCCTGCTTCATCCATTATGTGGGCCCACCTTGATGTGGACCATTCATTATGTGGGCCCCACCTTCAATATGGGTCATTCATCATGAGGGCCCACCTTCAATGACCATCATCCATCATGTGGGTCCCACCTTTGTGCGGACCACCCATAAAATGAGACTCACTTGATGTTCCATCATGCCAGGCCACAATTTGATGCATATCATCCATCATATGAGGCCTTTTATGTGAATCCTTTATTATGTGGCCCCACCTTGATGTGTACCATACATCATTTGGGGCCCCACGTTCAATATGCATCGTTCATCATGAGGGCCCCACCTTTGATGTCCACCACCCATCATGTGGGTCCCACCTTTGTCATGGACCATCTATCATGTGGGTTCCGCTTGATGTAGATAGTCCATCATGCGGGGACACATTTTGAATCGAGTCATCCATCATGTGGGACCCACCTTTGATGTCCACCAACCATCATGTAGGTCCCACCTTTTACTATGGACCATCCATCATGTGGTTTCCAACCTTCAATATAGGTCATTCATCATGTGGGCCCACCTTTAATATAATGTCAACCTTCCATCATGTGGTCCTACATTCAATGTCCACCATTTATCATGTGGGTCCCACCTTTAATGTGGATTGTCCATCATGTGGGGCTCACCTTTGATGTGACCATGCATTATGTGGGCCCACCTTTGTTATGGACCATTCATCATGTAAGGCCCCACCTTCACTATAGGTGTTAATCACGTGGGCCTACCTTAGAGAGTTGTAAAGAAAAGAAAAGGGTGTAAGATGGAAATTATTTTAAAACTATCAAGGACAAAATTGTTTAAAAATTGATTAAAAAATCTATCTATCCACTTAAGCCGAATAATTTATTTTTCAAAAAGTAACATTTTTCCAACTTAAAAAATCCAAGCTTATTTGATATTTTCTAAAAGAATAAACTATCTAATTAGGCTTTTACCAAATAGCTTAAAAACTTTTTTTAAAAAAATAAGTAAAGCCAATAAGCTCTTATTGGTAGAGATCCCAAGCACCCCTTAAATATATATGTATTTTATTTTTTATTCTTATATTTTATTAGCTAACCTCACCTTATATCATGACCTGCGGGTATACTGATAAGCCCAACGATTTTGTGTTTTAGATCCAAAGCTAAAGTGTACCACACCACACATAAAAGAAAACAGTAGGAATTGATGCTACCGTTGAAAAGTTCTTTTGGGTCCACGTAACTGTCTGATGAAGTTGATGTTTGTGCTTGAGATTCATCTAAGTATGTGTGACCTTATGAACCGATTAGATGGAAAATAAGCCTAACGATTGGTCTCATGAAACTTTCAAATGTAGTTTGTTAAATCACCACTGCTTTATGTGGTATAGTTCACCTATGCTTTGGATATACCTAATTTCTTGTATCATGCTTTAGAATTTCCGAAGTCTTCCGCACGGCTACTCACCGCGACCAGCAGATGGCTGGTGGTGGTTCGTGGTCGGTGCTTTGTGGGCCAACCATCCATCTATTTTTAAGATAATTTTATGTTATAAGCCCAAAAATGAAGTATATCCTAATATCAAGTGGACCATGTTGCACGAAACGGTGTTAATTGAACATGGACCATTAAAAACTTTTTGGAGGCCATAAAAGATTTGGATCAAGCTGTTATTTGTTTTTGACCAAATCAACAGATTGAATGTCAAACAAACAGTACAGCGGGCCATAGGAGTATTTTAATGGTGGATATCCAGTCAATATTGTTTTCCTGTAGTGTGGTCCACCTTAGATTTATTTACCTCTCATTTTTAGGATCAAGCCCAAAATGATCTGTAAAAATGAATTAACGGCATGGATAAAAGACATACTTCATAGTGGGGCCCGTAGAGAACCGGGCTAGTGGCAAGGGAGTCGCCAATCCGTTTCCCAACAACACAGATGATCCACACTCAAAGAGAGTCGTGGGTTTTACGAAAGCAGAAGATGAAATAACTGAGTGCGCCTTTGCTTTTGTAGGGAGAGACTTTCCTCGTTGAAGAAGGCGATTTTTTGAACATGGAAGCTTATGAAGGAATGGAGAGAGATAGAATGGCTAAGAGTGCTGTTCAATCCGCCGCAAAAAGTCTGACCTATTTTATACAGCAGAAAGATTTTCACCTTTCCCATGTAGAAGATTCGGCTAGAACGCTTCGAAACAAACTCAATGCCTTACTCAAAGACGTGGATGGGATGCACGGGTATAATGAAAGTGTTCAGCTAATAGAAGTAGCAAACAACACTAAGAACGTCATCGACTCCTTCATCTCTAACATTGCACAGCAACGAGGAGAGACGAGTGCTGGATGGATGAGTTACCAATCCACTTTTAATAGTGGCATCAAAGACAAACCAGCCATTGAGGATCTTGGAAAGAAGATCTCCGACTTGAAAACAAGGCTCGACGAGATCATCTTCTCCAACAGATCACAGTACGGCATCCACAATATACAGGCATCTGGGGAAGCTACAACTTCTTCGACTCAAAGCCTGATACAGAGGGAGAAGAGGGCTCCTATTGTTGAGGAAACCGAAGTGTTCAGCTTTGAAGACGGGACAAGGACACTGGTGGGGAGGCTGATTACAGAAGATATGCGGCGTGTTGTCATTTCCATCACTGGTACGGGAGGAATAGGAAAGACAACTCTTGCAAAGAAAGTATACGATAATATCCAAGTACGGAAGAGTTTCGATTTTCGTTGTTGGGTGGATGTGCATCAACAATATCAAGTGCGAGATATTATTAATGCATGTGTCCTTCCTTTATGTCTCTCACCAGGCTTAACGACAAGGGAAATGATGCAAGATATTCGCATGGTCAGTGAGGAAGAGTTGCGGAGATATCTCTCTGGCAACTTGGAACGGAGGCGGTATCTGGTGGTAATTGATGGTATATGGTCCAGAGAAGCTTGGGATGGCGTGGTTACTGCATTTCCAGATTGGGGAAATGGTAGCAGAGTGCTGCTCACGACTCGCAATGTAGAAGTAGCAACGTATGCAGATACAAAGAGCACACCCCATAAATTACTTTTTCTCAATGAAAACGAGAGCTGGACATTGTTTTGCAAGAAAGCACTACTGGGGAATCCTTCTCCTGCATGGCCTCCAAATCTGGAGGAGTGGGGGAGAATGATGGTTGCGAAATGTGAAGGTTTACCTCTAGCAATCGCATTGTTAGGAGGCGTCTTATCAAGGAAAGAGAAGTCAGTGTATGAGTGGGAGAAAGTGCTTAGAAGTGTACAATGGTGGCTACATCAAAGCCAAGAAGATGCGATCTCCGTCATGTTTGCAATGAGCTACCATGACTTGCCCTATCACTTGAAGCCCTGTTTTCTTTATTTTGGAGCATTTCCTGAAAACTCCGAAATCTATGTGGACGAATTGATTCGGATATGGATAGCGGAAGGATTCGTGCAGAGAAGGGGAGAAAAAGAAATGGAAGACGTTGCGGAGGATTATTTAGAAGAGCTCATCAGTAGAAGCATGATTCAGGTGTCCAAAAGGAAAAGCAATGGAATGGTTAAAACGTGCCGCATTAATAATAATCTACGCGACCTTGCGATTTCAAATGCAAAGAACGAAAGATTCCTGTATGTGTATGGTAACAAAGTGCCTACGTCATCCATCAGCGCAGCCCGACTTGCAATTACTAGTGGTGACATCAGCAACTACATGGCTCCGAACAGCCCCACTTCACTTCTCTTCTCTTTGTTGGACTTCCGTTACGAGAGTGACTTGCCAGAGAAACTAGCTTTGAAAATCCAGGGTGGAGCTTTCAAATTTCTTAGGGTGATGAATCTCCAAAGCATAGAAGTCGATTATCTCCCTGAAGAAATTGGGGACCTGATCCACTTGAGGTACCTACGTGTCGAAATGCCAGAGTTAGAATATCTACCATCCACCATAACTCGCCTGTCCAATTTACAGACTCTTGATATAGGGCATATTTTATACGCGTTCGAATGGCCAGCAGATGATATTGTGAAGATGGAACAGATAAGGCACTTAATGGTATGGGATATTGGGTTCAGCAACAACATGCAACTCCATCACTTAAGCAATCTCCAGACGCTTAGAAGAGTAAGGGCGGGCAGCTGGATAGAAGATGGGTTGGAGAAACTGACCAATTTGAGATATTTGGAAATATGTCAAATTGGAGGAGATGTCCATATGGCATTATCTCGTTCCATTAGTAAATTGGTCCACCTCAGATCATTGTCGCTAATGACAGATTATGGATCGTGGATTCCAGCTTTTGAGTCCTTCTCTAAACATGAGCATCTATATAAAATGAAATTGAATGGACGCTTAGAGAAATTACCAGAGCCGCATGTGTTCCCACCTAACCTCACTGAGCTAAACTTGTACGGTTCCAAATTAGATCGAGACCCGATGGTAACACTGGAGAAGCTGCCCAACCTTCGTAGTCTCTATTTCTATGACAATTCTAGAGACAATTACATGGGAAACGAAATGGTTTGCTCTGCTGGAGGGTTTCCACTACTCGACACTTTGACTATTTGTGGATTCCATCATTTAGAGGAGTGGAGAGTGGAGAAAGAAGCTATGCAGAATCTTAGGTGTTTGGAGATTGAAGACTGCAAAAGATTGAAGATGCTTCCTAATGGATTGCGATATATCATCACCCTTCAAGAATTGAAGTTGGAAAAGATGTCAGGAAAATTGAAAGAAAGGGTGAGAAAGAACGTGGGTGAGGATTGGTTTAAGATCCGACACATACCCTCTCTTATCATCGAATATGAGTAAGGATGTCTTTTTTCTTTATTTAAATTTTATTTGTCTTTTCAATTTTGATATATTTATTAAATTTAGATCATCTTCCTGCCATATCAGCAGGGATTTCTTATTTGTCGGAATGTGATCAGTGGAGTCAGTGATAACGTAGCCATTCACATTGGAACAAGCAGGAAATCCGTGCTTGTGTCAAAAAGAAGATCCAGACTCCTATTTATCCTAATTGTCAGTGAGGGATGTTTATGCTTGTGTCAAAGAGAAGATCCAGACTCCTATTTATCCTAATTGTCAGTGAGGGATGTTTATTGCCCCGTCCACTGGCACGAGGATATCCCTGATGGCTTGATGTGGGGCATTTTATTTATTTATTTATTTTTGGGTATTGTAATTGGAGGATCCTCCACCTCCGGACGCAGATTGCGCACTGAGTAACTCAGCACGCTGGGAGTAAACTCTGTGGGGTTGATCATGATTTACATATTTTATCCATTCCGTCCATCCGTTTTAATACATAATTTGAGGGTACTAGCCCAAAAATGAAGTATATCCAAATCTGAAGTGGACCTCATCACGGGAAACCAGTGTGAATTGAAATTCTATCGTCGAAAATTTCGTGGGGGCCACAGAAGTCTTGGATCAATCTGTTGTTTGTGTTTTCCCTTCATCTATGTTTGTGTGATCTTATGAGCCAGTTGAATGAAAAATAAACATCACTGTGTGCCCTTCCAAGGTTTCAACGGTGGAAGTCATTATTCCCACTGTTTCCTGTGGTGTGGTCCAATTGAGCTCTGGGCATGCTTCAATTTTTGGTTCAACCACCGAAATGAGCTGAAAAACGGATGGACGGCATGGATAATCCACACACATTCACGTTAGGACCAACGTAGTTTACTCAGTGAGATATAAGCCTACTGGTAACTCAGTATGCAATCCGATTTCACCTCCTCCATGGAGGACGCGGATTGCGTCCTGTCCGGGCAGGGCTCTGTGGGGCCCACTGTGATGTAAGTGTTTTATCCACGCCATTCATCGTTTTTCTCATTTCATTTTAAGGTATGAGAAAAAAAAATCAAGGAAGGCACAAGGCTTAAGTGGACCACAAATTGGGGATTGATCGTACACCATTAAAAACTTCTTGGGAGCTGGAGAAGTTTTGGATCGGATCATGCTGATATTTGTTTTTTCGCTTCATCCATGTCTACATGACCTTATGCATAGGGTTGGATAGTAAAAAAAAAACATCACTTTTGGCCTTAGAAAGGTTTCGACGGTGAGTGTCATTATCACTGCAGCTTCCTTTGGTGTGGTCCACTAGAGCTGTGAACTTATTTCATTTTTTGTCTCATACCTTAAAATGATCTGATAAAAACAATGAACGGCGTGGATAAAACACTTACATCACAGTAGGCCCCATAGAACCCTGCCCGGACGCAATCCACGTCCCTCTGTGTAAGGGGAATAGGTGAGGAAATCGGATTGCGTACTGAGTTACTCAAACTCAGTTGGGCCACTATGAATGTACGTGGTTTATCCATGTCGTCCATCCATTTTTCAACATCATTTTAGGTGTTGAGACAAAAATTGAAGCTTAAGTGGAAACCTTGCTAGGTCCCTCGAGAATGTTTATTTGTCATATAAACTGTTCATAAGATCATGAAAACATGGATGAAGGAAAAAAAAACAAATATAATCTTGATCCAAAACTTATGTGTCCCCAAGAATTTTTCAATGGTAGACATTCAATTCACATTATTTCCTATGGTGTGATCCATTTTAGACTTGTATATGCTTTGGTTTTGAACTAAGGCCCTAAAATTATCCGGTAAAGTAGATGGGCAGACTGGATAAAATACATAAATCATGGTGGACCCAACAAAGTTTACTCAAGACACTTAGCGTACTGAGTTACTCAATATGCAATCAGCTTCCATAGGTGAGACCATGGCCTCACCCAAGATGGTGGGGTTCCTACTGTGCAGCCCACCTTAATGTACGTATTCTTTATATATTCACACTGTCAATCTGTTTTTCCATATCACATCTGTTCTACCCTATTTTTACTGATTCCTACAAGAGCCAATCAAGAAAGCTTGATGATTAGGAAAGTTAGTGTATTTGAAGATTTTTAGACATATTTGAAGAAGATTTTTTAGTAATATAGCTGGTGTCTTTCGAGCAGCACTTGTCATTCACTAAGTGAGAGTGGTCAAGCAAAAAGTGAAGTGGTTATCATGATGGTGGTAGGCTTAGAAGCATGGAAGACGATTAGTGCTAAAATGGTTGCAGTAATTATTAGAACGTGAGAAGCATCTAGATGATTGATCTAATACTATAAATAATGAAAGAATTTAGTAGAAAAAATTGTCTCACACTAGACAACCAAACTAAATCAAATCAATTTTATCTTTTAATTACTTTGTGCTCCTTAGCATTATCAGTATCATTCTCATACGTGTACATTCCTTATTATAATCGGTAGCAATAATTGGTAGCAATAATCAAGTATATGTTAACTCTAGCTGTAATTTGGGTCTACACATACATTGGATTCAGCTTCGAGTATCAAGAAAGTTTTTCAATCAGAAAGGCGTTTTGTAGTTGTTTTTCACGACCGATTCTAAGAATATCATTTTTGTTTCTATTTGTATTGAAAAGCCTTGTTGTATGGAAGGCAGATGTGCAACTCATTTTTCAAATGATGAACTCCACCCTTTGATAATCATCTGATGACGCTTGGGGTCATAGTTGTTTGATTTCAATTGATTGACACAGTCAATTCTAACATGCCCGTATTAAACCATGCGGCCAAATTTGAAATCAAACCATGACAATATCAGGGTGTTATCCCAAAATTGAAGCAAATCCAATCATCAAGTAAACCACACCGCAAGAAAAAGTGGTGACTGACCATTAATGGGCAGCAAAGGTTCAGGATGAAGGTGATATTTGTTTCTCCCCTTCAGAAACATGAAGGTGCCTACCAAGAAGTTTTTAATGCTATGGTATGCTCTACTTATAATTAGGTTTACTTCATTTTATTTTATTTTTTTGGAAAATGCCCTAAAATTGTTTGGAAAAAAGGATGGCAGCCATGAATATATAATGCACACATCAAGGTGGGCGCCACGGTGAGAGCCACACCATCTTGGGTGAGGCCAAGGTCTCACCTATTCCACTGCACTTCGTTCTAGCTGTCTGTATGGAGACTCACATTCATCTCTCAATCAGCTTGATTTTTGGGAGTGATGGAAAAATGGAAGGGGTGCACCTTATGATCACTCAAGGGAGTAAGGGTCTAAATAGACGCATTGGATTATTAGATTAAAGTTATTGAATAGCCAAAAACCATTAAATAATAATTAAAAAAATTAAAAACAAGTACGGCTAATGAATTGATAGGATGCAAATGTGTGGCCCCCCTAATGCATGGATATAAGATCTTGAAGCATCAAAATGTGAACAGCCCATATGCACAAGTGGGGCCAAAGTTCAATAATCATGGCGGCTCTAACCCCAAATAGGATGTTCTAAAAACTTTCTAGATGGGATGATTCTTCCCATCCGCATTATGATGGTTGTTTTGGACTCTTCTTGTTTTTTCCTCCTAAATAATTTAATTTTAGCCCACTAATCTAAGGGTCACGATACTCTTAGGTTAGAGAACTTCTTAGGCATTAATCATCCTCTTGGTTACTTCAGATCGATGGCTAGGATCCAAAAGTTATTGGCTTTACATACACAAAGTGGCAAATTGGGATATTTGTGGACACTAGAGGGTCGATTTCCTGATGGGACGAGAGATCAACTCTCTTCTTTCCACTGTTTTCCTTGCTCGAGGACTTTCGTTAAAAGGGGTAAAGAGTGTAATATCTGTTCAGATTCGCCACTAACCAATTATTACGATTCTACAGTCAGTTAGACTCCATATAAATGCTTAAGATTGAGAACCCAAATATCCTTAACCCTAAGATGACTCATGAGTCTACATTCCAGAGATTCGAAGTAAGAGACCGGGGTTACAGAGAGGGAAGGTGTTAGGTACCCACACTGCCCATACGAATGTACGGTCTTTACTTCACAAGATTTGACTAATTTCTTAATAATAAGGTTAGTTCTCATGTGCAAAAAATTTAATACGGTGCAATATCAGTGATGATTAATCGATCTAAATTTTTGATCGGTATGATCTGACTTTATCAGCGAGCCACAAAGCATGCATTTGAAATGGTCAAGTGCAGAGTTTAAAGTATGTATGTATATTTCTTCAATTGGGCTTGCATTTGGACTTGGGTTTAGGCTTGATTTTTGGCTTAAGTAGGTGAGTTAACTGAGTTATGAGATTGGGTAGGCTAACCAAGTGAGTTGACTCAGTGACTTGACTGGGTAAGCTGACTTAAGGTTCTAAAATTTTAAGTTCCTAGGGTTCAGGATTAGGCCGACTGAGTCCACTGGATTAACTTGGTTGAATAGGCTGAGTTTAGGGTTTAGGACTAGGGTTAGTAGGATTTAAGCTTATAGGGTTAGAGTTAAGGATTAGGGTTTGGTTGTCCATCCATCAATTCAACCTCAATCAACTTATCTGTCAATGATGGGGTGTCTACATAATCATATGTTATGCATCAAGACTATAGAGTTCCTTTCGGCGCATTACCCACATTCAATGTAGAAAGGCCATATGGGAAGAAGATCACCCAGGCGTTATGGGTAATGAGCTGAAAAATATATTTTATCCATACTATCCATCGGTCTTGTCTCCTCATTTTAGGGCATGAGCCCAAAAATAAAGTAGATAAAAATCTCAAGTAGCCCTCACTACAACAAACAGTGGTGATTGAACACCAATATTAAAAACTTTTCATGGGGTCAAGCTAATATTTGTGTTTTCCCTTCATGATATTTTCCTTATCGACATATAGACACAATAACAAAAACGTCATTTAGGAATGGTTTAAAACCGTTCCTAAAAAAGGCGTCGCACAAACAACTGATACGGTCCAAAAACACATTACGTACATTTCAAATTTTAAGAACGGACTCTTAGGAACAGTTTTGAACCCTTTAATGTTGCCACCGGTCAGATTTAAAATTTTAGGAACGGTTCTTAATGCTACCAAAATGTTATTTTAGGAACGATATTTTTCATTATTTAGGAATGGCCAATAAAAGTTGTACACTTGTTTTTATATTTAAAATCGAAAGAATATTAGGTAGAATTAAAAATTAATATTAAACAAATATGGTACAACTTTATAATAAAAATTATATATATTTACAACAATAAGTTAACAATGGCCCAAATACATAAATAATAAATAAAAAAAATCCTCCATGATGTGCTCCACTCCTAGAGAAAACACAAGGTCCTTTGTGGTTGCACCATGACTTGCAATGATACTCTGAAAGAGGAACTTGTCTTTGCATTGCATATCCAGGCAAAGCTTCTTTTTGGGCTTGCATTGTAACTATTAAAATCAAAACAGACCGTTAAGTATTCATAACATGATATTCATACAAAACAAGTATTCACATGGATTACAATAAGAATGTAGGAAATTTGTCAAATTTTCAGAAATAACAAATCCAATACAGGGATTCATTTAAGGACAAGCCGATTGCTTCTATTCAGTCTTGGGAGGAGTTTTCCTCATTTGGATTTGAAGAGATATGGATGTTGATTTGGTCGGTCCCTTTGGAGCTATGAAACGAAGCGTTCTTCTCTGTTGTGGCTGCTCGGCTTGGCACCCTTGTTCAGGTGGATCCTAAAACCCTGTCGGGAGGAGATGGGTGTCATCAGGGTGCTGGTGCGTAGGAAGAAGGGGATGCCAGCTCCATTAGCTATCCAGATCCTAGCTGATGATCGCATTTTTCATCCTCCAGTCTAGATGGAGCGTAAAAACGATCCGATCCCAAGATGGGGAGATTTATGGAGATCCAGAGAAGGGGATTAGATTGCCACGGTCAGTGGTCTGGACGGGGAGATGGAAGAAGGTACACGGATTGCATGCTCTGCTGGAGCACCAAACCTGAAGTACAGCCTAGCCAAACCTCCCACAGACCTACAATACCAAATGCCTACCACTTGGCGTGAAAATCACGCTTACGATCCTTGCGTGGTAGATTCAGAAGATTTTGCGCAGAACACCACACTTGCCATCAGTGTTCCCGACACGTGTTGGACGACTTTCGCAAAAGTTGCGGGTAATATCGAAGGGCCGATGGAGTTTCCTTCGGTTATTAACCGTAGCCACATGGAATCCTTGGGTAAACCGTGCGAACGTCCTCTCATTCCTTCCGCACGTATGGAATTTCATTCGAAAGATGGCATTCATCCTCAGACTCCTCATGCATGCCCGATTCTCTCTGCTACTGTCCCAAATGATCTTGACGATCGGTCTCCCACGCTTCAACCCCCCCTCAACCTCAACCTTCCCTTTTTATCTCCTTTTATTTCAAACAAGGACGCGAACTGTTCAGGGTCTCTACCTGATTTCCTCAAGAAAGTTGATCTCCAACTTCAGCGGTGAGAGACTAATTCATCTTCTCTCACCTTGATCCCGTGGGATTTG
Organism: Magnolia kwangsiensis; assembly: GCA_037074715.1. Lineage (NCBI taxonomy): Eukaryota > Viridiplantae > Streptophyta > Magnoliopsida > Magnoliales > Magnoliaceae > Magnolia > Magnolia kwangsiensis. The sequence goes on along the minus strand of CM073582.1, from coordinate 110,978,067 downwards.
ACCCCTGCTGAACCTTTTCTGTCGTTACCATCCCTCCGACCGAAAGCGACAGATCGATAATCAGATTCTCCCTGTGAGCCATCTCTGATCCCTAGATCATGGAAGAATCCACCTTAGTCACCTTATTTCAGGAAGGAGCAGGCGGTCATATTATAGACGATGAGCCGATCCAGTTAAGAATGGGCTCCCCACCTCACGATTCGGAAATGGCGGATGCGGTTGCGAGATCAAAACTGGCGGCCTCCATCCAAAAAAACAGTGGATTAGAGATGTTATGGGCCACATCGGTAGATCCTTAGGCCTCTGTTTCGAGGATCATCCTGAAGATTTTTTAGCTCTCTTCCACTGCATTGAAGCTCGTGGCAAGCCTCTGAAAAGTCAAAAATCTCCAAGAAAAGTTCCTGTTAAGCCCATCAGGAATAGAGAGTTGCAGAGCCTCCTAACCAGTCCTGGACATTGTTTGGAACCCACAGAAGGTGTTATCCGTGGCGGTCGTAGGGGACAATCGGTTCCGAAATGAAAATTCTTTCTTGGAATGTCAGAGGCGTCAGCTCCAAGAAGAAGTGATGCCTGATAAAAGATATCACGGGAAGAAGCAAAGCTGATATTATCTACTTCCAGGAAACTAAATCCTCAGCTTTTTCGACTTCTCTTTTGAATACGCTTTGGAAAATTTAAAATACTCAATGGGAGGTTTCAAATGCGTCAGGAAGTGCGGGTGGGATTCTTATTGCTTGGAATTCGGATTTGTGGTCGATGGAACGTAATCGGATTGGTGAATTCTCGGTTTCGATGGTCCTTAATCAGATTGGATCCAATTTTTCCTTCCTCATTTCTTCAGTGTATGGTCCTAATCATGCTGACAGGAGATCTGATTTTTGGAAGGATCTACACGCTGCTAGGGAAATTTTCGATGGTCCGTGGTGTATCAGAGGTGACTTCAATATCACACGGTATGCAGAGGAGCGATCTCAGCTTGGTTGAGTCTCTGCTGCCATGCAGGCTTTCTCTCGTTGGATTGATGATCATGAGCTGATAGATATTCCGTTATTCGGCTCCAGTTTTACCTGGTCAAACTTGCATGACCCGCCTTCTTTTGCAATGTTAGATCGCTTTCTTGTTTCTGTAGATTCGCCTGAAATTTTTCCCAATGTTTTGCGGACGTCTCTCCCTCGGCCAACGTCTGATCATTCTCTGATTCTTCTCTCGATGGAAGATGAAAACTGGGGTCCTAAGCTGTTGCGCTTCGATATTTCATGGCTGAAGATTGAAGGTTTCGTTAAGCTCATTTCTGACTGGTGGAAGGAGATGAAGGTCGACGGATTCGCAGGTTTTAGACTTAGTAAAAAGTTGAACATGCTAAAGTCTCATCTCAAAGCTTGGAAATCAAATTTTCTTCTTAAACGGAAGGCTGAAACTGATGACATTTGGGTTAAATCCACTCCATCGATGCTGCTTACAAAGATGACCCGACAGATCGTACTTTGTCTTCCGGACGAGCTGAGCTTATTACTATTTTTTTAGCCCGGGTTTTAGAGGAGGAGATCTCTTGGAGATAGAAGGCTAAGTGTCAATGGATAAAGGAAGGCGACAAAAACACTCGCTTTTTTCATGCCATCGCGAGTGCTCGGGCTAGTGCTAATAAGATAACCTGTCTTTCGGTAAATGGGGTGCGCACAAAAGACAAGCAGATGATTTCTGATGAGGCCGTCTCTTTTTTCTCCAATCTCCTCAAGTCAAATTCCTATCATAGGCCTACCCTGGACTTACTGCCTGTGGACCGGATTTCTGAGTTGGACACTGCCTCCCTGGAAGTTGGTTTCTCCCCCGACGAGGTCAAACTCACCATTCAGTCGCTAGCAGGGGACAAAGCCCCGAGCCCAGATGGATTTTCCATCTTATTTTTCCAGCATTTCTGGGATCTGCAGCAGGGGGACATCCTTGATTTCGTTAATGAATTCTATGAAAGTGGTCATTTATCAGATGCCCTTGGGGCCACATTCATAGTCCTCATCCCAAAGGTGCAGGGGGCAGACTCTCTCCATAATTTTAGGCCTATTAGTCTTCTTGGGAGCCCGTATAAAATTCTTAAAAAAATTCTCGCCAACAACCGCCTTCAAGGAATTATGGATAAGATTATTTCCCACCACCAAAGTGCTTTCATCCAGGGCAAACAAATCATTGATAGTGCCCTCATGGCTGCCAAATGCCTGCATTCCAGCCATATATCTGGGTCAAGAGGTATCTTATACAAACTCGATCTTGAGAAGGCCTATGATCACGTTGATTGGAATTTCCTTCTATACATGTTAAAACGGATGGGTTTCGGTGATAGATGGCTAAATTGGATTAAGGCGTGTGTCAAATCAACTAGGTATTCGGTCCTCATCAATGGATCCCCAAAAGGCTACTTCAAAAGTACTAGAGGCCTTTGTCAGGGAGATCTGCTATCTCCGCTCCTCTCTCTGATTGTGGTCGAGGCATTATTGTGTATGCTAAGAAACGGCCAGGCGAAAGATATTATTGGAGATTTTCAGATAAAAGATATGGAACACCCCATCTCTCACATCCAATATGCCGATGGTACGCTCCTATTTTGCGAAGCTGATTGGGATAAAGTGGGCAATCTTCGTACAGCTATCCGTTGTTTTGAGGTAGTTTCAAGTCTGAAAGTTAACCTCAGCAAGTCCACGTTGATAGGTGTTAATATTAACGACTCCGACACTCGCCGTTTAGCAGATTTTTTTGGTTGTATGCCCGACAGTCTCCCTACAAGTTTCGTCGGTCTACCCCTCTGTATTAGCAAGCCTCTGACTGTTTTTTGGGACAAAATCATTGATCGCTTTGAGCTATACCTCGCAAGGTGGAAATGCAAATATCTCTCGCTAGGAGGTCGGCTTACATTGATAAAAGCGGCGCTCTCAAATCTACCCTTGTATTTTATGTCCCTTTTTAAATGCCCCGCAAAGATCTTACAAACCTTAGAGAAACTCAAACGGGACTTCCTATGGCATGGAAGTGAGGATCGAAAAAAATTTCATTTGGTTGCTTGGTCTAATGTTTGCAAACACTATCAGAATGGTGGAGCTGGTATCAGAAATCTCAAAACTATGAATCGCGCCCTCCTTGGTAAATGGTGGTGGAGACTTGGAGTAGAAGAAGGTACCCTATGGAATAGGTTGATCAAATGCAAATACAGGAAATCGCCTCAAGGTTGGTGGACAAAGGGGGTGTCCAATAGTAGTGTTTCTGCAGTTTGGAGAGGAATCATATCTTATCATAGAGAGGTTCATATCTTATCATAGAGAGGTTCAAACTCATTGTCGTTTCTCCATGGGGAAAGGGGACAGAATTCGATTTTGGGAGGATATATGGGTGGGCTCCCAGGTTCTAAAAGAGGAATTTCCAGATATGTAAAGGCTAGCCCCAAATCCGTCTATAACAGTGGCCAAATGTTATTCTATTCAAGGAAATGCCGTGGTCTGGGTTCCCCCCTGCAGAAGAAATATTCACGATTGGGAAATAGAGTCTTATGCGACGCTCCTTCAGCAGATAGGAATCTGCCATCCTCATTTGGATCAGCATGATACGCTTGTCTCATCCCTGGATAGTAAGGGCATGTTCTCCGTTAAATTTTTATACTGTTTTCTAGATCAGAAGACCGAATCTTCAAAAGTGACACTCTACGCGAAGATATGGAAATACAAGGTCCCTCCCAAAATCGTTGTTTTTGGGTGGTTGGTTGGAAAGAGAAAAGTGCTCACTATTGATAATCTAAGAAAAAGAGGGATGATTTTATCGAATGTTTGCCTTTGCTACCTATCAAACGAAGAAACGACGGATCATTTGTTCGTTCATTGTCCTTATTTCAATCCAATTTGGTCAACTATTCTCTCACACTTTGACATTTCCTGGTCCTCTCCTAATTCCACTGATGTTGTCTTCGCGGCATGGCATGGTGCCCCCCCTGGATAAGAACAGAGCTGTGGTGTGGCGTATTTCTCTCCTGGCCGCCTAGTGGGCCATCTGGGAAGAAAGAAATTGGCGCTGCTTCAGAGACGAGTCTCATTTTGTCACCCATGTGATTAACAGAATTCAGCATTTCCTCTCTGAATGGACTTGTCACTCTACAACCATCAGCCACATTTCTCTTCTCGTCGGCCCTTAGATTGGCAGGGTGTAGTTGTTTTTGTGGATAGTTTTGATCTTTCTGTTTGTTTCTTGGCTGGGCTTTTTTTATATCCTTTTTTGTTTTTCCTCTTTCTCCTTTTCTTGTTTTTGGTTTTTTGGAAGCTCTCAGTTCGCTATCTCAGCGGTTGGTATCCTTCCTTCCCTTTAATAAAAGTTTCGTTGCCTTTCCAAAAAAAAAACAATTCCCTGCAGGTAGATATTCAAATTGAAGAAAAGAAAAAGAAAGAGATTGTACAAGCATCCTAAAGCATCTATACCGTGTCATATCCAAGTCTGAGTGACGGGTTAGCATGTGCTAGTATTTGGGTATCATAGATAAAGGCAGATACTGTTAAATTTACAAGAAAAAGATCTAGTTGTGAAAGAGTTTTGCATGCTTAAGCTGCAGCCCTTGTGTGAATCTTCCTCTAACCAATGGCAGCAATGAACTCAACTCCAACATAGAACTATGGAAGAGGGTCAATGCAATGACAGTCAGGTCATGCAACACAATGTGGTCTATTATGCTAATCTAACGCATAAATCCAAAATAAGTGTATAAGGTCTGCTTATTTATTTGCCAACATACAAGGTCGTGTACATGATATCTTCAATGGATCTATTAGAGGAGAGTAAATTCCATGGGTCATTGGAAAAGGAAACATGTCAGCATCAACCAGATGCAAATAAAGAACGGACTTTGAAGGAGATGCATCAGTATGACTTACGGATATTTTGTCTCCAATGGGTCTCCAGTCCTAGATTTCTGAACTATGAAAAGAAAGAAAAGGATGCATTAGGGAATACCTATGAAAGAACAAATCATCGAGTTAAACTCGTAAACTAACCTTTGCCCACGGAAGTTCGTCATCTGCACAAGCTCTTGGAAATTCATTGTAGCTGATTCCTAGCTATATGAAAACTAGAATGAGAACCATAAACACCAAAGAGGCACTACAAGAAAAAGGGGCTTTAGCCTCAGTTCAAAACAGTGGCTAAAAAGGTTAAAAACTGAGGCTAAAGCCTTTAGCCTCAGTTTTGCCTCAGTTATCCAAACCGAAGTTGAAACCCCCGTGGCTAAAGGCTTTAGCCTCAGTTTTAGCAACCGAGGCTAAAATGACTTTATAGCCTCGGTTCTTCAAGTGAGGCTAAAAGAACCCTTTTAGCTTCGGTTTTTACAAAATGAGGCTAAATCAAAATTTTAGCCTCCATTGTTTCCAACTGAGACTAAATCCAAAAGTTAGCCTCAATTGCTTCCAACCGAAGCTAAATCTATTTTTAACCTCGGTTCTCAACAACCGAGGCTAAATCCTTTAGCCACAGGAATTTCAACCTTGGTTCTCAACAACCGAGGCTAAATCCAAGCCTCATTTACAAATTGAGGCTAAAAATGTTTAATTTTTTTAAATATTTATTTAAACTACTAATCCATTCATTCAATTCACTCATGAAACAATCAATCATGAAAGCCATAATACCAACAAAATAGTTAACAACAGTCTAGTTAAAGTTTTCAAAACAAACTCAATTAAACTGTTACACAACATTAGGTTCCACAAATATTTATATTCTTATTTCTATAATCTCTCTTTTTCTTTTTCTTTGACTTTTCCTGGATCTGTTTTGAATTATCTGGTCTTTTATTGACATTTCTTTCATCTGGAAGCTCTTGTAAAAGGGTCTCTATAGCAGCATCAGATTTCTCTTAGGCATCTTTACCTGCTAGATCCTCCAAACAAGGAGCCAAAGGAAGATAACCACTAACAACATTTAAACTCAACCTCAATGAAGCGATTAAACTAAATCAATACAGACCCGCGAGAACTTCTTCATTAGGAATAACATAATTCCCCGGTAATCAATGGCAGAGATGGCCTCAAGCTCACGTTCCAACTGCTGCATGGCAGCAAGCTTCTGCATAATCATTGCATCATAGCTACCCATCTACGGGACAGCAACCTACTAATGAGACATCACTAAAATGCCATTTCTGTATTAAATATTCAACTAGAAAAAACTAACCTCCTTATATTAAGGCTGCTTTTGATTTTCGATTACGTCTAATACAACATTAGGTTGCGAATTAGGCAGCCCAAGAGTTTATCACTTTCTTCTCTGCATTTGCTATCTGCACTGCTTAAATAGCAAGAGAAAAGTTGTGATCTGAATATTTCAAAGATAATGATGTGAAACAAATAAAAGGGCATCCATTTCCCCATAAATCAATAATATTATTGGCAAGTAGATATCTTTCAGATTACCTTTGCTCAAGATGCATCAACAATTGTATGAGATGGTGACGAAATGCAGGCAGAACATATGCTGGATTCTTTTCAGACAATCTGCCAGCAACTGATATAGCAAACTCTTGAACATCAAAATCCTATGACATGGAAAAAAAAAAAAAAAAGATAGTGAACATACCCCTATGTTCATAAACATTTTTCAAATAACAATAACAGTTCAAATGCTCATTGGCAGGTTGTGCCAAAAATTACACCTCATCATTAAGAGCAACAAAGATAGCACTCAAACTATCAGCCTGTGCCAAAAATTCATCGAAACCTCCATTTCCATGCAGAGATAGAATGACTGATGAACACTAACATCAGCATCTGCAACAGCAGCAATTAGAAGTTTCTCCACAATCTGCAGAAAGCTAAGAGTTAATGATCAAGATGTACAAGCAAGACCATTTTGCAAATACATATTTGATTCACAGAAGAACCTAAATAGAAGAATAAAATTTTACTTCACATAATCTTGCAAAGTTTTCATGACTTCGAAAAAAAAAAAAGAACGAGATAAAAATATCAATCTGAAAAGCTCCGAAGGCTGAGACATAATAGTGAAATTACAACCACACATTGCCTGAAGAAAATTTGAAACCTTAAAGTAGTAACAACTGGACAATGTTTCAGGTAAACCAAACCTCAAGCTTTGGTGCCTCCACAGGTTCTTGGAGGCAAGGGTTGATGGGTAGCAGCTGGCATTGTGCATACTGCACCATCAGTTGATCCAAAATAACCAAAGCAACCATGGCTTCCACCATCGGCACAGCTGCAACACCAGCAAGCAATTGTTAACATGAATCTTCTTCCATGATGTTTAATTAGGTTAAGTGTAGACCAAGAAAGCAAATGACAGATTGAATGACAGGGGGGAGTTTCCCTGTGAAGGAAGTTTCTGAACAGACCTCGAGGAACCACACAAGGATCATGGCGTCCTCGTGCAATGAGTTCAGTCTCATGTCAGTCTCTGGTCACTGTATGTTGTTTCCTCTGCAAGTGTCGCATAACAAGTCCGATAAGAAAAATAAAATAAAAAAATTAGCTGTCAGACTGACATAGTGTTCCCTTTTCAATACGTGTTGAATGTACAAGTGTTCTATCAGGGAGTCCAACTTACTGCAATTGTAGAAGTAGGCTTGAAAGCTATCCTCATGGTTATCATTTCACCATTTGATATTCCACCCTACAAGAATTAGGAAAAAAAATAAAAAAATCATGGAAACCCAGGAAACACTTTACAGTTTGAATCTTAATGGACTGCTGAGAAAGGAAAGTAAAAAAGAACGGAAAAGGGAACATGGAGACCCAGGAAACACTTTTCTTCTCTTGTAATGTTTATCTACCCATCAATGTTTATTCTCTTGTAAGTTACTCTAGTCTTCTTAAAGATGAAAGAGCCCAGAGGACCTGTTTGGCAAACACCTAGCAAAGAGTTCACTTCATTTTTGTTAATTGTAATCATGTACTAGAGACGCTATTCTTGATAAGCAACAATCAAGATCTCTATTAAGAGCTGTAATTAACCAAAATGAGATGAACTCATTTTTAGACGTCTACAAAACAGGCTTGGAAGCAACTGCAACCAAATGGAAGTAGAACATATAGAAATTGTTAAAAAAATGAATTTAAGCAAACAGATTCACAATTTTCTCGCAAAGTTAGATACAGAGAGGGCAAAGTCCTGTTTCAAGTGGCAGGCACACCTATGGCTGGGTGTGGGTCTACCGCCATTCACCACCAGACAGTTATATAAAAGAAATCTAATTGATCAGGACATGGGAAATATTGACACTAAGATTGCATGAAAAGAGGACACATTGGTGGAATCAAGTGTGAGACTTCAAATCTGAATACATCGGATGGTAAGTTAAAAAATGTAGCGTTTCGATTAATAAGAGAAAATTAAGTAAGAAAGAAATGCCCTACCTGATTGATGGCACAAACAACGGGAACATTCATATGGAACAGCACTGAGAAGATTGTCTCTTTCAGTTGTCTTCTAGATGCCTTAGCAGATTCAGTATCTGAAGAAAAGGAAAATTTATAAAAAAAAAAGGTATCAGTTTAACTGAAAATGCACTAATGTTTTTACCAGGCCATCTAATGTAAACATTCAAGGACACACCAGCAATGTCATCATCATCTAGGTAGCATAGTACTTTATAGTACCATATTAGGTTGAGTGACACTACATATGCAATAGGTACCAAATTTTAGTTTCTATTTGGAATGGAAATCTAGAAAAAAAATTTAAAAAAAAATTGAAGGGCCCATTCAAACGTGGTATTATTCCATCCAAACAACATGTAGGTGAAATTTTATTTAGCTAAATTGCATCTGAATTGCAATTTAAGGTGTCCCACACCCTAAGAACTAACCTGGATGTCCGTATGCAGCTCGGTGTCAAAATCCAATCATCTTTCTTGTCGCTGGTAATGAAATAACATGGATGCTCCAAAGAACAGTTAGTAACCATATCACAGTTGTTGCCATCCAATCTCATATTGTATTGGCATCGACGGGGCATGAGATTGTTTTCTACTTTCTCAGCCTTTATCTCCGGTGCATAAGAATAAGATCTCTGGAATGATTGAGGCTTCTTCCCATGGTGGCCTCTAAATGAATAAGTCATACTTCCTTCACCTGAAATCTGCCATCGGTGCTTTTTCTTATTGAACATCCTGCCATCTGCATGGGTGATCTCTCCCGTCATGAACATTCAATTATCGGAATTTGACACAGAATGACAATGGTATCCATGACTGAGAAGGACACCATTTGGTTTGGTTTTGTCCCACTGAAAACCCAAAGAACTAATATCAGAACAGCCACATTCCTCATCATAATACAATGCAGATTCCTTATCATTCATGCTCAAGACCACTGGCATGGAAGAGTCATGCTGTTGGTTGGGGATGTCAGGGAAAAGGCTCTTGTTTGTTCCAAGGAAATCGTCCAATTCATGATCATTGTACACACAATTGTTATACCGTTGACTTTGCTCGCATAAGGATCTGTTTTTCAGCCCCCATCCCGCAGACTTCCTCTTCTTGCTAGAATGCCCCGTAGTGGTGCTTTTATCATGAAATCCGCTTAACTTGGTATGCTTCTTCAATTGATCATTATCTACTACATCTGATAGAATTTCTCTATCAGCTCTTAAGGATTTCTGGCTGCAATTACCATAACTGTTTGCATCTTTTCCTTCTCCATACGACACAAAACTTTCAAGTTCAATTCTTGATTCAAATGGCTTTCTTGCAGACGCACCTTTACTCTCGTGTGTCTCTCTCGAGACATTTTCCATCCTTGCATTCATTGCCTTCTTGCCTCTTGCAGTGAAAATCATCCAAATCATCAAGATAAACTATAATGCTCTCAAGCAACTGTATTGAACTAACTGGGTGTTATAGTGATACAGCCGCTTCGCCGGCTAGTTCCAATCCAGAACCAATCCAATCATACAGCCAGGAGTTGGGTCTGGGTTTTAGAACTGGTTCTAAGATCACCAAAAGAAGGTAAATGAAACAACAGATAACATAACATAGGCTATTTGGTTATATCTCAAACCAAACCAATCAAACTATCACCTACGAGAGTTTCATATAATCAATCAATGAAAATCATTACTTTTAGTAGAGAGCAACTAAAACATTGATGTGGAAAATGATGCATCAAAGAAAATGATTCAAGACTGAAACATCATTGGATTCATTTGCTAGGACAGGTTATGCGGATGTCTTTCTTTCTTTCTTTCTTTCTTTTTTAAAAATTTATCTGTTAGATTTAGTGCATGTCAGACAACAGAAATCAAAATACAACTTCTGATATTGGAAGGTTGAATCTATTCAATCTCCTGTGGGAGGACAAATTCTCTTGTGACCCAAACATCAATGCCAAAGGACTTTTGGAATTATAACATTAAGAAAGAAAAGGGAGAGACATATATGAACAACAACAAAAAAAATTTATGACCAAGTGGTAAAAAAAATGCAAGCAACTAAATTTTTAATAACAGACCAGTATTACAATGTTCCCATGACATGGTGACTGCTAGAAAATCTTTACTTGCCTAATTCAGATGCTTTCATCATTGCAAGTTGAGCGAGTTTAGGAAATTATATATCTAAGTAAGAGCGTAGGCCTTAAGATTGGGCTTCTTTGCTTTTAAGGAGACTTCATGAACTTTTATAAGGCTATAAAGCCATTCTCTCTATGTCACACCAATCAGGCTTTTATCTCTACATCACACCAATCAGGCTTTAAGACCAGGCTTCAGGGTTCTGTCTACATCACATTAATCAGGTGTTAGGCCCAGGCTTCTTTTGCTTTAAGACAGTCTGAAAACTCTGCTGTTGAGAGCAGTAACAGCAGCCTTGTCTTGTACATCCATTGGTGTCACAACGGTGAAATAGGAAAAGGCACGCACATTTTATAGATTTTGCATAATAACATCATTGGATGAAATACCGTAACTCAAAATAGTGAATCTACTAAGTCAAACCCTAGTTAGGCTTAAGTCTACTGTTACACATATATTCTAATTGTCTCCAAGCCCCATATGATCTAAGAAACAGTAACAGCAAATACGAAATCTGGAATCTTGAGCTACTTCAACTGACCACACAATCTGTTTTCTTCTTCTCTATTGTTTCTACAACAGGATTTCCCTTCTCTGACTTCAGTTTGAATCTCTCTCTCTCTCTCTCTCTCTCTCTCTCTCTCTCTCTCTCTCTCTGTGTGTGTGTGTGTGTGTGTGTGTGTGTGTGTCATACAAGCTCCTGAAACTGAGAAAGAGAGAGAAAAAGAAGCACAAACCTACTGCCATTCACTCGACCGTTCCATCCAAGCAACAGAAGCTGATGGCAAGAAATCCCTCCCAAAGTCATTCCTCTGCTTGTAAAGAACTGTCATCCCGTCCGCTTCAGCAGCATTCCTTTCCATAATCCTCTCCATGACACAAGCCTCAGGGACCGGATCTAACCCTTGCGAAACCCTAATTCTCCCAATCCTCGAAAAATCCATGCAATACTCCCCTAAATCGCCACCTTCTTCCACATTCCTGCCAAACGTGACCCTGCTCTTCGATCCGTGCCCACGGATCTCTGCTTCCTTAACATCCTTCTCATCATCCACCTTCCTCGACATGAAACGGATCATCTCATCCAGCTCCTCAACGTTCTGCCGCAACTTCTCGACATGAACCGGATCATCTCATCCCGCTCCTCAACGTTCTGCCGCAGCTTCTCGACATGAACCGGATCATCTCATCCCACTCCTCAACGTTCTACCACAGCTTCTCGACACAGATCCGCAATTCGGCCTCCGATTTCTCCATATCCTCGATTCGGAGCGTCGGATCACCAATTTTAATGATAGTTACCTCGATTGAGAGAGATGTTCTGAACGGAAGGTAAAGATATTAGGAAGAGAGACAATTCGGTGGGGATGAATTGAGGTCAAGTGAGAAAAGCTAGCAGAGATGGAGTTTCACGAAGTGAGAGACAGAGCTGTAGAATTCGATCAAAGCTGAGAAATGAAATTGGGGATTTCAGATATATAGGGTGGGGTAGCCGGGGATTAGCTACTGACAAGTCGAGTAGCGATGTCACCAACTTCTGCGGGCCCCCACCGTGATGCACGTATTATATCTACACCGTCCATCCATTTGAAGAGATCATTTTGGAGCATGATCCAAAGAATGAGTCAGATCCAAACCTCTAGTGGACCCCACCACAGAAAACAGTTTTCTCAAAAAGGAAAAAAAATCAAAATTCTTAATTTTCTTTTTTAATTCTAAATTTTTTCAAGATTATAAATTTGTTGAAATTTATCAAAAGAATTTAAAATTCTCAGTTTTTTCAAAATTATCAAAAAAATAAAATAAATCAATTCTTAATAGTTTTAGAAATTCTTAATTTTTTTCAGAATTTTCAATTATTTGAAATTTATCAATTTTTTAAAATTTTCCAATTTTTTTCAAGATTCTCAAATTCAAAATTCTTTTTTTTTTTTCAAAAATTTTAAAAATTCTTAATTTTTTAAAAATTCTCAATTTAAAAAAAAAAAAAAATCATAGTTTTTCATAATTATCATTTTTTATTATTAATTTTTCAAAAAAAAAAATAATTCTTAATTTTTTAAAAGTTCTCAAATTTTAAAAAAATTCTTAGTTCTTAGAAAATTCAAAATTCAAATCTCTTCAAAACTCTCAATTTTTTCACAATTGTCTCAATTTTTTCATAATTGTCAAAATTTTTAAAATTTATTAATTCTTTCAAGTTTCTCAATTTTTTTTCAATATTCTTAAATGTAGACTTTTAGCCTTAGTTCCTGTGCAACTGAGGCTAAAAAGTAGACTTTTGGCCTCGGTTCCTATGCAATTAAGACTAAAAAATGGACTTTTTACCTCAATTCCTATGCAATTGAGGCTAAAAAGTAGACTTCTGGCATGACTCAAATTGAGAAATCCACTAGCTTGGATTTCACAGTCGGTGAGCATTCATGATTTCATGAAGCTACACGTGAAAAGTGCAAGCCATTTTATAAACATATGAGATCTCTCACACGTACCATGTTAGCATGTGTGGTGCATTTGTATTCATGGACACTTGATTGTTAAAGTAGGACCGTTGGATATTTTTCATTTTAACCATCCAATAAATGTCCACCGATCTAGTCAAATAATCAAATATCACCATACACCAATTAATTTGAATTACAAGCATGCCATTTATACAATTTCTAAGTGCCTGCATATCATCCATCACATTTTGCCAGAGTATCAAAGGTAGACATTTTGCCTAGGTTCCTATGCAACTGAGGCTAAAAGGTAAACTTTTCGCCTCGGTTCCTATGCAACTGAGGCTAAAAAATAGACTTTTTGCCTTGGTTCCTATGCAACTGAGGCTAAAAGGTAGACTTTTTGCCTCGGTTCCTATGCAACTGAGGCTAAAAGGTAGACTTTTTGCCTTAGTTCCTATACAACTGAGGCTAAAAGGTAGACTTTTGCCTCGGTTCCTATGCAACTGAGGCTAAAAAATAGACTTTTGGCCTTGGTTCCTATGCAACTGAAGCTAAAAGGTAGACTTTTCGCCTCGGTTCCTATGCAGTTGAGGCTAAAAGGTAGACTTTTTGCCTCGGTTCCTATGCAACTGAGGCTAAAAAAATATACTTTTCACCTCCGTTCCTATGCAACTGAGGCTAAAAGGTAGACTTTTTGCCTCGGTTCCTATGCAACTGAGGCTAAAAAATAGACTTTTCGCCTCTGTTCCTATGCAACTAAGGCTAAAAGGTAGACTTTTTGCCTCGGTTCCTATGCAACTGAGGCTAAAAAATAGACTTTTCGCCTCGCTTCCTATGCAACTGAGGCTAAAAGGTAGACTTTTCACCTCGGTTCCTATGCAACTGAGGCTAAAAGGTAGACTTTTCGCCTCCGTTCCTATGCAACTGAGGCAAAGTGTCCCGTATCGGTATCGGTTGGCATAACGGTGACTTCCAAAACTGATACGGATATGGGAGCGTAACGGCAATACGGGGGCGTAATGGCCTGTAACGGCGTAAAAAAAAAAAATTTGCCAAAAAAATATGAAAAAATATGGATTAAATTCGGAATATTCTAAACATTCCAAATATGCATTCATTTATAAATTGGAACATGTTTATGGTGGTGTAACAGTCCACTCTTTGGTGAGAAGCTGTATCGGACTGTCTGATTAATTTTTGAACCAGGTAACCTGAATTTGACTACAAAATTTTCTATACTTAACAATTTAATATCTTTCTCCCAATAGTTCTTTAAAAAAATGAAATTAAATTCAAGTAGACGGCATTGTCAATTTCGGACTGACTTTGAGGACCAATCTATGCCCCAAATTAGCCTCAAAATCATGCAATTTATTGTCATTATCCCACTTATGTATTGGTGGACATTTATTGGATAGTGAATCATGAAAAATATCAAAAGGCCCTATTTTAAAAAATAAAAGTACACAAAATAACAATTAAAATTATTCAAATAATTTGATTTTGGCATTGTGAGTTAGCAATTGCAGTTTATAATTTAATCGGTAAATTTTAAGTTAATATACGTCTCGTGTACAATTTTTTAAGGGCCCAAATTAGGTGGGACTCGGATTGTGAAGTATAGCACGCATGTTAAAGTTTTTTGGGCCCCAATCATGATGAATGTGTTATATCTAAACCGTCCATTCATTTGACGAGATCGTCTTAAGGCTTGACACAAAAAATAATACAGATCTAATTATCAAGTGGACCACACTGCAAAAAGTAGCGGGGGATTGAACGTCTACCATTGAAAACTTTTTTGGGATCTCAGAACTTTTAGATCAATATGAAATTTGTTTTTCCTCTTCATTCAGGTCTTTTTGACCCTATGAACAGATTGGATTGGAAATAAATGTTACGGTGGGCCTACGAATTGTTTCACGGTGAAAATCATCATATCCGCTGCTATTTTTGATGTGGTCCAGACGATCTTTGGATACGATTCATTTTTTAGGTAATGCTCTAAAATAATATTTAAAAATAGATGAACGGTGTAGATATAATAAATACATCACTATGGAGCTCGTATAACTTTGATCTCCTTTGAACCGTTCGTACAACTCAGAGCTCGAGGAGTGTTAGCGCTCGTCTCAGCGTGACACGTACCTACAGCCAGTGTTCGAAATATCGATATCGCACAATGTATCGCACCCTTGGGATACAGATACGTATCGGTTATCGCACAAGATATATCGTTTGTATCGCATAGTTTATCGCACTTTTTGGGAAACATGGGGAAACATTGGGAAAATGGTTGAATTTTTTAATGAAACTTTGGAGATTGTTAAAAAGCCCCTTAATACACACTTTTAAATCATAACATCTTAAAAAAAAGATGAACATAATAAATTTCCTTTGTATAGGGTCCTAAGTTATGCGATGTTTAACTGAACTAATGCAAGTATATTTAAATTGAATCCATGATATTTACAAATATATCATAGTCATGTATGAAAACACAACCAATTCATTAAAAAACAAAATAAGAACTGAATAAGTAAAATTTGATAAATATACATATCAATGACGTAAATCAAGTGGACTAGAGCACCATCCACGCGTACAGTTGTCTCATTGTTCATACATTTTATCCAACCCGTTCATCAATTTCACTATATAATTTTAAGTCTTTAGCAAAAAAATGAAGCTTATTAAAAAATCAAGTGGACCACATCAAGGCAAAAAGTGTGAATTGAATGTCTTCGCTGCCATCTGTGGTGTGGTCCAGCTGATCTTTGGATATGATTCATTTGTTGGATAATGCTCTAATATGATCCCTAAAAATAGATGAACGGTGTAGATATAATAAATACATCACTTTGGGCCCATGTAACTTTGATCTCCTTTGAACCATTTGTACAACTGGAGCTCGAGGAGCATAGTGCTCGACTTGGCAAACACGGACGCAGATTTCCTGCGCTGGAAACCTGGGTGGGGCCGAACGTGATGTTTTTGAGAAATCCATCCCGTACATCCGTTTTTTGAGCTCATCTTAGGACTTGAGACCAAAAGTGAGAAGGATCCAAGACTCAAGTGGGCCGCACTAGAGTAAAAGGTGGGTAGGAAAATTTCTACCGTTGAAAACTTTCTGAGGTAGAAAGTGATGTTTACATTATGTATTACATGTGTGTGGTCCATTTTAGTGTTGAATTTGCCTCATTTTTATTTTCATGCTTAAAATAATTTGAGAAAAAGGGATGGACAACTTAGATGAAGGGAACAAACAAAAATCAGCTTGATCCAAAACTTTAATGGCCCCAAAAATGTTTTTAATGGTCCACGTTCATTCATCACTGTTTCCTATAATGTGGTCCACTTGAGATTTGGATATACTCATTTTTAGTTTCAAACTTTAAAATGATCTATAAAAATTAGATGGAAGGCATGTATGAAAAACACACATCATGGTGGGGCCCACAGAGCACTGACCAGCAGCGAAAGGCCGGTGTCACGTGGAGTAGCCAATCCGTCTCCGCTGTACACCCTCGCACCGACTCTGAATCGGAAGAGGATTGCGTACTGAGTAAACTATGTGGGGTCCACCGTGATTTATGTATTTTATCCACTCCGTCCATCCATTTTAACAGATAATTTTAGGATTTGAGCATAAAAACGAAGTATATATAAACCTCAACTGGACCACACCATAGGAAACAGTGTCAATTGAACATTTACCGTTGAAAATTTTTTGGGGGCTACAAAAGATTTGGATCAAGCTTGTATTTGTGTTTTCCCCTCATCCATGTCTGTGTGATCTTATGAACAGGTTGGATGAGAAATAAACATCACTGTGGGCCCTAGAAAGGTTTCAACGGTGGAAGTCATTATTCCAACTGTTTCCTATGGTATGGTCTACTTGATCTTTGGGTATGCTTAAATTTTGGTCTCAACCACTAAAATAATATGAAAAAATGGATGGACGACGTGGATGGACCATATACATTCATGGTGGGCCCAACAGAGTTTACTCAGTATGATAAGAGCGTACTGAGTAACTCACAATCCGATTCCTCTTAATGGCAACTGAAGTAACGTCAACAAGTTACATGGGTCCCACCATGATGTATTTTTTCTATCCACACCGTCCATCCATTTGAATAGATCATTTTAGTGCGTGAGCCAAAAAATGAGTCAGATCCAGAGCTGGAGTGGACCCCACCACAGAAAACAATGGAGAGAGTGACGTTCACCATTAAAAATTTCTTGAGGCCCACAAGAGATGGATGGTCAAGATGATATTTGTGTTTTGCATTATTCCATATTTTCCTAGACTTATAAACAGATTAGATCACAAATAAACATTATGATGGGGTCTCAAGAATGCTACAAGTTTCAATGGTGGGCATCACTCTCTCCTCTTTTTTCTGTGGAGAGTCCACTAAAGATTTAGATCGACATCATTGCTTGTGTCATGCCCTCAAAAATTATTTTCAAATTAATGGACGGTGTAGATATGACACACACATTACCATGGGACCCACAGGACGGTGCGATTGTACATGGAGTAACGCACTACGCTCACCGTACTGTGTAAACTCATGTGAGGTCCACCACGATTTATTTATTTTATCTGCTCCGTCCATCCATTTTACCAAATAATTTCAAGGCTCTAGCCCAAAAATAAACCATATACAATGTTTAAATGGGCCACACCTTACAAAACAGTTGAATTGAACATCCACCGTTAAAATACTCTTTTTGGCCAAAGAAGTCTTTAATGATTGGATCAATATTAAATTCTTATTTTCCCTTCATCCACATCTATATGATGTTATTAACGGTTTGGATGACTGATTAACATCACTACAGGGCCAGAAAGGTTTCAACGGTGGAAATCAGTATGACCACTGTTTCCTGTGGTATGATCCACCGTTTCTTCTAATTTTTGGTATCAACCCCTTAATTTAGATGTTAAAACAGATGAACAGCGTGGATAGACCACATACATTAAAGGTGGGCCCAACTGAGTTTAATGAGTACGATAAGACCGTACTCAATGAACCACCAATAGCGTCACCATCCCTAATTCACCCCTCCCGCGTATCTTCTTCATTTTCCCCCTCTCTCACCGAGCGCGCTCCCTCCCCCTCATGCAGCGAGGGTTTCGGAGAGGATTTTTCGTTTCGTTTCCTCAAATCGGCCTGATTTCTCGCCGAATCTCCGAGAAATCTGCCAAGGCACGCTCCAATCAGCGAAGAAAGGGAAAAATCGAAGAAAATATCGAGAAAAATTCAAAGAAAAGGGGGATACAGATACTTACTTGTCGAATGGCCCACCTCCGATCACCGTTACAACCTACGGCTACAGGTAGTCTCTGATTCTCTCTCTCTCTCTCTCTCTCTCTCTCTCTCTCTCTCTCTCTCTCTCTCTCTCTCTCTCTCTCACTTTTTCTAATTCAAAATTCAAAGAAAAATCGGGTGGGTTGTATCGGCGATATCGACGATGTATCGCACGATATCGACGATAATATCGCACGATATCTGAACTTTTAGATTTTTGGAATCTTCCGAGTGTTATCGGAAGTGTTTCGTCTCGCAGTGGGCCGATACCGATAATATCGGCCGATATATCGGCCGATATATCGGCCGATAGTATCGATATTTCGATCACTGCCTACAGCAGCTTACGCCTGCGAAAAGAGAAAGAGAGAGAGAGAGAGAGAGAGAGAGAGAAACCGAAAAGAAAAAAGAGGGAAAGAAGAGAAAAGAAAAAAGAGGGAAAGAGGGAAAGAACAGAGAGAGAGAGGGAGAGGGAGAGAGAGAGAGAAGAAGAAGAAGGAGGAGGCTGCAGCCGCAGCCACAGCCGCAGCACAGCAGGCCGAGAAGAGGAAGAAGAAGAAGAAAGAGAAGAAGAGGAAAAGAAAGGAAAAAGGTAAGGGTTTTTTTTTTTCTTTTTTTCTTTTTTTCTCAAGGCCCGTAACAGCCGTTACAGGTCAGTAACAGCCGTTACGCCCGTAACGGGCCCGTAACGGCCGTTACGTGTACAAAAATGAGACTTGGCCGATATGGCCCCGTATCGTGTAACGGGTACCACCGTTACCATTACATATCAGCCGTTACGGCCGATACGTAACCGTTTTGGGACACCATGAACTGAGGATAAAAAATAGACTTTTCGCCTTGGTTCCTATGCAACTGAGGCTAAAAGGTAGACTTTTCGCCTCCGTTCCTATGCAACTAAGGCTAAAAGGTAGACATTTTGCCTCGGTTCCTATGCAACTGAGGCTAAAAGGTAGGCTTTTCGCCTCGGTTCCTATGCAACTGAGGCTAAAAAATAGACTTTTTGCCTTGGTTCCTATGCAACTGAGGCTAAAAGGTAGACTTTTCGCCTTGGTTCCTATACAACTGAGGCGGAAGATAAACTTTTAGCCTCAGTTCCTTAGCAACCGAGGCTAAAAGACACATTTAGCCTCCATTTTTTCAACTGAGGCTAAAAAATTGTGGCTGAAGGCCTATTTTCTTGTAGTGAGGGAATTCATTTGGAAAGGACTGTCACCATTATCAGCCCCACATATTTAGGAAGAGAATTTTTATTATACATGACCAGCATTTTGAACAGTGTACACTAATTTTCAATTCAAACAAGTGGGTTCCAAACCAGAATGGTTGACCGCACACTTCTTTTTTCTTTTCTTTTTTCTTTTCTTTTTTAAGATACAGGGAAGCATAAAATAGATTCTTCTTTGGTGATTTAGGGCCTGTTTGGATCCACTTCCTCATAGAGTGGGTTAAGAGTAGATTCACTACCCTCTGATTACAGGCAATTCACATTTGATGCCACTTTCCTGCACCCCAGCATACAGCAGAAGCTCTATTCATCAATTTCACCAGATCACCTTAGGAGATGAGTCCAATTTAACATAACAATATTCGCCATTCTTTTTTAACTGACAGTCATGATGCTCAAGAAGTGGTTTCCAACCATTCAGATCTGGGACCCAGTAATGCTACTATTGAGAAAGGGAAAGGTGTCATGCCATGTGGATAGACCAGCCACTTCACAAGACTGCCTTGATTACAAAGGAGCAGAAAATTCAGAATTTCAATCAAACTAGCAGGTCAGGACAGATGCAACCTATTACTAAGCTATCAATTTGATCGACCAAATAATTGAAATGTAATTGCTGTTTAATAAAAACCCAAGATCATAATTTTAAATAGAGCACCTGATCCCCTTGATTTCCAGCTGAGATAGCCAAAGAAGCAGCAGCAGAATCTGTTGCAGCCACTGTTTTCTTAGATGATTTTTTCTTCCATGGCCAACTCTTGAGATCCATCTTAGACTATATAGCCTGCAAAAAAATTAAAGTTTATAGACTATATAGTCACGAATTGAGATGGGTTTCTACTCTTCCAAGTCACACAGCAAATAATACTAAAGAATATATCTATTTCTTATACTGAAAACTTATGCATGCTTGAATGTCAATCTCATTCGGGAAAAAAAGATGGAAAACAAAACCATTGGAATATGTGCTCAGAGGTATATCAATTATAGGGATGGCAGACAGAATTCTGCAAAGACAGTTGATATATACAATAAGATGGCAAACTGAAAGTGGGTAGTAAATAATCAATCTCTCAAACAACCAAATTCACTGAGTTTATGCAATCATAGGAAGATTTAAAGAATATCAAGAAGCACCCAATGGTTACAGTGTCACTGAAACCACCACTGTCAAAATCCACAAAAAATATATATAATAAGAAAATGATAAGCAATATTTACTGGTCAGAAATTAAATCAAGTACTAAAACAAACCACTGTCAAAATCCAAAAAAAAAAAAACAGAAAAGTAAAACATATTAAGCAGATTAATTGAACAAGGAACTCAAAAGAAAATCTTACACATTATAAAGAAAACTCAAATCATGCATTAGTAATTAAAGGGATAGAAAATGGAATAATCCTGACATGAAGAGGAACAGGAAAAAAAAAAAAAGAGAGAGAGAGAAAATGGATTTAAAACAATCAGTTCATGACTATGTAAAATCAATGCCATTAGCAAATATCACACCATATGCTTTTGCTTATTCCGTATGATCCCTTGAGAATTATGAATAAGAATAATTGTAGCAATATAAGCCTTACATTCGCTTGGAAGGCTCTGATCCTTTGGATCTTCTAGCTGCAATTTGTAGATATAGAAGAAGAGGAAAAAAGAAGAGCAAGCTTGTTTAAGGTATAATGAGGTAATTTTTGCAAGTGACTGCACATATCAATCTTAGAAGAAACTCACAGTTTAGTCGGCTTAGAACTTCTTTTCTCCTGCCTTCCAATTTCTCCTTCATATTAGAAAGAGACTCGAACTGAGGAGCATATGAAACCTGTAGTTGATTGCTGAGATAAACAAACTCTCTAGTTTCCTCTTTGCAAACCCGCAAAAATCAGGCCACATATTTAAATACACCTCTTTGAAACCCAATACCAGTATAACATCATAATGTAGCAAAATTCATATGCCTCATTACCTAGAGAACAATGCAGGATATTGAATTTCTCTTTTCTTTCCTTTTCTTTTCATAATACCTGAAGAAAGGCCTCTCCAATGAAGCAGTCTGGTTAATAAATTCTATTGAACCTCCAATGTCACAAGTTATATCAGAAATTCCAACTAGTAGGCTGCCTTTCCTCTTTTAGTTCTAGCAACTGCTTGGTAGTAAGGAACCAAGGAAACCTTTTCTCCTAATACATGCAATTAACTGCCACAACCAAAACCAAGTATTATATATATATATATATATATATATATATATATATATATATATATATAAACAGAAGTTCCAAGCAATTTGGATTGGGAAGGAATAATAGAAGTCATGAGAGGTAACAGGCTTTTACAGTCCTAAAAGTCTAATCCTAGAGAATTTTGATTAAAATAACCAGAAACATAATAGAAGCAAAAAAAAAAAAAAAAAATTGCACGAGGGAATTGGGAAACCTCATTAAACTACATAATAGTCCATTCCAAAGGTTTCAGGATCGATTCTTTTGAGTTCATGTTTGAATGCAATGAAACCATGATGATGGAATTTAATAGACATAATCAGCAAAGAATCACCTGGAAAGTATTCTATCTAAGAGCTCCCCACCTTCACATAACCTGAAATATACAACAAATGAATCATGAGGATTCCAAACTACAATCTTTAATTTACACAGTTCATTTAACTCAAATAGCCACACATTATTTCCATGCACATGATAGAGGAATTTCAGTGACTATTATATCCTATTAGAACTATTCCATGATAGATAAGTTTGACACTAAAATTCAACAATGCCAAGTTCAAATGTTCCAACATCTGCCATCAATTGCATGCATTCGCTTGATCAATTACATGCTTTAGAAGCAAGTTTTTCCATTGGAAAACAATGGAGAGAGATTTCACGATTGTAGCATCCAACTGAATGGTTGGAATCATTCTGTCAGATTGATATTTGGGGTATGCTCCATTCCCAATTGGGCCAATCTGTATTGATGCAATATTGCATATGTTCCTTCAGCCTAGGGCTGTTTCAACCACTCACAATTCAGAATGCATCACAAAATCATAACATTACATCACTATAAAAGCTTATAAAGGTTCATATACCTACCCGAATTCACAAAGATCCACATAAACACACACAGAGCAGAGCTCATGCCAAAGAGAACTACCTGAACAAGTTGGTCCTCGTTTAGAGCTGACAAATTGACGAGTATTGGAAACCATCGAATAAATTCTGGTATCAAACCATATGCAATAAGATCACCACATTGATGACCTGGATAAAGTTGGATCGAATTTCAAAAAAGCAAGACAAGAAAGTCAAGTGGAAATTTTCAAAAATGTCCACCATCAGAACTAGCACAGATGTTTTCAAAAACCATCAGTCGCAATCCCAAACATTTCAAAACCATTGCTGGGTATTCTAGAAAAAGGCACAAAGAGAAGAAAAAATGCCTACCCTCTCAGCCAGACTCTGACTATCAGTAGCTTGACCCCTTCTCGTTCTCACATGGATGTAATCTTTCTTTGCTGCCTCTGAAGATTGAGCACATTGTTCGACCAGCTTGTTACCATTGCCTGAACTTGCTTCCACCTCCGCTTTTGAGTCCTCGTTCTCTTCTCCGAGTCCTGCAACTTTGAGCCGCTTGCCACTAGAGTCTGTCTGCTTAAAAACATAACCAAAAATCACATTTCCACCAATTAAACCACCAATCTCATATAACTCGTTTATCAAATAACTCCAGGTTCCAGTCACCATGAACTAAATCGTACTGAAATTATACCTTAAGTGCAGGTGGTGTGTTTGAATAATGATCAAGGACAGTCATGAACACAAGGCGTTTTGGAAACAAAATGCCAGGAAATAATCACAGTCATGAGAAACTAATCATGTTTTCCATATTACATCCAAAGAGTTATCCAGCAACGCTTGATCAAACATAGAGAATTGCAAATACCTCATCCAAAGAGCTATCCAAAAGCTCAGCAAAAGCTATGAAAACAGAATGCCAGTAAATAACGTTAACTACCCAAAATGGCTACTCCTTTTAACTGAATCTAAAGTTCAATGTAATTCTTCAAGAAAAAAAAATTGTTTTGTAGAAAAAAGGAAAAATAAATACTATTTATAACGAATGAAAAAGGTAAGTTTACCTCCAAGAGCCCACTTGTGGCTGGTTGCATTTGAATGTAGAAACATTGTGGACCCTAACATGATCCATTTCAGCTATAGAAAATAAAAATAGCTACCTTTTGGAAGTTTCAGGTGTGAATCCCTTTCTTTGTTTTTATTGTGTGACTCCACATTCAAAAAATTTCGACTATAGACTCCACATTCCATATGTTAATAACATAGCAATAGCTAAATACAATCTGTGTGCTGCCAAAAACCATTCTCAGAAGGTTAGGAGAGAACCCACCCATGAAGGGTTGGCATACACAACAGACTATAATGACGCTCGCATAATTAAGGAATGACTTTGTTTGTGCTGCATGAATAACTCTATAGTGAAGATCAGAGCTGCTACAAACAAGAAAAGAATGACAAACCTCTACCCCAAGAAGCCGCATCCTAAAAACATCAAGGGACTGCCTCTCCATATCCTGAGCACCCATGCAGATAATGCACTGCAAACCAAATCTTGCTGACTGACTGACCAATCTACTATATAACCCAAAGTGATAAAATCAAAGGCACGGACACCGGCAATGATGACATAATAAAAGCTCAATTACAATGAGAGAACAACACAAATGACAGTCAGTCAGTAACCATACTAAGAACAATGCTCTAGACTCACTTTCATTTCATGGAGTACTAAAGGTTTTACTATAAGCAAAAAGAAGGGGAGTCATCCATTAAGACATTGGAAAATGGAATTTGAATGGAGTACCGAAACTTAGAGGCTCCGTCATCATGCTTCTATCTTGCCCTTCAACAAAATCCACATCAAGAAACAGAGATGGGATCCAATTCCCAACATAACTGAAAGAGTAGTATCCATTGCTTGCTTTTTAAGAACAAAAGTCAAGGGTGAAAAAGTTTCATGCTTCAAAGCAAACAAAATATTTTGTATGAGATGCAAATTGACCTCAATGCTAATTTACGTAGAAATATCCATCAGAAACCAATCAAAACCCATCTTTCCTGAGACATGACCATGTAATCTCACTAAACGATTTTCCTTAATTTTGGATTAGATCGTTATATGGTTGAAATATGGTAATGAAATAAATAAATAGGTTCAGGATCATGGTAAGCCCAATGATCTAAATGAGAGCAGATAAGGAATAAATTGTCCAAACAAAGACTTCCTAAGACACGTCGCAAGAGGATGACGCCACTGATATGAACAGGGACAATCCAGTTTATGCTTGAGCCATAGCATTCTAGTGTTAGCTATCATTTGAAGCACCATTACTCTTTAGAGGCAATAAGTACTAACAAAAAAAAAAAAAAAAAAAACCTTTCTTTTTTTCTTTTTTTTTTGAAAGATTCTATTACTTTCCCATTTATTGCATGATTCCCACCTTTTCTACAGCAGTTATAAATAACCAGCCAATCTAGTACCATATTGGGCAACATCCAATATGATTTTTCAATCTTGCATGATTACTAAATACGTTGCTGCTGCATACAGTCACGCTATAAAGATTTAGTCGTTAACTATATTCGGCAATTGCATGCTTTGTATGCAACTAGACTGCTTCTAGACCACAATCTAATCTGGAGTCTAAAAGAAATAAAATGAGTACACAAAAGAACTCAGCTTTCCACTCCGTCTTGGATCAGCATAAGGTTGTGAACGACAACCAATCTCCATAGTCCCACCCTGTTAGTGCTGTCAAGTGCACTAGAATTCTTTATATATGCTTCCGTCTCTTCATCCACAAACGTATAAAAGCAAGCATTTCTCTTTGCAGCCTCACTAATATTTCTTGGCTGTTGTATTATGTTATAGTTTCCTGGTAAATGACATATTCATGAGGAAAGAAGAAAATTTACACTCGCTTGAAGACAACCAAACAATACAAGGAACACATATTAACAAGAATAAAATAAATAAATAAATAAAGAAGACTTCTAATGCTCATATCAGTACCAAATACAGCTGATGCAACAACAATTCCACGGCATTGCTCCATTTCAAGAATATCAACATCATTAATCCCTTAACAAATCTAATGACAAAATGTGTCAGTTAAAACACAACGTGAGTAATCAATCAATTGAAAGAAATCCCAACATTCATAGCTATGAGCAAAATCTTCTCTCTTTTCTTTTTTCCTTTTTTTTCCCTCCTTAGAAACACGCTTATAAACACAATCAAAGATATGGACGAAAAAACAATTAAACAATATCATTTTTTAGTAGAAAAACTTCACCACTTAAAAAAAAATTCATAAAACATTTAATAAGGAGATATAAACCATACCCACAGCGTACACTCATGGACTCTTTTATATCAAAAGAATCGTTCCTCTGTTGCAGAGATGGATATCCACCAAAAGAAGAGCCTCCAAATGGTGGGGGACTAATTGGAGTTTCTTCTGTAATGTATGTTAAATTCTCAATTATAGGAGACACTGATGGAGTAGTCGGCATAAGGGCCATGGCCTGCTCGATGGGAAGGTAACGGACAGGACAAGCTGAAAGAGAAAAAACAAGAAGCAACAAAATTCAGCTTCGCCATAACAACTACAATAATTTCAACATACAAATCTGAGCATTGTAGGGACTCAAACTTACAACGTGGGCCAGTCCTTTTTCTATCTGCCGGTGGAGGTGGAAGTGTGAAATTTTCACAAGGATGTCCAGAAGGTGGAAGTGCGAAATATCCATAACATACAAAGACAACCTAATTTCAATACTATGCTGGTCTTTGATAATGGTTTACACCACAATTTTCTCAACATAGACCAGAAGAAGTATCCTGTGTAAACCAACATTAAAGCAGCAAACAATGCTTTTACACTAACAGTGATGACTGAATTGCAATGCGTCTCTCCATAAGTTGGAAGAGAGGTGAAATTGTTATCAGATGTTTTTAGCCAGAGGAGTGATGGTAATGGAGGTCCAGTCTAAGATTCGAAAAGGAGCTGAAGCATGCTACCAATGCTGGTAATGGAGGTCCAGTCTACAAAATGCTTCTTAGGTCAGTGTTACACTTGCCTAATAATTTTGTGCTTCAGGTCTTGTGAATGCGTTAAAACTTCTTCAACCTATCAAGGACAAATATTCGAATGTGACGTATGCAGACTTGTTCCAATTGGCAAGCGCTATAGCTGTGGAGGTCTTTCTCTGTTGTATACTTGCGATGTTTACTCTGAAAAGATTTTATGATTGAAAAGGATTACTGACTTTCTACTTTACAATTTTTCAGGATGCTGGAGGCCCCAAACTTCCTATGAATTGAAGACCCATTAGTTTAAGAGGAAAAAAAGTAATAACAGTGACACATACTGAGAATCAGCTAACTGTGTGTGGGATTGTTGAAGGATATGCAGTTTATCAACTGCTATTCTGGTGCATCAGCCCATGAGTGGATTCACCTGCATGAAAGGCAATCCAGATATTAGATTACAACAAGAGAGAGCTAATATTGACTCAAACAAGTTTGATGTGGCTCATCAGAGTTGACTCAGACAAGGTCAGACCCAATCTGATTTGATATCATGATTTACCTCCAAATCAGCCAAGTCAGGCAAATTCAGCCCCAACTCAACTCAGGACAGAACAAGTTGGTCTGAGTCGCCAAGCTTTTTAACCAGTCTGTCAAGAGATAATTCCATGGACAAATTTCTACCACAGCCATGATTTTTTTTATAATGAAAATAAAGGATGAAATGGTATGCTAGTCAACTTGGTATAGCTTCTGATTCTACAAATTCCACTTAACATCATAATGAAACACATTAACAAAAGGGACAATATGTAAATAATGCATCAGTACATGAATGACCCTTCAATGGCTAAAAGAATAGAAACATATAATCACCTTTAGTTTAATACTCAAGGCTGCATGCATCCAGAAATTCTATTGAACAGAAAAACATGCACCTATAGCTTAATACTGAAGGCTGCATGCATTCAGAAATTGTATTAAATCAAATTGTGACAATTTTTCATTGAAAAAATCACTATGGATGTATCTCACCATTGCCCATAGTGAACCATGTCAACAGGAAATGGGCACCAGTCCTTGCCCTTTTGTTTATTTGCCCATTAGGATTCCAGACAGAATAACAGTGAGTTGATGATAGCTCATAGAGCTGTACACGAGTCGATCCGAATCGAGCTTGGCACAGCTCAGCTCGACTCGGCCAGTACCTAACCCAGCTCAAACTCGGCTCGGCTCAGTCCTTGAGCCTGTCTTGCCAGCTCGACTCAGATCGGTCAACATCTCAGGCCAGTTTGAGCCGAGTTCGAGCCTGTGCGGCATTTTATCAAACACCTGATATGGCATCCAGCAAGATCAGCCATCCCTCATCTGAACAGGTAGCCAAAAGACACCCCTACAGCTGAAGCACCCATAAAAAATCCACCTATCCTGCAACTACCAGCAGCAAGCAGACCTGCATGTTCCACTATACCAAGCTGCCACAATCAAACTGCTCTGCCACAACTACTTGAATTAGCAAACGGCAACTCAACCACAACTACTTGACTAAGCAAACGGAAACTCAACCACAACTGCTTGAAATAGCAAACAACAGCTCAAGCAATCACAATCAAACAAATCTTCTATAATCTGCATCAACCAGCAAAACAAATATCACAATTGCATCAAACAGCAAAACAAATATCCCATTTGTATCAAACAGGAAACCAAAACATCTACCCCAATTATGAGAACATCACCCCAGCTGCCAGAAGCTCCTCCCCCATGGCATAACAAGCAGCAACCAGGGTGATGTAGAGCGGGTCGCAGACACTTTCATGGCAAAGATGGAACAAAGAAGGCTCGATCGGAGGTGGAAGTGATCAGGACCGTCAGAACCTTAAAACAGTCGATATCTCGCAAACCAGAACAAGTTTTTTGACGTATCATATATGATTTTGGGGTAGGAGAAGCTACTTTAAGTAACCAACCCGCTACATTGGGTTGCCCATGCAGGATTTACTAGAAACCACAATTTTTTTGAAAAAAAAAAAGGAAACCTCAAAAAATCCTAATTGTGCCAATCTGCCCTCAATTATGCAAATAACAAGAATACTTGAAACCCTGCAAAACCCACATAAGCTCACAACGAACCCTAGAAACCACCAAATCATTCAACCAAAAAAAAAAAGAAAAAAACACCACAGAAAACCCCGAATTCTATGATTCTGCCCTAAGAACCCCGGAATCTGTTACAAATCGAGGAAAAAAACTTGAAAATCGCTGAATCTGCTAAAAGAACCTTCAAAAAGCCTGAAATTAACAATTCCGCAGCGTAGTCGTACGGAAAATCGTCGGAAAGCGTGGTCTTCATCTGTCTCTTGCTTTAAACACGCCTCGATTGCAGGAAAATGCAAGATCTGAGAAGAAATCTTGCATTTCCATGGCCATTTCCACTTGGATGTATGGATAGAGAGAGATGCTTCTGACCGAAATGAAATTGAAACGTCTCCCAACGAAAAGATAGATTGAAAATTAGGGTTTTCCTTCTAAAAGTTTAGATCTTGCTTAAGATCTACTGCCATTAACGAATCTCTCACTCAGTCTCTCTCTCTCTCTGAAGAGGGAAAAACGCATTTGATTTCGCATCGAGAGAGAGAGAGAGAGAGAGAGAGAGAGGAAGGAACAAAAATCGATAAGAAATGAGTAAGAGAATAAAAAGGAATAAAAAGTGAGGTGGTACGAGTGGTTCGGTGGTTTCCTTTTCCATGTAAAACCGTATTAAATTTCGAACGGTCTGAAGCCGTTTCTGAACTAAAACTCTTGCCGTTCCTGAATAGTGATTTTGGTGTAGTGAGTAGTGTAGAAAATAGAAAATGGATCGCGCTACCACCCCAACCTCGTAATGATACTGGCTAGATGTGGAGCCCATGAGATGGAGTCAAACCATCTAATCCATCCATGACCTGCGTCAGAAGGACCCGAAACTGATTTGGGCCACAGAAAAGAAAAAAATCTGTGAGGTAATGCCCACCCTTGAATTCCAAAGAGCATTCCCATGTCGTAAAACAGAACCTTTTTTTGGCCTAACCCTTGTAATCTGTCTTGAATGAAAGGCCTGAAGGGTCTGGATTTCATATGTACATCCGCCCTCCAATGCAGGGCATTCCCTCTCTACATTTCCTACGTGCTATGGCTGGTCAAGTCTTGGATTGGGCTGATTTATGTGGGTGGGGGTTTCTTTCGGGTTTGCATCTGATGGACGGTTGGATTTCGAGAACACATCACTGGGCCACATTCACTCATTGTTTGTCCATAACTTCAGCTACGTACTCTGCATATGCTCATCATCATCCTCTTCTAAGCCTTGTCACAATTGCAGCCATTCCACATTAGCTGTCTTGAAAAAATATACTAATCAGATGATCTAGACCATCTAATCAATGGCATTCAAAAATAGATAGACGTACAGGATGATATGCTAAATCATGGATGTTTAGAACCTTTCGATATGGCAGCAGAAAGATAGAGTGGACAGTTTACATTGGTGATGTGATGCCAATAAATCCAAGGTCTCATGCACCTAGCCCATTAGATCATTACTCCCGTCATTTCCTTAACTTAAGACCATGGTTAAGCAATGGATCCAGTCCAATTCCTTCGTTTGGTAAGGGTGGGCTTGGGCTCAAGTCCTTTTAGCTGGACCCAACCCAATGCAACTTTCCTTATGCATGTGTTGTATACGACACATATATATGGCATTTTAATCCTTAGGCAACCATTTATCTTGAACATGGACAGTTGTAAGACCTGTATCTTAGTTCGTATCGTTCCGTAAACTTTCGCGGTCTTACCGGTCGAATCCCGACAATCTTCGACCCTTAACCGATATCGACGTGCGACCCTAATTCATATGACGTCAACATGTTTCGACTCGACCTGAGTTCTGTACCATAGCGACCGCGCCGTCGCTGCGGTTCCAATGCCGCGATTCGCGCGCCGAGGCGATACCCTGGTCAAGAAATGTGGGTCAACGTTCGGTGCGAGCATTGCGAAATCCAAGAGAATCTCTACGATGTGTCACATCAATCACATCAATCTCATCAATCAATCAATCCATCAATCCATCACATGTCAAGTACACATCCCTTTCACCCATTCCCAAGCAACCACAAAAGTCAAGCTTTTCTTACAAAGCCCATACCTCTCTTACACAAAAAGTCACAAAAGTCAAGCTTTCTTACAAAGCTCATACCTCTCTTACACAAAAAGCCTCAAAAGTCAAGGATTTCTTACACAACCATCACTCACCACATCCATCCATCACTCTCTCTCTTCCTTTACAACTCTCTCTCTTTCTCATTTTCAAAATCCACTCCAAGTAACCAAAAACCCCTCCTACGTATGAGCCTCTCCCTCTCTTCCTAAACTCCAAGTGTGGCCCACCTCTTCATCCCAAGATCTCTCATCTCAACCCTCCATTCCACATCTCATCCATTGAAGTTGAAGCTAAGGAGCTAAGGGACCCATATGAGCAAGAAGATCGGACGGTGGATGCCTCTATAGGATAGTTTTCTTATTTTTATGATGGGCCAAGTGAAGCCCACCGATCAATGGTGTGGATCTCATTTGGGACCCTAAGATGTGGACGATGGCCCACTAGGATCATCATGATCATTCCATGATGGGGCCATTCTCCATGGACCCCACCATGATGTTTATTTTCTTTTGAAAGGTCATCTAGACCGTCCATATTGGTAGGGAAAGGATCCCCACCGTTGATTCTAAATTTTGATGGCCCCATATATTAAAGGACCCACTTGATTGTATGATTCATTGCAAGGGAGGGCCCATAGTATCGGGGTCCCTCCATCACAAGCGTGTCCCACCCTCCATCTCTCTCTCTCTCTCCATCTCTCTCTCTCTTTTTATTTCTTTTTATTTTATTTTATTTTATGGGGTAGTGTGGCCCACTTGAATGGACCCCATCATGAGGCACGTGTTCTATCCTAACCATTTACAAGTGGGGCCCACTTCGTATGCGTTGTATCCGTACAGTCAACCATGAGGTGGCCCACTTAATCAGGGCCCACCTCAATGCTCAATACGTAAATCGTCCAGCGTCTGGGACACTGGACGTCTCTGTTGAAAAAAAAAAAAAAACAAACAAAAATCTGCTTGTTATTCAAGCTTTATGGGTGTCCTACTCATAGGCCCCATTTTGATGTATGTATCCAATCCACGCCGTCCATCTCGATTCCCAGATCATTTCAGACGTTGAGCCCAAGATTGAAGGTGATTCGAGTTTTTGGTGGGCCATAACATAGCAAACTTTGGTGGTTACCGTTGAAAGGTCGTCTAGTGTTTTCATACGCCCAAAATTTTTGAACTTCGGACTCATTTGGTTTGTTAAGAGCTGAAGAATCCAATGGACGGACTGGATTAATTTGATATGGGCCCCACCTGTGGAAAACCACAGAAATACTAAGACAGAAAAGAGAGAAAAGGGAAGGGAGCAGCCCTTGCTGCTCGTGTCAGACCAGCGCAGACGCTGCCTGCGCTGTTGCCAGTGACGGGCGGACGTCAGGGACCCACGGCCTCCAGCCGTGGGCCCCACCTTGGTTTTTATATGCCATCTAAGCCGTTCATGAGGTGGGCCCTCTCCAAAATTTGGCTTCATCAAATACTCAGGTGGCCCACATCATAGGAAACAGTGGGGTTGAACCTCTACCATTGAAACAGTTTTTTTTGGGCCCACATAAGTTTTAAAACAATCTGAAATTTTTGTTTTCCCTTCATCCAGGTATGAGTGACCTTGTGAAAGGATTGGATGGTGTATAAACATCGTGGTGGGCCCCACATGGGACCCACAGTGATGTAGTGTTTTATATCCAGGACGGTGGAAGCCCACCTTATATTTGTGTTTTACCTCCACCGTCCAGCGGACGGTGGAGCCCACCTTGCGTATGTGTTCTTCACGCCACCCCCCCCCCCCCTCCCCTGGCTGAACAGTTTGGATGGAAATAAACATAGCAGTGTGCCCTTTGCCATTTTGGATGAAAATTAAACATTTCAATGGGCCTCTAGGCCTGCGGGATTAGGCCCATTTGATTGGTAAAAGGCCTATGGATTTAGGACCACATGATATATAACGGCCTATGGATTTAGGCCCATCTGATATATAAGGCCTATGGGTTAGGACCATCTGATTTACAAAAGGCCTATGGGTTAGGCCCATTTGATTTATTTAAGGCCTATGGGTTAGGCCCATTTGACTTATAAGAAGGCCTATGGGTTAGGCCCATTTGATTTGAATATGGCCTATGGGTTAGGCCCATTTGATTTGAATAAGGCCCATGGGTTTTGACCCATTGCAATGCATTTAAGGCCCATTGGTGTGGCCCATTGATGTGACCCATTGATGAATAAAAGGCCCATATGATAGAGCCCATTTGATGTATTTAAGGCCCAATGGGATATACCTAAGGTCCATTGCAATGTGTGAGCCCAACACGGATTATGTAACGATGTTTACAATGATCGTGCCTTGGGAGCAATGTTGGTTTGACGTCCACATTGCGAGTGTAATGTTGGTTGGATGTCCACATTACGACTCTCCTTAGGGCCCATTGCTAGGGCCGTACTTATTGTGTATAGGCTATCCAGGCTCATCTCCATTGTAAGGATAGTTCATCTCATTATAATATGTTTAGTATAGTTTCATGACTCATGATCATACGCATCATATGTATGCTTGACGTGAGAATTGTCTGATCATAGCATATGCATTCGGGTAGGTTGTTTATGGGCTCCCGGTTAGGCGGTGCTGCCCGACATGAGCGCACGATATGCGCAGGATTTGTTGCATGATTAGATAGTGTGATTCATGCATTTCGCATTGTGTGACATGGTTATTACGCCCTAGCGACATCGGGGCCGTAGCCTCCACAGACGTATCGTGGTTGGCAGGATTGGATACCGGAAATCTCGTTCTACATGGGGTGCTATAGATATCTCTGGGTGAAAGTCTCTAAACCCTTATGGTACCAAGAGGTTGCTCCAACGTCTAGACCAAGTGGGTAGATGAGCGTTGGGTGCCGATTATCAGACGGTTGCACTCTCCACTGTGTCGTGGTCGGTTGGAAAGGGGTGCGGCCTTACCCACCCGAAAGTAGGGGGCAATGCTAGGCTGAGTCTGATCAGCTCGAGGAATGGGTCCGCTATCGACGAGTCGCCCCCGATATTGGCAGACGGATAGTGAGGTCTCTTCCACTTACCTTATTACGTGCGATGTGGCGACAATCTGGTTTAGAGTGTACTAGACCCCGGTGATATCCCATATTTGAGCTGTATTGATGTGTGGATATAGATGAGGATCTGTATGCTTGAGTTGCATTGCACATCGCATGGCCTTGTGATGGCCGATACCATTCATGTCTTGCATTACATAGCTTTAGTACGGCTCATGATATTATGGATCCATCTGCATATTCCGCATTACTCTGACATTGCATGTTCATATTACTATCTTGCGCACACACTTTCACCACCCTCTAAGCTTTCTATAAGCTTATACACGACTGTTACGTACAGGTGACGTTGGTTCACAGCAGCGCTAAGGCAGGAGCACGTTGCAGATCGTTTTGGAGTTTTTGTTCTTTACCATTGTATTTCCCTTTATGCTCATTGTACCTGTAAAGTTTTTTATCATAGTGGAAATGTAATGAAGTTCTTGGTTGTTGTTTGTGGGTTATGCCTTTGGTTGTGCTTATTACGAATCAAACTGACGTTGAAAATCCTCCTCGTAGCATCCCAGGATCGGAACCTGACGAATGGGCGTTAGAAGCCGAGAATGGGGTTCTACGGACGTTGTCGGCGCCGGATTCGGTGATCGAAAATTTTGTGAGCGTGGTTTCCGAGTTTAGGGCGTGACAACAGTTGATTTCATTTCTCTAAAATTATTTCTTTTCATGCATGGTCTAGTGGATTAGAAAATTTTACAAGGACCTTACTGATTTTCAGTCGGTTGGATTTGGATTTTGAAGATCTGATTGACTTGTCTACTAGAGTGACAGAATATGAATGGCTCCTACGAGAGGAGAATCTGTGGAAGAACGCATCCCCTTGGGACAATACCATGATCCCAATTATGAAATTATGATGGCCAAAATCAACTTTAAAAAACCTTTTATTTGCACTGCCTTAACAAAAACAGATGATGAATCTTATGCTCAAAATTTAAATGACGCCAAAGAATTTTCAGAGCATGGAAAACATTTCTCATCTGATATAACTAAGGCCAATAAGATATTTTTACCTCATTTATTTTTCATTTTTATTTTTAAATAACATTTTCATAGAAAATTTAGGATCTATTTCCAAATTTATTGTTTGTTATAAAAAAAATTTGAAGTAGTCATTGGCATGTGCCATATTAACACAGGGCACATATGAAACACTTGAAGATGGACGATTGGCACATGTAGATGCTTAGGTTTAATTATTTGTGTTACATATGATATGCTAGCACATGTGGCATACATGTAAGGTGCAAGCTTAAGATAGATAGTGGCACATGTAGCATAGTGGAACATGCATACACAACAAGATATGAGGAATGATACATTAGCCCATGCAACTCATGCGAGGTACTTTGTACATGTGAGACCCAAGTAAAAAATGGATGGTGACAAATGTGTTGTAATAGTGCATATGCTACACAATAAAAGATGGACACTGAAAAGTTGGCAAATGTGGATCATTTGAAGCACTTTGTACATGTGGTGCCCAAGTGAAGATGGACAATACCAGCACATGTGGCATAGTGGCATGTGTGCTACATAATAGAAAATGGACAATGAAAAGTTGGCACATGCAGCACATTTGACATGCTTTATACATGTGGTTCCCAGGTGAAGATGGATGGTACCACATGTGGTATAGCGGCATGTGTGCCACACAACAGAAGATGGACAATGAAAAGTTGGCATGTGAGACCCATTTGAGGCGCTTTGTACATGTGGGGACGTCTAAGTGAAGATGCATGGTAGCAAATGTGAAATAGTGGCAGGTGTGCTACACGATAGAAGATAAACAATGGAAAGTTGGCGCATGCAATACATGTGAGACACTTTGTGAATATGGGGTCCAAGTGAAAATGGATGGTGCACACGTAGCATAGTAGCACGTGTGTGGCACAATAAAGGATGAATAGTGGAACATTCACATATGTTATGCATGTGAGGTGATTGGAGACATGTGAGGCAATTAGAGATAGGTAGTGGCACTTGTGTATTTAGCTATAGAGAAATTCATTTTGCTTCAATTGTGGGAAAATGGGAATAAATTTGTTGATTTTTAATTAAAAGGAGGAAATGAGAAATGATGTTTCTCACTAATTCCTACAAAAAAAATAAAAAGTCTTCACAAATAATAGAAAACTGTTTTAAGGGAAATTTATGTTACCTTACTTTTCCTTTCAATGAATATAAACTGGCCCTTCTAATTCCTTCACAAATTAAAATGCCTAAGTAGTGCTTTTTAGGGGTAATTACAGAAGTAATTAATTTATTATTTTCATTGAAACATAATAAAGTTAGAAAGTTTTGGGGCTAACGTGGTATGTGTATGACATCCAACCTATTAAACACATACCCAACCATAATAATCACATCAACTAAAAATCTTTTGGATTGAACCACTAGATGGGTTAAATGTTCATTTTGATGTTTTCAAGTGGTGTATTTTTTTCATAGTATGGCTCACCTTATATTTAGATTGCCTAAAATTTTCATTCTCTAAACACCCTGGTGTACATTTGTTGGGCGGGTTGGATATATAAAAATATCATGTGGGCCCCACAATTCTCCACTTTATCACTTTTAAAAGAAAAAAGTGCCAAGCGAGAGAGATGCTTGGGAGAGTAGTGGTAGGAGAGCCCTCTCACAACCTAGGGTTTGCATTATATATGAGATGTAAGACAGAGAATTGGGCCTAAAGGTGGTCCCAGACCTAAAGATAATCCAAATGGTCCTATTTTCTACACTCCCCCTCAAGCTAGGCATATATATTATGCATACCCAACTTATTACAAATTTGTACTCCCATATCCCAAGTTAATGCTTTTGTAAAAATCTCTTAGTTAGTACTTTGATTGAACATGTTTGATGACGATCTCTTTAGATGCGACTTTCTCTCGAATGAAGTGACAGTCCACCTTTACATGTTTCATCCTTTCATGAAATATTGAATTATTGACAATATGGATAGCTGCCTAGTTATCACATTAATGAAAGATCATAGAAGAGATGTCAAAAGGTCTAAATTCTTAAAGAAGGGATGTCACTCAAATCATTTCACAAACTGTGTGGCCCATAACCCTATATTCAGCCTCAGCACTGGATCTAACCAATACATTCTTTTTCTTGATGTGCCACGTCACAAGATAACCTCCAATCAAAGTACAATATCCGAAGGTGGAACGTTTATCAATCACAGATCTAACCCAACCTACATCCGTATATCCATTAATTAATGCGAAGATGAGTATTGGACTAATATAATTAACCTTGTCCAAGAGTCCCAAGTAGCGCAGAATACGAACCACAACCTCCCAATGTGGTACTCTTAGCTTATGCATAAATCGATTAACTAGTCTCACAGAAAAAGAGATATCTGGTCCAGTTACCGTAAGATAGATTATTTTTCCAACTAGTTGACAATATCATTCGGGTTCTTTAAATAGGTCCCCTTAATCATCTACCAATTTACTATTTAGCTCCATTGGAGTGTCACATGGTCTATATCCTAGCATTCATGTCTCTTCCATATTATACTTTCAATGGTTTAAAGTAATTCCAACAGTTGACCATGCACCTCTATTCCAAGAAAGTAACTCAAGGTGCATGCCTAGATCCTTGGTTTGGAATTGCTACTAAATATATAGCATTTGACGTCAATAATTCCATGCTCATAGCTACCTATGACTATGATGTCGTCGACGTACATAGACAATCAAAATCACAATCCTTTTCACGATTCAGTTTATATATGAAAATTGAATGATTTACACAACAATAATGGAAAGTAGTATAAATAAGAGTATCACTAAACTTCTCGAACCACGCAATAAACCTCGGGCAATGAAGTTTATAAACACTCCCCCTCTCCCCTTGGGCAATGAACCCCGAGAGTTATTTCATGTAAACTTCCTCTGAAAATTCATCATGTAAGAAGGCATTCTTCACGTCCAGTTGATAAAAGGGGCTAGGATCTGTTAGCTGCAATTGAGATGAAAACTCGCACCCAGTTTAGCTTAACCACACAAGAGAGAATATCTCCTCATAA
Source organism: Magnolia kwangsiensis (assembly GCA_037074715.1). NCBI lineage: Eukaryota > Viridiplantae > Streptophyta > Magnoliopsida > Magnoliales > Magnoliaceae > Magnolia > Magnolia kwangsiensis. Next base: position 110,940,099 of record CM073582.1, on the reverse strand, counting down.
TCTAACTCAAATGTTTGTGTATAACCTTTTGCCAGGAGAGTACCTAAGAAAGGTACATTTTATGTCTCTCGAGTCTATTTTATGTAATGGGGTACCAACACTATGAAGAAATGTAATACACCCAAACACACATGGTGGAAGAGAGAATGACTTTCTTCCGGGGAATAAAAGAGAGAAGGGTGTATACCCATGCAAAATAGAAGATGGTTGGCGATTTATAAGATAACAAGCCATTAGAACTGAATAGTTCCAAAGATACTTTAGAACATTCATATGTATCATGATGGAGCGAGCCACTTCCAGAAAATGTGTATTCTTATGTTCAACAACACTGTTTTGTTGCAATATATATGGGCATGATATTTGATGTGTAATACCGAAGTAATATAGGTAAGTCTAGAAGTAACTAGATAGATACTCAAGAGCATTATTCGAATGTAAGAATTTTACTTATTTTTAGAGTTGAGTTCTAATTTTAGCATGAAAATATTTAAAACATCCAAAAATCTCCAACTTATCATAAAGCATATAGACCCATGTCACATGGGAGCAATCATCAATGAATGAAACAAAATATTTAAAATTACTCAAACTTGGGATCTAAAAGGGTCTCCACACATCTGAATGAACTAATGCAAATAATTTAGTTTCATGGTTATTAATTTGAGAACTAAAACTAGACCTACTGTGTTTTGCCAACTAACATGGTTCACAATTTATTGGAGAAAAATAATAAGCTAGAAAGAAGTTTACGAAGAGACTCAAGGGACGAATGTCCAAATCGGGCATGCCATTTGAGAGTGTTCTGCTCCAAAATGTTGGTAAGTGCACATCCATGTCTACCTTCTTTTTTCTTTTCTTTTCTTTTTTCAAAAATAGGGGGGCAGAAGCCCCTTCAATTCATATAAACGAGATCTTTACAAAATTTCGAGAGGTCCCAGACAAAAAGCTATGGGCCACTCCTATCATATCCCCTCTAGAAACAAAAACTGAAAAAAGAAATTGAAGCTAGACTCTAGCTAAAAGATACACTCATATGCAAGCCGAACTAAGGCCTTCTTAGAGATCCAAGGCCAAAGTTATCCAAGACAAGAGCACCTCTGATGTGTCTAGGGAGATCTGAAGAATTTATGAAGGTTCTGTCTGGGCATCCCTCACTTGCCAGTCTGGGTAAGGCATCCGTCACAGCATTACCTTCCCGGAAGATGTGCACGAAAAGAAGATTCAGGGAATACCTTTTGGCAAGAATTTCACCCATCGGGTACCAGATTTTTCAAGAACAGGCCGGAAGCTGATTCTCTGCCGCTTGGATGAAAACATTGGAGTCCGACTCGACTATGACATTGGCCAATCCCAATCTAAAATAAATGTTAATGCCGTCATTCATTGCCTGCTCAAAGTAATAGTCCTCAAGATTCACGCCTCCTACCAATCGTCGCCCATGTCTTGAGATCCTAAAAGACATAATGAGACGAAGGAAAATATGTTATAGAATAATTCATTTGTTTTGTAATTTGACTGAGAGAAAAAAGACTAAAATGAAACTTACGAGAAAATAAAATATATAAAAGAGTTATGTTCTCTCTATGATGTACTTTTCCTTTTCCATAAACATCAGGTAAGGAACCATTAGCTAAAGAAATAGGAGAACAAGTAATAGACTCATTAAGGGTGGACAAGAGAGGATGAATACTTTTCATGTGGTCCATGGCCATTGAATCAATGACCTAAGGAGACATACCAGTCAATGCGAGGCGTTACCTGAGTTAGCCAGCGATGTAGATGAAGTGGCAATTGAGTCTGCACTTGTGTCCTTGCTCAATAATTTTTCAAGTTTGGCCCGAACAATGGATTGCATAGTATCACTTAGATGAGGAGGAATAGTAGTACTGGATGTCCCCTCTTCTTGGTATGAGGGTGAATGTGCGTCATGAGGAGTCAGACCCCCATTTCATCGAATTATGGTTACTTTTCTTACAATATATGCAGTAATGTTGTTTTCTTGGAAGAGATCAGGAGCTATCACTAGAGGAAATGCTTCCACGTTCTCTGTTGCTAAAATGTCCCCTATATTACGGTTGTCGGCCACCACAAGTATTATTACCCATAATAGAGATATTATCATTTGAATGATGTGATGAAGAGGATTCTAAAGGATTTGGGACCCTTAGCATACATACAAACACTTCAAATAATGTTGGCGTCTTCTCACTTGCCAAAAGTTGTGTTGTAGTAGGGTCTAAGTAGGGTTGGACCATAGTAAGGAAAATAGCTACACAAATCCCTTCCCTCTGGCATTGCTGAGTTACAATGCCCTAGGTAAAGGGATTATGTAAATTCTACTCTTCAACAAGCCCACAAAATTTGGTACGTACAATGGTCATTAAAATTGTTTCCTTATCTCATAATTTGAAATTTCTAAAAAATATCCTATAAACTCTGAATATTATTTTTGTTGGAGTAAAGTTCCTAAAGATTCTGCCAAATCTCCTTTGAGTTATCACCATACATAATAGTGTGATAGACATGCTCTTCCATGCCATGGAAGAGCTAGTGCATCACCTGATAATCTTCTTCCTTTCATTTGGATAAGGAATTTGAGTTCTATGAAGGCGCACTCCCAGTTAGATACTTCAATTTTCTTTAAAGGATAGGATAAGATTCTGTCAAATCTCCTTCCAGTTATCACCATACATAACAATGTGATAGACATACTCTTCCATGCTATGGAAGAGCCATGTTCATCACTTGATAATCATCTTCCTTTCATTTGGATTGGGAATCTAAGTCCTTTGAAGGTGCGCTCTCAATTAAATACTTCAATTTTATTTTAGAGGTCAGGAAAATCTAAACTGATCCGACCCAGAGGAGATCATTGCTCACCCCTTGTAATTTTAAAGAAGATATATGTTGAACATCAGTTTTCACATCTATAATTTGGAACGTCATTCTTCCTAATGACAATGATATAAAATTGATAAACTATCTCTAAGCAATCGAACAGAAAGCATAATCAAAAAATCAAATAAGGAGTACCATCAAGATGGATGCAAACCACGTCGGATGATAATGTGTAGATGAATTTAGTGACGAAGAGATGTCTAGCTACAAGCAATGATCAATGACCATGAGCCACAATACATGCCAATGCTCTAATCAGTGACAACAGTCACAATGAGTAATCAATGATGCGGTCCAACAACGATTAACAAGCCACCACAAATCTATCTAGCAGAAAACGGAATGCCCAACACATTTGATGGTACCGTTGATCTAGGCTACGTGCACGAATGGAGAGTGGCCCACAACAACGCATGTGAAAACGGAATGCCCAACACATTTGATGGTACCGTTGATCTAGGCTACGTGCACGAATGGAGAGTGGCCCACAACAACGCATGTGATGATATACCATTTTCGTATGTGATGATATACCATTTAACAATCATATATTATAGATGATCTTAGACACCCACGTCACTTGATGAAAGCAATAGGAGGACCACATTACAACATATCAGCATACAACAATAACAAGGCATCACATTCTCTATTAATGGCAGAAAAAAGTTGCTCTAGTTACGCCATTAATGGCGGTCACAAATGCAAAACCCAACTAGTTATGTGGTTTAGAACAGATCCGCCATGCTATTTTACATGCTCAAAACAGTAACAATGGAGGTGGGGCAAAGACAGCTCCAATAGTTAAAGATTGCAAGATGTTATAACATTTGGTAGATTAGAAAACCAACTTCTCTAATACCACATTGATTTGGAAGAGAAGATTATGAGAGTGAGAGAGAGAGGCTTAGGAGAGTAGCAGCCGTGAGAGCCCCCTAATAACTTAGGGTTCGCATTTTATATGAAATGTAAGAAAAAGAGCGTTAACCCGAACGGTCCTATTACTATATGGTGAACATTAAGTTAATTTCATAGCTCAAAAAACACTTCTCCCACATTTCAGTCACACTAGTCATTATTTGGTAGAATCCCAATTTGTGAGGAATTTTATGGTAAAAATCTTTTTAAAATATGGGTAAAAGAATTATTTTGGGAACAATGATTTTGTTAAATATAGATGATTTTGTGATAAAGTAGCCAAAAAAAAAAAAAAAAATTGAATGGTGAAATTTTCACATATTCTCCCACTCTTCTCACAATAATATCAAATTTATAATCTTTCTGCCAGAATTTTATGATATTTGCAAAATTCCATGATATTTGTCACAATGTTAGCAAACCTCTTCGATCAGGCCCAAAGCATCAGCCAAGGAAGCCAAAATAACGTTGACAAAAGAACATAATAGCTCTAGCACGATTATGAGAAAAACAAAAATACTCCAGTAGAGTGGGATGGTTGATAGACAGGCACTGAGAAGTTATGCACCTGGAATGTAGCTGATTCAAGTTAAACCGTTCAAATTATGGCCTCCACTTTAGATGGATGGTAAAAACAAAAATTACGCTAATTTCTTTTACTTATTGGTCGAATTTTTTTAATTAGTAGTCCATATTTTAAATAACAAATTTTCATTAATCAGATGTAAGGATAGAATCCCAAATTTTGGACGGTTGAATTTAAGTTTGCGTTTGCCACGTGTACATTTTCTGAGTGCCTGTTTAAAGTATCTAATTCTCCTGTTAATTTTCCATGAGTGATCTGAGCCTTTAATGTCCAACACGTCAGACCATAAAAGGTGTCTAGATGCATCCATTGTACACATGTTGGACCAAAGGTTTGGTGACGTGGACCTTTAAATATTAGGGAAATTTATCAAAACCTTTCACTAATTTTAAAATGTTTTCAAGAAGCTACCTCCTTGTATAATTATCATTTTACTATCTTAAGTTGCATTTTATTTAACCACAGGTTGGGTAGACGTATGAGCAAATGGGCCAGCTGCTAAGATGGGATCCACTTTGATGTCTATGTAAATCCATCCTAACTATCAGGTACATCAACTCTTCTCAGGCAAAAGTCCCAAAAATGACCACCATCTATAATTCAAGTGGACCACATAATTATAAATAGTGTAGAGGGCAACAATCACCCTCCAAATGTTCCACCTGAATCATGGATGAACCTTATTTTAGGTCCTAAGCCTAAATTTAATGTGGCATCTAATGCTTTGAATGGATTTCATATAAACATCCTAATGGACCCATTAAAAGTCAAGGGTGAACGGCTCTCTGTCAACTATTTTCTTTGATGTGTTGCCCACCTAATTACACGAGTCGGCATTATTTTTTGACTCGTCTAAAGTAGGATTACACATCTAAGGGCCTATTAATTTCGGCCGTGGTATCAAGCCAGATTAGATGGAATTGTATTACTAATCTCACTTTGGAATTCAGGATGTCATGTTTGGAAGGTGTGTAGATGAAATCAAAATTAGCTTTATATGCTTTGGAATATGAGCCTGTGTTAGAAAGGGTGATGAGAATGCCTATCATAATTCAATATTGCTTTCCAGATTCGTCTGAAATAAAAAAAACATAATGTATCTATCCCGCCTAGCACTATCCGAATCCAGCGAATGGATGTGGGATCCACATTAGGAAGTTATGTAGGTCTCACTATGATGTATGGGATATATTCAGACCATTCATCCATTTTCCAATATCATTTCAAGCATGGGCCTAAGAAATAGGCAGATCCAAAGCTCAAATGGACCACACCATAAAAAACAATGGGGATTGACCGCATACCATTGAAAACTTCTTAGGGGCCAGAGAAGTTTTGGATCAATATGATATTTGTATTTTCCCTTCATCTAGTTCTTTGTGACCTCATGAACAAGTTGGATAGCAAATAAACATCACCGTGGGCCCTAGGAAGGTTTCAATGGTGGACATCACTGTCCCTACTGCTTACAAGTGTGGTCCCTACTGCTTACTACTGTTTTTACTATGTGTGACATGTGTCACAGCTCAATTGCGTCGGATTCAGTAGTGACCCCTACAGTATTTATGCCTGTGCTGGAAAAGCTCCGTGGACCACAGAGATGTATACGTTTTATCCACACCGTTCATTCATTTTGACAGTTCATTTCAGGACATTACCCCAAAAATAAAATAGATACACCATGGGAAATAGTGTAATTAAATGACCACAGTTAATAATAATAGTAGTAATAATATCTTGAAGGATACAAAGGTTTTGGGTAAGTTGATATAGGTGTTTTCCCTCCATCCAGGTGTATGTGATCTAATCAATAGATTGGATGGTAAATAAATATTACAGTGGGCCTTAGGAAGTTTTTAATGGTGGTAGTTCAATCCACATTGTTTCATAGGTGGGGTCCACTTGAAATTTGGATGTGCTTAGTTTTTAGGCTCATGCCCAAATGAAGGAAAAATGAATGTATGACTGGATAAAACTAGGGGTGTACAAGAACCGAGCTAGCTTGGTCAACTTCCTCGACTCAACTCAAAAAAGCTCCAATCGGCTCGATTCGAAGCTGAGTTCAATCCGAGTTGGGTTGGTTTTTAGAACTCAAAAATGAGTTTGAGTCAAGTTCGAACTGGCCCAGCTCGACTCGACTCAATATATAGCTCAAACCTGGTTCAACTCGGTTACTTAGTATAAAAAGTTAAAAAGCCCCAGCATTTATCCCTTTTTAATTTTCAAAAAATAAAGCAATGAGTACTTTCTAATGTTGCTCACCAAGTGTTTAATGAAATGACTCAACGAAGTGTCGGCTGGTGACAAGGAGGGTATATTTTATCAAACAAATTCATCTTCTTTTTATGTTGCTTATAATGTGTTTGATGAGATACCTATAAAACCGCAGCTGGTGTTTTACATTCGGTAAGGGCCTGTTTGGACGGGCACACTAGATGAGATTATAAGGGATTAAGTGGGATTAGAAGATAGATTTCAAGATTGGCAAGGTATGCCCAAATAGACATGGGATCGTGATCCCGGGATATAGGAATCTCATGGATCTTAAGACAATCCACTGACATCACCATCATTACCTTAAATCCCATCTAATCCATCCTAATCCCTTCAAAATTGCTTGGACGTGTTTGGTTAGAAGGATTAAAAGAGATTAGAAGGTTTAATTCCGGATTTGGCCAGTGTGCTCAAACAGACCGGGTATAGCAATCCCGGGATATAGCAATTCCATGGATCTTAAAGACAATCTACTGACATCACCATCATTGCTTTGAAATCTGTGCAATCCAGTGTAATATCATCTAATCCCATCAAACGTGCCTGTCCAAACATGCCCTAAGATTTTGAAGGTGCGGTCTATGCATTTACAAAACTGTTATATAGGTAAACTCAGCTCAATCTTACCTTGAACTCCACTCAAGCTCAACCGAAATTAACCCGAGTTGCTAACCGAAGAAAGTGGGCCGGCCAATCAGGCACGAGTACCGAGCCAAAGTTGAGCTGAGGCCAGGTAGTGGCCGAGCCAAGTGGAGCTGAGGCAAACTCGACTGGGTTAAGTCGACATATATAAAAATGCATACATCGTGTGAGTGCCTACGGTGCTTTTTACAGCACTTACGTCAGCGCGGAGGGATCGCTACTGAATCCAAGTCAAGCCCAGATGATGCTGTCCCCACGGAGGGTGGCAGGGGAATGATTGAACAATTGGTCACCGTACGCTCGAGCTGCCTGGGTGACACTGCCATGTATGAGTTCCATCCAACCCGTCCATTCGATAAGACCGCCCACGTTAGGCCAAGAAATCCAGCCTGGCCTAGAACTCAGGTGGGCCACACCAGAGGAAAGCTGGGGACATTTGAGAGGGCGACGCCCACCATGTAAATTCCAGATGGGATGTTGTGGGGTACTGTGTTGTGTACGTGTCATCCAACCAGTGATCATCAGGTGTTCTTTAGCTGAAAAATTCACGAGGATGCACACCAGATGTTCCAGTGGAGAATTGGATCAGAAGGATTCTTTAGATGTACGGTTATCACGAGGATGCACACCAGATGCACGGTTTGGATTCCTTATAAATATCATAGGTGTGCCCCACACGTCTGGAACGTACAGTAATTAATACGTCAGAACGTAGGTGATAATTCGGACGCCGTTTAGCTGCCGGCATATTCGCTAATGAAGTGACGTCACCAAGTTTTGTGGGGCCCACCATTATGTGTGTTGTATCCACACCGTTTATCTGTTTGAAGAGCTCATTTTAGTGCAGAAAAAAAAAATTGAGGTAGATCAAAAGATCAAGTGGACCCACCATAGAAAACAGTGGGGACAGCAACGGCCACCGTTGAAACCTTCCTATCCCACCATGATGTTTATTTGAGATCTAATCTATTCATAAGTTAAAGATGGACATGTACGAAGTAAAAACACAAGTATCAGCTTGATCGAAAGCTTCTATAGCCCCTAAAAAAAAAATTCAATGGTTGGCGTTCAATCCTAACTTGAGTATTTGATCTGCCTCATTCTTTAGCTGAGGACTTAAAATATTCTTTACATGTAGATGGACGGCGTGGATACAACACATACATCAGGGTGGGCCCACATAACTTGGTGACGTCATTTTAGTAGCGAATTCGCTACTATGACAGTATCTAATTTGCGTCCATCTGGGATTTGGGATTGGATATCATGTATGGCCTTTTTTTAAGAGGTCAATTGCCTGGGCGTCAGCTGTGGGGCCCACTGATATTCTCGTGAGAAATCTACTCCGTTCATCATTTTTTAAATGCTCACAGTAGAATAGTAATTCATACCTGAGGCAGATCTAAAACTCAGATGGGCCACACGACAGGAAACGGTTGGAATGGAAACACCTACCATTGAAACATTTCGGGAGATCATTGTGATGTTTATATGCCATCCAAACCTTTTGTAAGCTCACTACTACTCGGACGAACTGTACGCATAAATATCATCCTGATTCAAAAATTCCTGTGGCTCTCACAAAGTTTTCAATGGTAAGTGTTCAATCCCTGCTATTCCCTATGGCGTGGTCGGCCTGAGTTTCAAATCTTTTTGTTTCTTGGAGCCTCACCCTTTTGTTAGCTTGCGAAACCAAAGGACGGAGTCGATTTTCCACGGGCATGTCTGTGGGCCCCAGATAAGACTCTACTACCTACATGAACGTACTAGGCACGGGCAATTGCGTCCCATTTTTTTAGTATTTCACGTAGGGAGAAATGCTCTCTTGCACGTCCTCTTCGGGCTTAAAGTTAAAGTTAGGGCTGAGAGCTGGGTTAGGCTCGGGCATGATGTATCCAGTTTAGATTTGGTCTCAGGCTATATCAATAATAACCCAATAAAACTTGGGTAGGGCTCAGGTTGCCCGACCTAACCTGAGCCCAATCAAAATATAAGTTATAACAGATGATTATGTGTGGTTTGTTTGTGTGGAAGGCATAAGAATTTCCTGTAACATTGGGTCTTATTGGTCTACGTCATTTCTGATGATCGGAGCTAATAAGATACATTAGATTTTTCTCTCAAATAGATTGTGTGCTACACAACATGACTTTTAAATAGGTAGTTGTCTTATATTTTAGCTTGTTTGTTTTTAAAAAAAATAATAAAATTTTTTCAATAAATAATTATATGTATAATTTATAAAATCATACGTACAAAATATAAGACGTGCATTAAAATATAATAGAATAATGTAATAACGAAAATATTAGCATATATCCACCTAATCAACCCGACGAAGCCAGCTTGGATTGAGCTTGGGTTGAGAATTTTCAACCTGATGTTGGGTTAGGTTGGGATAGGATTGAGGTATAGGAACTTTGGTTTATAAGCTAGCATTTGAGCACTAACCCGACCAAACTTGCCCCAGTTTCAGCCCTAGTCACGATGCTCTAGTTGTATTAGGCCACTTAAAAATAGACCAATTTATTGATCCTGACCACTCATTAGTTTGTGTTGTGTAAATATGACACTAATCCGACAAATATTAGCCATTTAATTAGTGGACTTTAACATGGACGGTCAAGTTAGTTTTCAAAAAAAGAGTTCAATCAACAATTTGGTTCATCTATTTGTTAGGTTCCACATAAATTACTTATGATTCTAAAGAATCACTTTTGTTAAGCCATCTTAACCGTCCAATTCATGAATTGGCAAAAAGGATGGTTGTTGAAAATAAGTCCAAACAAAGGATGGAACAAAGGATGGAATGAATCATCCAATCAAGTAGTTCAGAAAATAGATTCTAGACTTAATAGGCAGTTCAGGTCCATTGATTGAATTGTCAACTTGAATCAGTGCAACTAAAAGAATTACACATCCCTTTACAATTTTACTCCCTTACTTTTCAAGTGTTCATTAGATTCACATGGTAGGACATAGCATGGGTATATGCTCACCACCATGTGATCACCATTGTGGTTCATTAATGGTTGATCACTACTATTTCTTATTTATATGGTCTACCTGATTATTGGATCTGCTTCGTTGTTTGGATAATTCCCTAAAATGACATGAAAAAATGAATGGATAATATGACGTGGATACAAAATACATACATCAAGGTGGTCTCATGGTAATTAGGACCGCACCATTGTGAGTCTAGGGTCTCACCTAATCTACTTCCCATTGAAGTTTCACTATGCTTGTTGATGCACACGAGGCTCTAAGGCTACTTGTGAGTAGGAAGAGAATCTTGCTCTCCCACACTTGCCAATGTAACACGTGTGTATAAGATCGGAAGTGTTCATTAGATGGTCCTCGGAATTATGCATTTTAGACAAAAATCTATTTAGTTATGTTTGTTGTGGTTCGATTTACTATTTAAGTCACTTGACAAGTGCGGGTATACTAGAATTGAATGTGCGGTTCAATTCAAACCAAACAACTATGACCCTAAGTGTCAACATAAATAGATGCACAGTATGTGACCAAAATTGAATAAGATTGGTCGCATATTCAACCACTCGCATATTATGATAAAACGATCAGTCGCTAGTCATAAGGTAGGATTCATCCTCTAATAATAAATCACATATTTGTCTTATGGACAAAAGTAATTTTTAATACAAATAAAAAAGCAACAAGAAAAAAATTCTTATAATCAATTGCGAACAATAGCTAAAAAACACTTTCCTAGAGAAAACTTTGTTTGAGGCTTTAATTGAATCTAGTAAATGAGTATAAACTTAAAGTACAGCTAACGTTAATAGCTATGCGATTAATGTTACGGATTACACAAAGGAATATAAATAATGAAATAAAGTAAATTATTAAACTACAGAATGTAAATAGCGAATAAAGTAAAAGATTATATTAATAAATATAAATTATAAGTAATTCAAATTATAATTAAAAGATAAATTAGATTTGGTTTGGCTGATACCAGACAACTTACTTTATTGAATTACTTTGATATTTACAATTTTAAATGGGTCATATGGATGCTTCTCATGTTTTAATGGTTGATATAATTATTTAGCATTATCTAACCTTCTCAGCTTCTAAATTTATTATCTAGCCTGCAACTACTTGGGTGTAATCTCTTTTCACACTATCACTTGTTGATGTCAGGAGCACTTGTGGATGATGTGGTGTTATTCAATGCCCTCCAACTATATTTTCATACAATTCTCATTGTATATCTTAAAAGATCATTTTGATCAACTTTCATAGAATCCGAAGACAACAGGGATGAACGATGTTCTTCACATACATGGGATGTGAAAAGAAAAGAAGACAGTTAAATAAGATTTTAATGCTCCACATTGAGACATATCTGTTGCCGTTTTTTCAGGAAAATCCTAATTTTGATTTTAATGCTCCACATTGAGACCTTTTTCAGGAAAATCTTAATTTTTTCAATATTATACGTAGTTATGGTTGGGTCCACCTGATTAACAATCCGGATCTCATAAGCTATGGCATGTGTACGGAGAATTGGATTCTCTTGCTACACTCGCGAGTTCTCCCGGCAGGGCTCATGGTCCTTGTAGAGTGCTCAAATACACCCAAATGTCTTGCAATGTAATAGGTCGGGACTTACCATGAGTGTCAGCCTGTAAGAAGAAGATGATCCAAACCGTTTCTACGATGGATGTCATCCTTTAAAATGAGCATTCAGTGAATAAAATCTATTATATCAAATTATTTTAGCACTCAGCAGTCGGTTCTTTTGCTTTGAAAATGGACGGTCATTATGATCTTTTAATAATCAACTGATTGATATGATAAATTCAAAATAAATTTAAAAAGTCTCTGATCGAAGAACAAAGCTCTCACATAAACGGTTTGGGTCCTTAAAAAATGGTCCACTTCCAACGGCTAAAACCCGGATGTATTATATTACAGTACGCAGTAATGTACTCGAGCAAACCCCCTATAAAAGATCTCACGTTCAGTGGGATGATGTGACCTTTACGGCTCAATTTCATTTTCGCCGAGGTGGGAGCCGCAGGTCACGTGACCCTTACCGAAGATCACAAAACGCCATTGCCACGTGGACGAGATCCGACTCGGTAGCTTATGCACGTGACCGTAGGTCGAATATCCATGGCTTTTATTCCTGCAATCACCACTAGTTCATTATAATACTAAGTGCTTAGGATCTCGACATGTGAGTTGTAATTAACTAATACGATAAAAGTACTACGATGACCCTTCAACGACAACGATTGGCGAGGAGAGATGTATGCGAGAGAGAATTAGGTGGTATCGCGGATACACCCAGCTGGGTAGGATGCCTGACTGTGGGGCTCACAGTGACGTATTTTAATTAAATCCACACCGTCCAAAAGATTTCAACGATCATTTTAGGGTATGATTCTAAAACGAAGCATGAAAAAAATATTAGGTAGACCACACCAAGAGAAATAGTATTGATTGAATCCCCACCATTAAAAACTTCATCAGGGTCCAGTGGACTGTTTATTTGCCGAGTAACTTGTTGATAAGGTCATAAAGACCACACAAATATCATCCTGATCCAAAGCTTTGGTGACCCACGTGAAGCTTTTAATTGTCAGATACTACTATTTCCTGTACTAGTCCATCTGAAATCTGGAAATGCTTCATTTTTTTAAGTCATACCTAAAATGAGTTTTCAATACAGATGGACGGAGTGGATGTACTCACATAGATCAAGGTGGTCCCACGGTCACGGTCACGTAGCTCTGGTGGATCCGGGGTCTCACCTAATCCGCTCCTGACGTATGCCGCTTTGGGCTCGACCCCAGAGTCTGCGGTGCACACCATTTATTTAAATGGTGGCAACTGTGGGGCCCACTCGTGATAGTGATGCGTGTGTTTTATTCCCTTCCGTTTTGAGAGCTAATTATAAGGCATGGACTTAAATTGAAGCATGTCAAAAGCTCAAGTCGACCAGACTATAGGAAATAGCTGTGATTGAACGGCCACACTTAAAACTTATTGAGGGCCACACAAGTTTTTGAATCTGGCCGATATTTGTGTGTTACCTTCATCCAGATACGTGTGACCTTACATACAGGTTGGATGGCGAAAAAAATTACAGCAGACTAGGCTGGTGGGTATCATTAATCCACTTTTTCATGTGGTGTGGTCCACTTAAGCTTCATATTCGGTTGATTTTATAGCTTATTCCTTAAACTGAGCTATAAAAAACAGATGAACGGAATGGATGTAAAGCATTCATCAAGTTGGCCCCACAACGTCCAACCCCACCTAGCTGGATGGGTTCATTTATCACATGTGCTACAAACGCATCTGAACAATGAAAAATAGGTATGTGCGCCAGGTGAACTGAGAATATATATCTCGTCAATTATACAAGCTATATTAGAGTAATCAAGTCGTTCAAGTCGTGGGAACTTCTCGAGATTGATCATTGGATTAGAATCTAAAAAATTTCATGATCATAATTCACTGATTGATGGACATTTAATTAACGGTTAAGATGACAAATAGTCTACATTTCTAATTCGAAAAATACGTAAATTACTGAAATATGGTATTGTCAAAATCTAATTTTCGGCCCAGAATTTTGGACGGTTTTATTTTGAGTTACAAGTTAGATTTTTGTGTACAATCTCTGATTGCATGAGCATGCACCACCACTCTCTGTCAGATGTATACAATAACTGCCCTTGCCAGGAACTATCTGATACAAGCCAGTATCCTTGCACGTACATGTGATTTTTAATTCTGAGAAATTGGGTGAATTTTTCAGTAATCAAAGCCATTGATTTATTGTCTAAGAGTAGTTGGAATATGGTATAGAAAAATATTAACCATTCAATATTTTCCCAGACGGTTAAGAAAAGAAATACAATAATAGTCCAAATTCATATTTAAAATATTTCTAATATCGACCCATGATATCGTTTTATACGGAATATTTCTTAGTTATGATCTATTACCAGCTGGATTCAACATACCAATGGCCCGAGTTACGGCGAATTAGAAACGCGTGTGTACTGTTCAAAATTGCTGACGACGTGTATCATATAATTTATCTAAGTACTGCTAATTCTGCTAGTTTTCTACCATTCTGGAAATGGTGGTGGCTCATCTTTTTCGTACGTGGTACTCATTCACATCTATCTAGACCATCCACAATATAACATACATTGGGAATAAATGCATTCCACTAAAACCAATCTAATATATAATTTTATCCCTCCAATTTATGGCTTTTTAATGGATAGTTCTATTTAACATTGTGTGGCCCAATTCCATGGTAAAAACAGATGAAAACTTCTATCTATATAATCAAATATATCCCGTTTCAGACTTTGGACGGTCTAGATTGTTTTATAACTGAGAAACGTAAACATATAAACAGGATCTACCATTTCAAAAATGGTGGTCGACTATCTCAGTGTCTGTTGTAGTCCGGTCATTGTCGTAATTTCGTTAAATACCAGTGGCCTTTTCATTGAGGTCTGTGTCGCTCAGGATCCTCCTATAAAAACCCCTTACCTCACTCTCCTTCTCTCTTGTGTAGATCTTCAAATGGCGATTACAGCAGCATCGGCGGCGATCGGCATTTCAAAGCTCTTTCCTACTTCTTCTTCTTCAAACCCTCAAAACCCTACTTCCATAACCCCTTTTCTCAGATCTCGAACTCAAAACCTCTCTTCTTCCTCTTCCTCCCATCTATCCGGCGGTGGTGACAGCAAGCTCCTCTCCAAAGCGGTTTCCACCTGCAAGAAAACCGCTCCCGGTTTCAGATCTCCGATCTTGGTTTCTCCGAAGGCCGTTTCCGACTCCCGGAACTCTCAGACCTGTCTCGATCCCGATGCTAGCAGAGTATGATCGTTTTCTTTCAGCTATTTTTCTTCCTTCCTTTCTGTTTTTCTCTTCTTATTTTTTTGGGAATTTTCAGGTAATTTTTCTGATTTTCTTTTTCTTCCTTGAGAAATTCTCCGATTCTCTCATAGCACTATGACTTATACTATTCCTAGTTGGATCAGTTCATTTGGTCAGTTCAATCGATCTTTCTGGACGGTCTACAAAGTCCAGAACACAATTCATGGACTACTATGCAAGAATTTTACTGATCAAGTGATCTATCCACCCTCGATTTGGCCCTATTTTTTATAGCCATCCTTTTTCCAAGATATGGATGGAATGGCTATGATTGTGTAACGAAAATGATTCTTAAGAATCATAAGCAATGCATGTTGGGCCTTAACAAATTGATGGTTCAGATGGTTGATTGGTGCTATTTCTTTAAAACAATCTTGACTGTCCATATTAAAAGCCCTTGATCATGGTTAATATTTGTTGGATTAGTGTAGTTTTTGTATTGTAGCCCATGGAACATGGGTTGGACCTGATGAACGATGTGGATGGATGAATTGGATTGAATTGAAGAGTATCCAATTGGACCAATGGAACTAGGAGCACTTTAAGTTATAGTGTTCTGAGAGCACTGGAGCATTTCTCTTCTTCTTTCTTTATCTGGGTCTGATTTTGATTTTCTAAAGAGTGATTTGAGGAAAGTTTGGTACGCGGAGAAGATCAGAAAGTTCATTGAGAGTATCAGAGTTCAGGAGTTTCCAGCAGTCTGTATTTCGATCTCTCTCTCTCTCTCTCTCTCTCTCTCTCTCTCTCTCTCTCTTGTTTGGATTGGATCTTGATGTTGAAGATTGCATTCGAATAGTTTTTCTTCATCATTTCTTGTGTTTTTCTTTTTTATATTAATTAGATTGGATCTCAATTTGAAGACAAATGAGTGGTGAATTTGGTGGGAATGCGGTCTGGAAGAATATTGGAGATGATTCTTGATTTCTTCTTTCTATATGGATTGTTGTTGATTTGTTTTTACTTGATGATCTTTTTTTTCCTGATTTGGATCGGATCATGATTTTGAAGGAATTTGATAATTTGAGGAGACTGCTGTTTCAGTTTGGAAATTTTGTGAGAATTGTAATTTTAGTCTTTTGCCAATATTCTTTTCTGGTAATCTGTTATTTTGTAATTTGGGTTTGTTGTCGGTTTTGAAATTCTTGTGAAGTAGGGAATCTTGATGAAGTGCAGTCCAGAAAATTGATGGGATACAGTTGCGATAATTGATTTTCTAGGTTTTTGATATCGTGTGTTGCTGTCTTGTTCATATTTTTCTTGGTGATCTATTTCTTCTTTTTCTCTGTTTTGGATGGGATGTTTATCTTGTGATAACTAGCAATTAGATTGTGGCTTGGGAAAAGATCAAAGCATTCCAGGGATAGAAATTCTGATTGCTGAAGAGTACTGGATTTTATTTTATTTTTATTTTGTCATTCTGGTTATTTTATTGATGATCAATTTGTTTCTGTGGTTTGGGCTGGTTTTGAGCTCTATGCTAATGCATTTGGGGGGAAGATTGAGACACTTGTTAGATTTGAAATGAGGTCTTGAAGGATATTTTGGGGTCTAGGGATCTTTATAAGTGTCAAACGCTGATGATAGATAGTTTAATGGTCATCTCTCTCATTGTCGAGGAAAATTTGATCTATGGTTGTTGTAGATGTCAGTCTTTCTTTGTTTTTTACTTTTTGAAGTGATGTAGTTGATTGTCTGATAGTCTACGGATTTGATTCTAGTATTAGCTATTTATTTACTCTCTTGATTAAATGGTTCGGGCGATTGAATGGTTTCTCTGTTTCTTTTTCTCTGCAGAGTGTATTGGGAATTATACTTGGAGGCGGAGCGGGTACCCGCTTGTACCCTCTCACCAAAAAGAGAGCAAAGCCTGCTGTTCCTTTAGGAGCCAACTATAGGCTAATCGATATTCCTGTTAGCAATTGCTTGAACAGTAACATATCAAAGATCTATGTTCTAACACAATTCAATTCTGCATCTCTTAACCGCCACCTTTCCCGTGCATATGGAAGTAACATGAGTGGATACAAGAATGAAGGGTTTGTTGAAGTTCTTGCTGCTCAGCAGAGCCCTGAGAATCCAAACTGGTTCCAGGTAATATTTTCAAACTCTGCCCGATGGTTGCTGATAAGCTCATTCTTTGAATGGGTTTGGTACTGTTTATCCTTTTTGATGTATGCAATTTTGATTTGGAACAGACTCCATTTTTTATATTAGAAAAGTGGTAGCTATAAACAGAGTGCCCATCAATGTGTAATGTATGATTAAACTTGAAAAGTGAGTTCCACTATGCTAGAATAAGAGTAAACTTTACAAAGGACTAGGATCAAGATGGAGTAGACCTCAAAGAAGAGATCTATTCTACATGTGTATTTTAAGATCCAGAATGGGTGTCATTGCTCGGAACAACAAGGTTCTTATCCTCTCCCTCACAAAATTTAAGAATCCTCACACAAGAGGCCAATGCGCCCCACTCTCATCTTAGAGAATCGGTGAATCTATGGATTTCCTGTGAAATTTACATGGATGTTGCTTATCATCAGTGAATCTCAGAGAATTGGTGAATCTACAGATTTGCTGTGAAATTTACATCAAACTTGTTAGGTATACTTGTTTCTTATATTTATGTAATGGAATATGCAATAAAATAAGAATTCATGTACAGATAAATATTGTGTGTTTCAGAAACCAAGTTGTTCATTCTGTTTGGTTCACAAACAACTCTGATCTGCATGGGAGGCTAATGAAATTATCAAATTTGCCAGAAAGCATGCAAGAAATTCTCTGTTTTTGCACAGTTTTTTTTTAAAAAAAAAAAATTATAATCAACACTCTTCCTAAGATTTCAAAAGTTCAATTCTGCTTTTGTAATGGGGCTGTTTGGATTGAAATTTCGAAGAAATATGACTTCCTAGAAATACCAATCTCAATTCTGATTGTTCTTAAGAGAATATCTTTACATGTGCTTGCACTTCTATTCTTACAAATCCCACATATGCATCCATGCACACAAATGATTTGGCATTACTGCCATAATGACAGTGTTAACAGTTGGAAGTGGGCGTCCATTCTAACTGTTTCCTATGGTGCAGCCCACCTGAGTTTCCCTTTAGCCTATTTATGGAGCCATGCACAAATGAGGCAGGGCATGCAAGATGGTTGGAGTGGATGTCTTACATGCATCCCGTGGGGCCCATTCTATAATTTTACCACCACAATTATGGTGGTAACGTTACCATGGAATCATTTCCCTGTATGTATGTATGTATGTATGCATGCATGTATGTAGACACACGTATGCTCACGAGCCTGTTGCATGTGTGATGATGTGATGGTATTGAGCTCTTTTCCTTCCGCCCAAACTGTCTTCTGCTAATGGACTGTGCTGAATGAATTTCTGTGATGTATTTACAGGGAACTGCTGATGCTGTGAGGCAGTATTTATGGCTGTTTGAGGAACATAATGTCATGGAATTTCTAGTTCTTGCTGGAGATCATTTATATCGTATGGATTATGAGAGGTTCATTCAAGCGCACAGAGAAACTGATGCAGATATCACTGTGGCTGCATTGCCAATGGATGAAAAACGTGCAACTGCATTCGGTCTGATGAAGATTGACGAAGAAGGTCAGATTATTGAATTTTCCGAAAAACCTAAAGGCGAGCAGCTTAAAGCAATGAAGGTAGAGAATTCTGATGGTTTGACTTTGGTCCTCCTTTGTTTGATACAATTAAATAGTAGTCATGATTGCACTGCATGAATTCTTATTGAGGATATGGTTCTCTTAAAATTCTTAACAAGTGAATATTCTTATTTTCTTCCCCCACTTCATGTTTTTTTTTTGTTTCCATCTTCCATTTCAGGTTGACACTACCATTTTAGGCCTTGATGATGAGAGAGCAAAAGAGATGCCTTATATTGCAAGTATGGGTATTTATGTGGTCAGCAAAGATGTGATGTTGCAGTTGCTTCGAGACAAGTTCCCTGGAGCCAATGATTTTGGAAGTGAAGTTATTCCTGGTGCAACTTCCATTGGAATGAGGGTATGTCCAACTGTGATGAAATTAATTTCGTAATTAGACAGACTGTGTGTGTGTAAAGGGTTACTGATGGTACATTTCAATTCCAATATCCTTGAACTATCAGAAAGCTTTGGCAGATTAGGGGTCTGGATGGCATATTGCCATCTCAATATCTATTCTTTCATGATCGCATAGATTATTTCTTGAAAAAAGAAAAAAATAAATAAATTAATCCCTCTGCATATGAAACTGCAAAATACCCGCATACATATTATTGCTCTCTCTACAACTCCTAGAGACATCATAAAGCTGTTTTAATTTATAAGTCTACATCCTTCAGAATAACAAACATCTCCTTAGAGCTTCCAGCATTAACTTCTGTCTTGCAGTGCATTCCCATTGTTAAAGCTTCTCATTTCTTCTTTTTTATTTTATTGACTTTTTATAACTTCTACAGTTCACGATAAAAAATGTTATTTAGTAAAAAACAAGAAAATACAGGGAAAAAGGAAAAGGCTTACAATAAAAGGAGTCTCCAAATGTAAGAGTTAACTTCAGAGACCCTTTACCTTAACCATAACCCCTCAACCATATTATTAGCTTCTATAATAACGTAGAGAAAGTTTGCATCTGCGACCTGAAAACATGCTGGATCTCTGCAAATTTATTTGCTTAATTCGATCACCCAATGCAACACATGGGAGATGATATGTGGTGAGCTCCCTTCCATGGTCTCTCCAATAAAAGACACTTCTGCCATGGATGATATCGCAACCAGCGTATCCTTCAACAGCCATCTGGACACTTTCTAAACACTCTAGACTCTGCCCATAAAGTGTCTACTTGATTCCAAAGTCACTTGATTTTCAGTGACACAAGTGTTGCAGGTGCATCTCCACATTGGGTTGGGTCTGTGAGATGCAGAATGGCCACAGGGTGGGTCCCATAGTGGGACCTATGAGATGCGGGGTAGCCCACGGAGATATCTTGGTCTGTTTTCTTGCTAGGGCCTAGATAAAGGGTTATTCAGGGGCTTCCCCAACAACTTTGGAGCTTTTGGTCCTTTGGTGCATCAAGTGGTATCAAAGTGGGAGACCAGTGTCCGAGTCTCCTTACTGGTGTAGGTGGATGATGCAGGTGCATCTCTACATTGGGATGGGGTGGCCTACAAGGTGGGGTCTGTGAGATGCAAAATTGTCATGGGGTGGGTCCCAGTGTGGGGCTTGTGAGATACAGGATAGCCCACAGGAAGATCTTGGTTGGTTTTCCTGGGAGGGCCTAGAAGGGATATTCCGGTGCTTCCCCAATAGCTTTGGAGCTTTTGGTGCATTGGCCGGGACTCCCTACATCAATAATTGATCCAGTACGAATTCTTCATACCTTATTATAGTGTGAATGTATATGTGGGACTCAAGTTACCCACCTAAATCATGATTGGGTAATCCTGGATGTAAAATTAAGGGCTCGTACAATGAGTAGGTGTAGAAATGTCCTTGTTCCATGATCATCTGAACAGAGTTTTATTGGGTCATGATGAAACCCCTCTATCCATTGATCATGGGTGGGCCCACTTGGGCCCCAGTTGTAAATTTGGACTATAATAAGCTATGAATAATTTCCAAACAATCATTTTAGGTTATTTTTATGTTTGTTTATTGCAGCTACCTGAGCTAACTTTGTAGGCCTCTTGATAAATTATAGGTACAAGCCTACTTGTATGATGGCTATTGGGAGGACATTGGTACAATTGAGGCTTTCTATAATGCGAATTTGGGGATCACCAAAAAGCCAGTTCCAGATTTTAGGTATGCATTTCGGAAGGTTGAAATCAAGAAATTTATTATTGAATATTGAATTATGTACAATATCATACTATCACTTATTTTCTCTCTATATGCAGCTTCTACGATCGTTCTTCTCCAATCTATACACAACCTCGTTACTTGCCACCTTCCAAGATGCTTGATGCTGATGTTACAGACAGCGTCATCGGCGAGGGTTGTGTCATCAAGGTAAGCTACTTGCACATACAGTTCTGTACCAGGCTCTTGTTTCAAGCTAGGTTAGGACATTGCAATTTTGTATGCTCTCGGATTGAATCTTATGCCACCCTTTCTAGACTTCCCTTTGGCCTTCTCACCTATGGGTTTAAAATAGAAAATACCCCTTTTGTATATTATGTCCATTTTGTATTGTTTCTGAAATTACCAGCCTCATTTGCTGTAAATATGGCATGTTGTTATTGCTTGCAGAACTGCAAAATCCACCATTCTGTTGTTGGGCTTCGTTCTTGCATTTCGGAGGGTGCAATCATTGAGGACACATTACTGATGGGGGCTGATTACTATGAGGTAACCTCTCTTAATCGAATCCGACCCATCATCATGTGGCTAGCATAGTGATTGAATCTGCCCAAGTAGCGGAAGTAACATCTCTTTCTTCGTGATGTTTTGGGTACAGTGATCTAATATTGAATCTTGCAATGTGTTCTTCCATCAGACGGATGCCGACAGGAGATTTCTGGCAGCGAAAGGTAGCGTCCCCATTGGCATAGGAAGGAACTCTCACATCAAAAGGGCTATCATCGACAAGAACGCTCGAATCGGAGATGATGTGAAGGTCTTGATCTTCTTTCTGGAAATTTTGAAACAGAACCCACCCTGATTTTGAACTGAATAACCACTCTGTTTGGATCTTAAAACAAAAACAAAAAAGTTTTCAAAAAGAAAGAAAGAAAGAAAAGAAATTATAAAAAATTAAAATTAAAATTAAAAAAAAAAAAACATTGATAGACGGACCACATTCTGAAAATCTTTTTGACAGGGCAATCCCAGGAACTATATGTTGACCTGAGACAAGTGAGGTCCACAGTTTGATTATCGAGACCATTGATTGGTCTGTTGTGCAGATGGATTCTGAAAATCTTTTCGACAGGGCAAATCCCAACCACCCTTGAATTACGACCTAAAACTGGATGGTTGAGAAAAGAAATGCATAAATGTCCATATTCAACTGAAAAGGGCCCAATCTGAGACACACAGGGCATGGTCCATCCATATTGGTAAGGGTACCAACAGACACATTGGTTTGGATTACTGAAACCTGGGCCCCACTTATTAGAGCTGAAAGCAAAGCCTTGGGCTATTGATCCTGCAATACCATCAATCAAATATACACATACTCATGTCTTTAAGAAAAAAAAAGAAAAAAAAAAAAGAAAACATGTTGTATACATGTCTGCATGTATGCATGTCCACTTATATCAGGTTACTGTCATTTCAGATCGTCAACCAGGATAATGTCCAAGAAGCGGCAAGAGAAACAGATGGGTACTTCATCAAGAGCGGCATCGTCACCATAATCAAAGATGCGTTGATACCAAGCGGGACCGTCATATAAAGACGAAGCCCCACCTTTTGCTTTCACTTAGTACGAGGAGGTAAAATAAGGGAGAGTCCTTTGTCTTAACTTATGTTATCTATATTACTACTTGCCATGTAAATTTCCTTTTGCTGTATGAGGGCGTTGGCGTTGTAGTCAGGGGGAATGATGATGGAGAAGCATCCATCCAAAGAGGACCTCTTCTTCTGTAAAGTTCTTTTCTTATTTTCTGGCTTTGTGAATAATCTCATCGACTCTCTTTCTGGATAGATAACGGCAAAATCTCATGTGGTTGACTGATTATATATCAACTCAACTAGTTCCTCTGATGAAGTTAGCAAATCGATAAGATAGATATTCACATGCAGCCGCCACACGCAAAATTTCTCATACTAGTCCGACCAGCAATATTTCACCAGTTGGGGGAAATCTTATCAGTGTCAATGGCGGACCCAACAACGGAGATCACCCGTCATGACAATCAAGCTCATCCGCTCTGTAGGTGGGCCACACCTTTCCATTGAATAGTGCCATCTTCGCGTCCCTTGTCATTGGCCTCATCTTTGCACCAAACAATCTTCAACTACAGATGTATGGGACGTGGATTTCCTGCCAAAACCTTTTGTGGGGCCCACCGTGATGTTTGTGAGAAATCCACACTGTCCATCCGTTTTGCAACATGAGTCCAAAATGAGGTGGATCTAACACTCAAGTGGGCCACACGAGAGGGAAAACAGAGGAAAAAGTTTCCTAGCATTGAAACTTCCCTGGCCTCCACCTTAGATGTTTATATGCCATCCAAACCGTTTATAAGGTCATTCCCACTGGGTTGAAGTGTGAAGAAACCAAAAACTTAAGCCTGATATAAAACGTTTGTGGCATATAAACATTGGATATTGCATCTAAACATGTGCCACATTCTCACATGTGCTGTGCGAATCACCTCACAATCTCTACCACTGCAAATCGCATTGTCATTTTTAAAGGGGGAATAAAAAAAAAAACGAACAAGTCTATTCGCCCACTGCACAGTAGAAATCCGATTGCGTACTGAGTTACTCAGTAAGCTCTAATCGTACTGAGTAAACTCAGTTGGGCCCACCTTGAATGTATGTAGTCTATCTACGCCGTTCATCCATTTTTCCATATACTGTAAGGGGTTGAGCTCGAAATTGAAGCATATTCGAAGCTAAGTGGATCATACCACTGGAAATAGTGGGGATAATGATTTCCACCAGTGAAACCTTTTTAGGCCCCACAGTGACGTTTACTTGTCATCCAACCTGGTCATAAGATCATACAGACATGGATGAAGGGAAAAAACAAATATAAGATCCAAAACTTCCGTGGCCCCAAGAAATTTTCAATGGTAGACATTTAATTCAACTGTTTCCTGTGGTGTGGTCTATTTGAACATTTGATATGCCTCGTTTTTGGGCTAAATTCCTAAAATTATCTGTTAAAATGGATGAACAGAGCGGATAAAATACATAAATCATGGTGGACCACACAGAGTAGTGAGTCCGCTTCCTGCATAGCAGCGATCTTGATTGTCATTGCAGCTGGTTGCGCCTGCTAGGATGATCGCTGCACTATCCAACTTGTCCCCTCTTTTGCGTATGTATGTTGCCCGAAAATTGTGGCACGTTGGACAAAAATGACTAAAGCTTGCCTACCCCAGAAATTACCCAAATTTGGCTAATTTCTACACCCAATGATTCCAAGATGTGGCCAACTTTTCGATGGCTAATATGTCATCACATACAAATACACCCATTTGCAAGGTGGATGGTAAGAGATGTGCACCATCTTCCTCAATGTTCCTAATGGGAGAGAGAAACGGGTCAAAGCCTGCTGGACTGCATGATGTCTCGAGGACTTCACATGGATGAGATCCACCCCGTCCATCAGGTTCGCCACCCTCTCTGTGGACCAGGTTAGAAAACCGGGCCACTTCAAGACTCAGGTGGGCTACACCAGGCAGAACAGTTTAGAAGGGAAGCGCCACCATCCAATCTGCTCATTTGATGTGCCGTGCCAGGATGAACCCAAACTCATGTAGGCCACACCACGTGAAGTATGATTTTACACCATTCCCAATGGTCCAGCCCATCTAAGTCTTGGATTGGAGTGATTTTTAGGATTCATGATGAAAATCCGGTGGCACATCTGATGGATGGGGTGGATCTGAGGCACGTTATCTCCCATGCAGTGCCTAGTCAGCTCTAGGCATGTTTCAATATAGATGGTTAGAAATTTTGCATTGAAAATAATAAATAATATTTGAAAAAATAGAAAATTAAATAATAGAATAAAGTAAGAAAAGATTGTTGAGGAGAAGCCTTCAATCTTCAAGTTTTCATATTGTTCGACCGGTCGTGGGGGAGCCACGACTGGTCGTGGGAGGTGCTCGACCGGTCGTAGGTTCGAGCCCTAGCACGACTCGAAGTCCAGCGAGTTGTGTTGTTTTTTTCGGGGGTCTAGGACTGGTCATAGGAAAGCTATGACTGGTCGTAGACCCCTACGACTGGTTGTAGGAGGGCTACGACCGGTCGTAGGAGGTCTAGGACCGGTCGTAGGTTACGCAGTTTGTTCCGCGATTTTGCGCGAAACTGCGTATTTGAGTCCTTTCGCAGTCGGGATGCGAAAAGGAAGTTGCCTAAACTATAAATAGGTGTTCCTAGGGCTTTTATAGGTATGACTAAAGCTTTCTAAAGGGGTTCTAGGGTTTCTAAAGAGTGTAGCAAGGGTGAGATTCGAGGTTGTTCGAATCAGGTAAGTCCTCTCTCTTTGTAATTGATGCTTTCATAGTGGAGATCTGTCGCTTTGTGCCGTAGTTTTTTTCCGAAAGGATTTTTCACGTTAAATCTGGGTGTTCTCTGTGTTCTCTTGTATGCTTAGTGTCATTGGATTGTTATCCTAGATCTAGATCTGTGTGATTCCGCAGGTACAAAAATTTCCAACAACTGGTATCAGAGCTAAAGTTGGGGCACAGATCTGAATCTGAGAGATTAGTAATAATGACGAGTGTCAGGTATGAGTTTGAAAAGTATTCAGGAAAAAATAATTTTGAGTTATGGAAGGTTAAGATGATTAGCCTGTTAACCAAGCAAGGCGAGGATGGTGCTCTTGAGGAGCGGAAGTCTACTATAAAAGATGATGAATGGAATACTCTTGATAAGAAGGCTTTATCATCGATCCGTTTATGTCTCACGGATGAGGTTCTCTATAACGTCATGAGGGAGAAAACTGCGGCTGGTTTGTGGGCGAAGTTAGAGGATGTCTATGCGAAGAAATCCTCGAAAAATTGCCTACACCTGAAGCGGCAGTGGTATAACTTCAAGATGGCAGAGGGTGGAGATCTGGAGGCTTACATCAGCAACTTTAATAAATTGGTTTGCAAATTGCTGGATATGGAGGAAGTGATGAAAGATGAAGAACAAGCATGTATGTTGCTGAATTCTCTCCCGGCGTCCTATGAGGCATTCAAGGACACTATGTGCAGCATGAATAAAACCCTGAGTGTCGATACTGTTATCTCAGCCCTTCAAGGGAAGGCTATGAGACAACTGAATAATGACATGGGGACGTCTTCTGATGCACTGTTTACAGTGGGTAGGAATTCTGGACAATGTACAGGTTTTTCTGGTTCTATATTTAAATCCAGGGACAAGGGCAAAGGAAAGGTAAAGTGCTGGAATTGTGGGAAAGAAGGACATGTGAAGAGGGATTGTAAAAATCCTAAATCGAAGAGGGAAGATTCTGAGGCTTCATGCAGGGAGGCCAATGTTGCCACGTCAGATGGATCGAGTGGATGTGATGGTGAAGTTTTATCTGTGTTTTCGCTCAGATGATCATACGATGATTGTAAGGATGAGTAGATACTAGACACAGAGGCATCTTTTCACATGACTCCTCATCGGAGTTGGTTCACCAGCTACAGGGAGCGATGGTGGACAGGTATTTATGGGCAATGACATTGCCTGTAATGTTGTGGCGGTTGGTTCCTTGACAGATGTGAGGCACGTTCCTGATTTGAAGCAGAATCTGATTTCTCTTGGAGTGCTTGAGGCAAAAGGATGCAAGTACACAGGTATTCATGGTGCTCTTAATGTATCTAAGGGGGCACGGGTAGTCATGAAGGCGCAACGACTCGGTAACTTGTACAAGTTGATCGGGAGCACTTCAAAAGGTGGAGCTACGGTGGATGTAACGGATTTCACCTCTGCACGTGTGTGGCATGTTGGACATGGCCATATAAGCGGGCAGGGCAGTAAGGCTGAGACGTGCGTACAGGGATACGGAGCAGGTGGAGCAGCTACCTGTGTGAAGAATCACACGGCATGATCGCAGGACATCGGTGAGGTACATAGACGACTCTAATATTGCAGGATATTCATCTTCTATTCAAATGGCTCTAGGTGAGCCTGTTGCTGAAAAGTGAAAGGTGACTGTGGGTGATGTGATGGATTCGTTGTACCAGACCGACATCTGGGAGCGGGTGGAGCTTCCAGTGGACCGGAAAGCGGTTGGATGCAGGTGGATCTTCAGGAGGATACAGCATAGATACAAAGCGAGTTTGGTGGCGATGGGTTATGCTCAGAGAGAAGGGATCGACTTCTCAGAGATATTCGCATCGACGGTATAGCAGGTATCTATTAGATCCTTAATTGGCGCTGATTGGTCAATGTGATCTTAAGCTATGATGAGATGCAGAAATAAGAGAAGAGGTCAAGTAGCTACACGGTTGAAGAATGAAGACTTGGTGGAGATTGTTGAGGAGAAGCCTTCAATCTTCAAATTTTCATATTGTTTGACCGGTCGTGGGGGAGCCACGACTGGTCGTGGGAGGTGCTCGACCGGTCGTAGGTTCGAGCCCTAGCACGATTCGAAGTCCAACGAGTTATGCTGTTTTTTTCCGGGGTCTAGGACTGGTCGTAGACCCCTACGACTGGTCGTATGAGGTCTAGGACCGGTCGTAGGAGGGCTACGACCGGTCGTAAGTTACGCAATTTGTTCCGCGATTTTGCGCGAAACTGCGGATTTGAGTCCTTTCGCAGCCGGGATGCGAAAGGGAAGTTGCCTAAACTATAAATAGGTGTTCCTAGGGCTTTTCTAGGTATAACAAAAGCTTTCTAAAGGGGTTCTAGGGTTTCTAAAGGGTGTAGCAAGGGTGAGATTCAAGGTTGTTCGAATCGAGTAAGTCCTCTCTCTTTGTAATTGATGCTTTCATAGTGGAGATCTGTCACTTTGTACCGTGATTTTTTCCCGAAAGGGTTTTCCACGTTAAATCTGGGTGTTCTCTGTGTTCTCTTGTGTGCTTGGTGCCATTGGATTGCTATCCTAGATCTAGATCTGTGTGATTCCGCAGGTCCAAAAATCCACAACAAAGATGACTTATTTGTTTGAGTCGAAGTGTGACTGCGTCACTTGACTTGAAACCAAATCTATTCTCCTTGGACCACGTCCCAAGTGCAATATAAATATTGGATAATTGGCCTCCAGGATACAACCACTTCCAATGGTACACTCATTGTACACGAGCTCAAACAGCATGTAAAACTTAAGTTGACTCGACCGCAAACTCAGTTAGTAAAACAACACTAGACTAGAGACGAATTTTAAAGAACTAGAAAAAAAAAATCATTAGTTTTTAATGAATGAATTTAGAAAAGGATTAGATCTACATATAGACCATGATTAGGTGCTTAAGGGCTTGTTTGATTTTCCAGTTCACTGGTAAATGCAATGTAAACGCATTATAATTATTTCCTAGTGTATTCACCGCACTCTTCCCTATGTCTGATTTGATCGCTTACTTTTTTATGCAAAAATAGAAAAAACTGTAAAATATTTGTAGGTCCCACCGTGATGCGTGTTGCTTATCCACGCCGTTCATCCATTATGGCAGATGAAGTTAAGGCATGAGCCAAAAAATGAGGCATACTAAAAGCTCAAGTGGACCACGCCATAGAAAAATGTGAATCGAACGCTTACCATTAAAAACTTCTCAAGGCCACTGTTTCTTTTGGTGTGGGCCACTTGAGTGTTGGATTCTACCTCATTTTTTGGTTCATGCCTCAAAATGTTGTTGTACAACGGATGGACGGAACAGCTATGTCATATCCATCACCATGTGGTCCGAAAATTTAACTAACACTTTCAAACCGGTTTTTACGGCAGAAATTCTCAAGGATTTTCAAACGGGCAAAACGGTAATAATTACCCATTTACCGGGTATTTACACCTGCATTCAAAAATCAAACAGGCCCTAAAATACTATTTCAAATGGGTTATGTTCATTGGGTTTGAATCCAATTAGTGCGACCACTCGAACATTCACATCCCTGATCGATAGGTGCAAGTATACACATGGAGTACGGAACAAAATCATTAGTACAAGTGTACTCTCAATCCTCACATAGACCTAGACCCAGACCCGACACAGCCTGGCACAACTCGGCACGTGGGCATCCATGGCCCGGCAAGGCTTAGCGCGCATGTGGTCAACGGCATAGGTTTAGGCTAATGGCATAGTTCCCCCATTTGACCAAATTTACATGCCCATGAGAAAGCAAGACTCCTCTCTCATATGCTTGGATTTTTTATTTTTTTTAATTTGTTCTTTCCGATGTGAGACGAGATACACTAAAAACAAAATACTTTTCAAAACAAGAAACAACGGAAAATTTCAAAATTTTGAAACACTTTATTTTAAAATCCTTTTAAAATACAAAATAATTTACACAAGCTACTACTGTCTAGGGTTAAAATCATTACCACATCATCCAGAACCAATACCCATTACGTATCAAATTATCCACCCAAGAAACAGTCAGGTCTTAACAGGTTGAATTGGGAAGGTTATTGTTGTGACACATCTGAATCGTTGAGCCACAAGCTGATACATATCATTTCAACTGATACGAATCGGTTTGGGCCGTGTGCTCTAAACCTTGAGTGGAAATCTCAGCATGGTGGTCCTAGCAGTGAGTTTTTCCTGTTGAATGTCAACAGCTAACTGTCATCACACAGTGGACTAGTTCGGCAATTGAAGGCGCACTAGGCTAGTTCGCCAATTTGATTTTTACCAGTGGGCCATCATCACACAGTGATGATCCTAGCAGTAGTTTTTCCCTGTTGAATGTCAACCGCTAAGTCTGGCATAATTTCTTTGACACAATCAAATGTAGTTAACCAACCAAAGATCATTTTGGCTGAACGATCCTAGGCTCTGATTCATGGACACTTGTTTGTAAAAATGGGACAGTCCAATAATTTTAATTCTTAACCATTCAAATTTAAATGTCCACCAATCAGATACTCCAATAATCAAGTGTAATTTTTGGTTCATGATACATCTAAACTAGGAAATATAATTTGGACAACTTGATTTGACTTGTATTCCAGGAATGCAATTTCTACCTAAATTTTAGGTGCCCTGCGTATCATCCATCGCACTGCCAGAGTACCAAAGCTCTTCTCATCCGACACCAAAACTGGTCTATAAGAGAAACTGAGAAGACAACCTACATTGTGGAACTAAATACTAAATTCTAAATTTGGAAAATGTACAATACATCTGCACTTTTCATAGAGATACAAAAAAGGATTCCGTGGACAAGATGTAATAAATCAGGACCATCGACACATGAGTTTATTCAAAACCATGCGCGTGCACAGAAAGAATTGAAATAGAACTTCTAATTTGAGAAAAAGAACAAAACCACCCTCGCCAAAAAGAACAAAGGCTTGTGAAGTTACGCCGTACCATGTTGGAAGGAAAATTGGAAAGATTTCAATCTCCCGTCCACGCACTCTAAGGATTGATGTTGCAGTCCTGTAAATATGTTTGATCATAATCGACAAATTGTGTCCAGTATTTTCGATACCTTGGCATGCCTATTTCAAGCCATGGCTTCATGTTCCCATTATAGTGTATGACGGCAGCCCGATCGATTTGCTTCTGATTGACATCTGGGTTGTAGCCGAGGCCCAGGACATGCCATGACCGGTCAAGGGCAAATGTCCGCTTCCAAAATGTTATCAGACCTGGCGGCAAAGTCCCCAACCTCCATAGTGTTCTGTCCTCATTCTGCACATGGAACACTTTCAGTTAGCCTGCTTTACTGTACAAGAAAAGGATGTGTAGCTTATAAAGAAACAGACCGACAACCAAACTATGCAATGTTACAAATACACATGCATACAACATAGTTCCAAAAGTCAGTAACTTGACTCATAACTTGGCCGAGTCGACTCAACTAGGCAATATTTCAAGTGGAGTCTTTTTTAAATTCGGTTGTAAGCCTGACTCAGCTCAACTCCACATGACTGGATGAGTCGACTTGATTCAAGTCACGCACTTGAGTATAGCTTTTTGTAACAATGAAGTAAGAACTGGGTTTTGAACCGAAGACCTCAAGCAACAGGAGTAAGCCAAGCATCATTTGTTTGCTTGTCCTTCATTATTTTATTATTTTATTAATAAATAACTATTTAAAATATTTATAAATTGTGTTAATTTAATTATTAGATATCCACTTGAGTTTTTGAGTTTTTAAACTATGGTATACACAAATCTATATATTGCATAGAGGGGCAAACATGAATGCAAGTTGAAACTCAGATGGCCAGTGAGTTGTTGAAGTTCCAAAAGGCCCATGCACTAGCTAAATAAATTTCTATTTCCTTAGTATTATTACTTAGGAACTAGGCCCCAACTTGCAATTATGTTTCAAGTTGGACCTTAAAGGAATATAATTGCAATTCAAGGGCAATTTTTCTCATTATGAATGCCATATCATTCCGGTTTCATTGTTTCCTCTTTGACCGAACCAAATGCTCACAATTAAACCAAGTCGTGTATCCAAATGCACCCTTGGTAACACATCATCATCTAATCATCAGCCCAACTAGTAGGGGTGGGCTACACGAATGTTGTTCCTCCATTCTAATGCATCATTGAAATGTCAGATTGTCAGGATTCATGAGAGGAAAAAAAATAAAATGCATCCTTGTATCTGTTGTACAAAAACCAAGTGGGGGTCGTTACATAATCAAGCATTTGATGCCCTATTGATTCCTCTGTAATGAGTATGGTTGAGGGTCAACCCAAACCCAACCCGACCTTAGGAGGACCCAACCAGCAGCCTGTCCAGACCCAAATTCCAACCTGAGCTACCCAACCCAAAGTCCTTTACACTCAACCCTCAAACAACCCAACCCAACCTAACCCACCCAAATACATGTGATTATTCTAACCCGACCCAACATGAATTTGCTCAACTCGGGTTGGAGCCCTAATTAGCATTGGGAACGTGTCCACATGGCAACCCCTAGTGGGTGCATGTGGCACACACATGCAAGGGATACAAGGAGAGAGGAGGTCGGTTTACACCTCCCATCCTCTCCCCTTTAATTCCTTTATAGAGAGAATAAAGAGGCGGGCCCACTTTTGTGCTTGATCAGGCTGCACATTCATCGGCAAACCATTGTCACTATCGGGTCAAGCAAATAGGCTCATCTTCCCGTTGTGTGGTTGACCTGAGCAGGCTGCTGAATTTTGTATTTCAGCTCCCTGATTTGGTAGTCCTAATATAATCGTTTCGTTTGATCCGTAATAACCCAAAATGTAATGTACCATGCTATCCGCATGTGCCCAACAATTATTAGAGAGCAATGGCATTATGATCTACTAGTTGGTTATCAATCACCCGATATCCATCCGTGGCACACATATTAAAGATCTGGAATGTTCATTTGTTGGGCCCTGACCTGGATGGGGCTACCCCAAAAAAAAAAACTAATCTGATGACCGAGAAACTGATGGGATTGGCTTTTGAAGCTTCCAACTGGCAGTTCAAGAAACCCAAAAAAAACGAAGGTACAACCAACCTTCAATATTCAACAGGAAGAAGGTTTCCCAATCAGCAGCTAGGATCATCTGGCCATTGTGATTTTTTGGCATAAGGCTCATCCATAGCATCCCAACAGATGTTCTTCAAGATGTGCAGCATGTGTCCTGATCACTTGATAACATATTAGTGTTTAGTGTCAAATCCTTCTCTAATTACTGTACAAGGAAGTTAATGTTCTCTATTTTAGGACAAGGAGTGACAAATTGAGGATTTGGCTTTTGGTGCTTAACTTCAAAAGTGCATCTTTCAAAGAAATCACCAATCAACAAGGTATCAATAAAACAGGGTCCTTGCTCTTACTCCGGTGGTAGACTCTCAGGAGTTTCAACACTTGATTAAGGGTTCGAGTACCCATAGGTGGTGAAATCCCACTACAGCGTGAGTGTGTGTGCTTGTGTAAATAAATTTAAAAAAAAAAAAAGGGGGTATCAACAAAACAAAATTAAAATATACTTAGTATATAAACAGAATCTCTTACCAGTCTCTGCCATGAGTGGTAGACCTCCGTTATATTTTGCTTCCTCCATTCCGCCAAATCAAAGATATTCATTCCATACGCCCATCCGCAAGCACGAGGGTCAAAGTTCTTGGAAATAAGGGGATGCGAGAAGTTGAGATACCTATCAAAACGGTGGAAGTTTTCGCCACATGTTTCAACTGCACCATTGACATTTCCTTTCAGATCAAGCCTCCAAAGGCCAGTCAGATCCTTCTGCACAACTATATCGTCATCTAAGAAGAGCACTTTGTTGAGCTTTGGGAAGATCTCCGGTAGGTAAAATCGGAGATGATTTAGTATAGAGAGGTACTTGGGGTTGCGGAACTTCAAGTTTGAATCCGAGTTTGCTTGGCGGGCCTTAAAGTAATAATCTATCATGGAAGCAGTACTGAGCTGCTTGAGAACTGGACTGTAACTTGAATTCAGCCATGTAAACTCTTCAATGTTCTGAACTTGTATTGTGGCTTTTCCAGGTGGATTGGCTAGAAACCACATCCTCATTGGTGCATAGTTAAGCCTATCAGTGACAATGTGGATGACATGCTTTTCTGGGTCCTGCCAAAAGAACCATCTTAAAATCAAAAAGAGAAAAGCAAAGGCTAACTTGTGCAAGTAGGGATAGGGAACACTACTATGCAAGCATGGCACAGTCAGAAGGATCCAGGCTGACGATCAAGTGGGCCCCACCATTTACATGGCCATGCCAAAAAGTCAGGCTTGATAATAAAAGCAGTTGCCCAATATTGGTCATTGGTCCCCATCTCTACTATAGATAATGCCAAGGGCAAACATACATTTTTGCCCATCCAATTAGTTATAGGAGAGTTTTGAGATTTTATAGGACATTAAATGAGATTTTCAAGATAGATAAGAGTATTTGTAGAATTTTGAAAATCCTCGCATGCTTATAAACCAACGATTTGGATTTATCCATCTAAGCAAACAGCGTCAATTTTACCAACTTCTCCCCCACTCCTTTGCACAAGTAGCATGACTCCTTTCCCTCCATTTTTCTCTCCCCTCTGAAAATCTCTCCCTTCCTCTCTCTACATGCGTTGCACGTGCCACTTCCCCTGGTTCAACATACATGGGTGGCCCTCCTGATGAGTGGACTGGTCTATTTTTGGGCCATGGTGACCCACCTGATGAAAGGACAGATATTGCAAAGGTGTGTGCCATATTAGCATGTCTGGCATGAGCAGGATCCCTGTTCTACTTGCATGTCTGGCATGAGCAGGATCCCTGTTCTACTTGCATGTCTGGCACAATTAAGGACTCGTTTTATTTGTAATTTGACCAATTTACCTTGGCATGAAAGACAGTAGAGTTCACGACCACCGCCGCTGCCAATATGTTATCTGAGAACAGAGCGTAATGATACAGTTCGGGATCTTCCAGTTTCTCCTGATTCGGGAACTGACGTTGGCTGGGGTTTAGAAAAAAGTACTCGGTGGAAAGACGCAAAGGAAGACAGTGAAGACCTTTGGGGATAGTCTTCGCCGTGAGTTGTGTCAAAAACAAGGTCTGCTTCTTCTGTAACCGGAGCTGTTCTTCCGCTTTGTTGAGTGTGGCACGAAGCTTCTTTACAACTGCAGAGCAGTCATCTTGAATCTGCTTACCCTTGGCCAAGGTTTGCTCCATTGCCATCAGTTTTTCCAAGGCACTGAATTCAGAAAAGAAAAGGTCAAGAACTTCAACTAAACTGATCCAAAGTCAATCTAAATAAGCAATAGCAACATCATGCACTCATGGTGTGCCATAAACACTGTTACATGGCCCATAAAGGCCGTTGCGTAAATGTTACGGTGGCAACCATTACACGTTACAGGGTCGTAACGGCCATAACAGCCATTATGGAAAAAATGAACTGTAACCGACGTTAATGGCCCGTTATAGCCCCTGTAAAGGCCGTAACAGCTCCATAATGGTCTCTTACGTGGCAGAGATAGGTTTTTCGGATTTTTTTCCAACATTATAGGGCAGATAAAGATTTTTCGGGAGGAGGGATTTCCAAAAAAAATAAAATAGAGAGAGACTGTAAAGGCCGTTACAGGATTCGTAACAGCCATTATGACCTATATCATAAAGGTAATGGTGGTGGCCATAATGGCCACCGTCACCATTACGGAATACCTTGCATTCACAATATAGGGTCCATTTGGGGGGAAGGTAAGGAAGTGGGGTGGTCAGCATGCTTTTCTACTGAAATATTCTCATTTCAGGTAGCACCTGGAACCAGAAAAAAACAACTATTGTCGTCGTCATCGTCGTCTATGCCTTATCCCAAGCAATTGGGGTTGGCTACACAAATCCCATTCTGCCATGTCACTCTATCAAGGACCATATCTTCAGTTAAACAACAGGTCATAAAATCTTTTCATACTGCGTCCACCCACATCCTTTAGGGCCTTCCCCTTGCCCTTTAGATCCTTCAATGAACAAAATACTATTTGGGGGGCAGAAATGTGGAAAGCAATAACCCACATGCATTCAGTCTTCATTTTTCACGCCACCCAAACAGTGCAGTTACTACAAAATGAAGTCACCCCACTGACGTAGTCAAACAATCAATAAGTTGGGGGTACATAAAATGCAACCTACGTTCACCACAAGACTCCCACTATATGATCTAGAAGAAAACTATTTTACACCAAAAAATTTCAAGAGAACATTACTTCTTTTGCAGTTCAGAATCCTTGGTTGCACCGCCAAGTGCTTTAGTAACTTCCTTCATTCGCAACCTGAGTTCCTTTACGAATTGAGGGTTGTTTCGAATAGGCCCTAGGCCAAGGAAAACCTTTCCTCTGATCAACTGATCTTTAAGTTGCCGAACACGGGCATCTGGTGCTGCTGTCGTATGATTCTGCCTCTCTGGGTAGGCCTCGAGAGGTTTTTCTAAATCAGCTTCGCCCGATACTTGGGAAGATTGTTGCTCAGATTTATTCTCCTGAAAATAAAATGAAGAAAAAGAAACTAAACTCATGATGGTAGAAGAAAAAACACATTTTCGAGATAGTTGATGCAAGCTAGAGAGACTACAATTTTGTATAATCAATACAAGCATATTTCCATTTTAGCTGGTTTATACTTCTGACAAGGTATCATAAGCCTGATTTTTCTTGTCACTTGAT
The DNA here is from genome assembly GCA_037074715.1 of Magnolia kwangsiensis. Taxonomy (NCBI): domain Eukaryota; kingdom Viridiplantae; phylum Streptophyta; class Magnoliopsida; order Magnoliales; family Magnoliaceae; genus Magnolia; species Magnolia kwangsiensis. The sequence goes on along the minus strand of CM073582.1, from coordinate 110,903,879 downwards.
CATTGATCAACCAAAAAATTCATAACTGTTTTAACCTGTGGAAGGACTGGCCGAACTTTGTTTTCTTCTTTTTGAAGAAATTGTCATGCCTGACTTGTTACGGCTAATCTGGATCACGTAGCCAACCAAATCAAACAGCATACGATCTTCAACTGAAGTTTGCTGGGAAGTGGTGAAATCATTTGGATGACAATTGGTTCAACTCATCCAAACACTAGTCCTAATTAATGATGCAGTTGTGATGGAAGTCATGATTCTGTCTTTTACTAGTCAATGATGATTGAACACATGATGGTTTCAGTGTTACATGCTCTGGGTTATCACCACTATGGCAATAAAATGCATTAAACAAATGAACAAAACTCCGAAATGGTAAACATTAAGAAAAAAAAATCACCATCTTTCTCTTTTTTTGGTTCGTAGTGAAGTCATCATCTTTCAACAAGAAAAGTAAGAATGCTTAGAATCATATAATATCAAAATTTTCCTTTTTCAATAAAGCACATTTGTCACCATTTCTCCAACCACGGTCCACAAAAGCCCTTTCTTGTAGACAAAATGATAATCTTCTAGGGACAAAATACATCAGTGCCAACTATTTCTCATTCAATTTCAAATCTGCAGTACTCTGGAAGACTGCCCATGCCCTTTTCCAAAAAAAAAAAACAGAGAGAGAGAGAGATTATGTAGAGGGTGTGATTGACAACTTCTCACACTTGTGCAAAGATGTGCCACATGTGAGAGATCCAAACTCACCAGACTCACCATCACAAGAAAGGACCTCCCTGAAATTTTAGGCCGCTAAAGTTAAGCCGACCCTGATTTTTTCCAAACCATCTAAAAACCCAACTAAATTACTAAATTAATTTTTGTACTATAACAAAGAGAGCACTCTCAGTAGAGGGATAGGTCAGGGGATCGACTCCAAACACTGCATAGGTCAAGGGATCGACTCCCAACACTGCAGAAATTATACTTTTTGCCAAAACCTACAAAAAAATCCTGGCGGAACCTTCTAGATCCAGGGCTCTTCTCTATTTAAAGGGATGGAACTGTAGGAAATTCTGCAGTGAAACCCTAAAGCCTAGCAGCTGCCGGTTGTGAGAGAGAGAGAGAGAGAGAGAGAGCAGCCTGCAAAAGAAGAGCCTCCGCCGGAATGTTTCTACAGTTTTTCCTCTTTAAGTTGTTGTTTTCCATCCTAAAACCCTGGATCTAATCAATGGACGTGGTGGATTTACCCTACTTCCATCATTTTGATCCATGGAGAAGTTTTGAAGAAAGAAAACGGTTTCATGCTAAATTCTGTAATTGGAGAGATCGTCTTTGGGGAACCCAGCTATATCAATCTAAGGGGTTTTGAATGAATAGATCTTAAGGATTAAACATATCTGGATCACAAACCCTAGAGTGATTCAACCAGGAGATTTTCCACAACAATCTATGTAATGACTAGGTAATGATAGATCATGAAGTAAGACTGTAGAAAAACAGTTTTTCTAGACAATCTTAGATTTTGGAATCCAAGCAACCGCTTGGTTAATCCAAATTTAATGTTGCGAAAAGCAATTGGATGGGTTGAACCCAAACCCTAGAAGCAATTATAACCACAAAACTAAGAAAAAGTGGAGAAAACCCTAAAGTTTTTTTCAAAAAAATTAAAAAAAAAAAAAATCAGATCGTGTAACAGACAAAACCTGTCCGACTTTGATTGATTGATCGATCGATGAGGTCAATTTTTGTCAAGAGACCAAAAACCATAATTTGGTATCCATTTCGATTAATCGACATTGAGGGTCGATCAGTCGATGAAAACCTCGAACAGTCTCGATCGATCGATCAAACATATCGACCGAAGTCAGACCATTTTTGTCCAGCAAACAGACCAAGTTAATAAAACCATGTCCGATCGATCAACGAGCAGGGTTCTTCGATCAATCGAGGATGGCCAAAAGTGTCCAGAGACTTTAGAAATTAAATCAGAATATCATCGATCAATGATTGATCGATCCACGGCATCAATCGACAGTACCCTATTTTGATTTATAAACTAGATTAGTTAATCATTAAGACCAAAAGGATTAAAGGTGGGCCATCCTGGGTTCATCAAAGGTGGGCCCCACTTAACAACAGACTACTTGAAATTGGAGTATGTGAATGATATTGATAGGACTTCGGAGCATTAACTCTGAAGTGTTTGACTATTCAATGGATTCAACCTTACCACGAATAGGTGAATGAATCCTAACGTGTCTCATACATGTACGATTAAGATGGGTGATGCATCTATGTTGACTATAATTCATCAGATGGGTGATACATCTATGTTGACTATGATTCATCTTATCGTGGGCCTCGCCATGGGATGCACAGGTGCTGCAAATTCCCACTTCTCCTTCCCTCCCTACCTAGCCTATCTGATGAGTGGACTAGCCCATGCTTTTGACCAGGTTAAGTTGGTTGTGGCCCTACCCATGAATCTCACACAAGAGCCGCATCCTCCCTCCCACCCTCACTGAGCTTAAGTTACAAGTCCACCCCCTACTTCAATCTCCTCAAACAAATTGTTTTCGCATTTAGCAAACCTCAAACCCATGAAGTCCAGCATATCCATATTGATTACGATAGAATATATCAAAAATCACACCAAGACGGCCCTTTACTCCCTTTAATCTGAAAAGGAAAAGGGAACCAACCTCCACCAATATTTTGGGAGAGAAATACTAGCAAGGTTCACCCACTACTTCACCCCTTCTCCCCACCACACAAAGATCTTAGACCAGTCCTACATACAGTCTTAAGTAACTCAGAAAGAATTGTCTCAAAAGCAGTTTCTAAGTCACCCGCCTACATATGGTGCAGATCCATGATCAGTGACATTTTTGCTGTGTGGGCCATTCAGTGGGACTTTTGAGATGAAGGGTCTGGAATATGGACCATCAAACAGTGGAGCAGAAGAAGTGAACAGATGGTGTGAGTGCTCAATTAATGAAAATTTGTCCACAAGAACAAAAGGGGACCACTAAACTAACCAGCACTACAGCAAAAGCAATGAAAAACAGACAACAACAGCAATTCACTGGAGAAGAAAAGAAATCTCAGAGGGTTTTTCAAATATCTACCTCCGCATTTTCGTGTCCTTCGGCTCGATTTTCCGATCCCAATTCAGGTTTCTGAAATCCGGCGTTCTCTGTTACTTGCTCAATGAGGTTTTCCTTTTCGGACTGAATTCCCTCCTCAGTCGCCGACAACACTCGGGCTCTATGTTGTGTAGATTTCCTCAATGGCATTCCTGTAAATAAAAAACCAATGAAACAGTTTCCATTAGGATCTCAGCCAGTGGTGAATGGAAGAACTGTCTTGATGAGAGGAGAAATTATGGAAAAAAATCTACCTCCCGTAGATGATCTGATTCTTCTATATTCATCGAAATTTGAAGCCGAATGGCTCGAGTTCTTCAAATGTAAGATTCTGATAGGTTCTTCCACAGCATTGGATGATTCCTACAATTAAAAAGTAAATCTTTTAAAAAATCAAATATGGAAAATCATACACGGATATTCATAAAAAATCAAAAAATTCACCTGCGAAAGTGCCTTTAGTTTTCCAATCTTGCCCCTGAAATTCTGCAAATTTTTCAAAAAAAAAACATGAATTTCCATTAAACCAGATGATATAAGAACTAACTGATTTCAGAAAAATGCAGCGAAAAGGTACCGAAATGCAGATAGAGGAACCAAAATCAACGTACCAGATTCGACGCATCATCATAGAATACATCTTTACCTGAAAAATGGAAAAACAAAATATTAAAAATTTTGCGAAAAATCAGTAAAAGTTCTCAGAAAATTCGTTATTTTTCATCGGATCTTCCAACGTACTGCTGGGATTCGTGAATCTTCCGATCCTGTCCTTGTAAAGAACGATGGGAGCAAGAACTGTAAAAACGAGAAAAATCAAGACCGGCTTTCTTCTCAACATCATCTTTCCCCACCAAAAACCGCTTTTCTACCCGGAACCGGAAACCGTTCACGCAAAACCGCTCATTTCCCGAAATGCGAATCAAAACCGCTTGTTCACGGAAGAAATACCGCTAATCTTCCAAGGAAGAAGATAAACCCCCTTTGAGGTGCTGTCAAAACCGCTTTTCCGGCCTGCAAAACCGCTTGCAGAAACCAGCTGTTTTGTTTTTTCTTTTGCAGATAGAGAGAGAGAGAGAGATGGTAATAGCTAGCATCTAGCATCCATTCTCGCCAGCTGCTTTTACAGGAAAACATTGATACTCCAGCGTGTGTGATGGATGATACGCGGGCACCAACAGGAATTGCATATGTTTATTCAATTAGTCACAACAAACCGTCCAAACTATTATACTAGTATCATGAACCTAAAAAAATAAGCTTATTTGATTATCCGACTATCTGTTATCTGGATATTTACTGGACGGCTAATATGAAAAGCATCCAACGGTTCTATTTTCACAAACAAGGGTCCACCAATCAGAGGGTACGATTGTTGAATGTATCCGATCTTGGGCGTGTGACTTGGATACAGTTGTCTTCACTGTCTAGCCGTTTTTATTTGAGTTCGTACATGCCACGTGGAGACTTACTGGGCGCCTGCTTACCAAGAGCCATGCACTGCCTGAGTATCGTATAACTCACCCGTCTTTAAAATACCTGAATGACGTGGCACTACCACATCGGCTGGATTGACGGAGACATTGACGGATCGTTTGCCACGTCATCTTACCGTTGGAGAATGGCAAACCGGTCCGGTTTGCGGAGGACAGATTCTCAAGGGAATTGCTTCTTGCAGCCGCGCACGTGCAAATGCACAGCTTCGATGCTGTACACACGGTACGTTTGTATTTACTTCCGAGATCCTGACCGTTCATCATATGAAACTAATGACATATGTTCTTTATGCGGATATTTGTAAGTATTTTCTCATCAGAACGGCCACACGTGTAGGAGGTATCCATTTGGTGATACCATCGTAAAAGGGCAAGTTCGAGATATCTAGGATAATTTTACATCTGAGAACATTGGCCAAGGAATCCACCTGATGAACGGACTAGATCTAACACGTGTACTGATTTTGTAAGTGTATCGAGCTTTATTTTCATGCAATTGCATGCGCGGCTGCAAATGCGTTTGCTTTTTCTGTGGACAGCAACCGAACTCGTGAACACTGAACAGTCAGTCTTCGCCCCCCAACCTTACACGCCACACACGTGTGCGAAAGAGCACATGTGAAGAAACTATCAAGCTCTGATCGAGAGTCTCTATCGGAGATGATCATATACCAAAATCTCCACGGGCACGGCTTCGGTGGATCCAGGACCTTTATTGTGGGGCCCACCGTGAAGTACGTTTCTTACATCTGCCGTCCATCCCATCCCTATTAAAAACTCATTTCAGGGAATGATGAAAAAAAAAAATAAAAAAATTTAAGCAAATGGTAATCGCAGATGGACCAAGGTACAGGAAACAGATGAGTAACTGACCGTTAAAAACTTTTTGTGGGCCACAGATCCTTTTAATCAAGATGATATTTGTGTAGTCTCTTCATCCAGGTCTTTGTGACCTTATCAATGGCTTGGATGGAAAATAAACATTCTGGTGGACCCCATGATTTTTTTAATGGTGGGGACTCAATCACGACTGTTTCCTGTAGTGTGGTCCACCTAAGACTTGAATCTGCTTCTTTTTTTTGGATCATGAAATAAAATGAATTTTCAGTACGGTTGGACGGCGTGGATGTAAGGAATATATATTACAGTGGGCCCACATTCAAGGCCCACCCTCCTCGGATCCACCAAAGGTGCTACAATTGATACGACGTACGAGATCCTGACCCTTCGTTTATCCAGCTTTAGGGGTCGTTTGGCACGGTGGATTGGAGAGTAGTTGAGGGGTTTCAAATCCTTAGTTGTTTGGCCGCATAAAGTAAATGGAGTTTCAAATCGAGGTGGTTTTCAATCTACCATGTTCCAATCTACCATGAGAGCTCGGATTACACCTAAGATTATTTCAATAGTTGCAAGTGTAACATGTGTGTAACTATACGCTATCATTTTATTGGACATATGGCCCACTAATGATGATCAGCATCATTGAAATAGTATTCATGTAAATCAATTATTTAAAATCATTGGTTAGTCATTCAAACGTAATTTTGTGCTTGTGGTCCATTCGGGACTTAGAATTTTATCATTTTTTGAGCAAAAGCATATTTTTCAACGGGCTTATTACAACCATTATGTCAAAAATTACATGTCTCACTAATTAGAGATACTAAAGTTGATTTATTAATTAAATTTAAATCCATATAAATATATTATACTCTTGGATTAAAGTTAGATTCATACACTAAGGTGTCAAACACATTTGAAGGATTGCAAATTCAGGGGGTTTGAATCCACGAGTTCTAAATGCACACTCCCAAACAGCCCTTAGGACGTGTTTGGCCAGACCGATACCATGGGATTAGAAGGGATATAATGGATTTTAAGGCAATGATGGTGGTGTTAGTGTTTGTCTGTTGATTCCATGAGTTTGTAATAGCCCATTGGATATACAGCAGTATATTTGGACCGTCACGAATGGATGTATTTGCATTTTCATTGCTTCTTGTGGAGTGCCCCACTTACTGTTTTATATCTACCTCAAAACAGATTCATGGCTAAATGTAAGCTAATGAAAATGATAGAAGGAATAGATATCTCATTAATATCTCAATAGATTCATGACTAAATGTAGACCGATGAAAATGATAGAAGGAGTAGATATCTCATTGATATCTTAGTAGGCCCATATAGTAATGAAAACTCACATCCTAAGATTTGCAGAATCCATATGAGATTTGGACAATGTTTACGAGGTTACTGCCAATGAAACACATCTTGCCATCCCAAACAACACACTGGATAGGATGGCGCGCAATAACCCTCCTAGTCACATCTAATATCATATCCAGCGTATAGCCAAACAGGCCATTAGGGTTTATGATAACTCTCATGCAGAGCCGACTCCCACATGGACAGCACACGTGTCAGAGATCTGTACCATTCACCCCGTCGCCGCACATAAATGTTGAATTTCGACTATTTGATTCATTTTATGACCACATATTTCTTTTATCTTTTTTGGTTTTCCAAATCCAGTAAGGTGTTACAAGATACGACAACCAAGAATCACGCCCACACGCTACATGGTCTGTGCCAGCTCATCCAACGAGCCAGAAAGGGGCCAGTAATGTATTTGATCCACCGCGTGTTCAAACTGCAACGTACATCACCCTGGTTTTTTAAACCCGATAGCAAAAGGATTTATTGCAACACTAAGTTTTGTGTAGCCCACCATAATGCCATTATAAAATCTACTCCATCCATTAATTTGGCTAACTCATGTTAAGGATGAAAATTAAAAATGAGGCAGATCCAAGATCCAAAGAGGCCACACCACAGGAAGCAGTTGGAATGGGAAAACCCACGGTTGAAATCTTCTTGTAGCTGTGCCATCCATCCAACTCAGTCATAAGGTGAAAACACAGATTTCAGCCTGGTCGATCACACCCAAACACATTTAGACCCAGGACCAATGATGTGGGTGGGACCATAACCATAGGGCTCATCTTGATGCATGCATTGTATATCCATGTTGTCCATATGTTTCAACAGCTTGTATTAGGGCATGGTCCCATAAATGAAATAGATAAAAATTTCAGGTGAGCCACACCACAAGAAAGAGTGGTCATTGAATGATTGTCATTAAAAACTTATTAGGGTCCACAATAATGTTTGTTGACCATCCAACCTGTTGATAAGATAAAAATAGACCTGGATAAAAGGGGAAAACAAATTTCAAGTTGATCCAAAACTTGCATGGCCCACAAAATGTTTTTAATGGTCCATAACCACTGTTTCCATGGGTGGTCCATCTGAAATTTGTATCTGCTTCATTTTGAGAAGACATTTTAGAATAATCTGAAAATGAAAATAAAAAAAATTAAAAATGGATGGCATAGATACACAAATCATGCATCGAGTCGGACCCTATGATTCAAGTTGCACCTACATTGTTGGTTTCGGGTCCCAACCAAGTCGGGCTCATTTCAAAGGATGAAAATCTTCCAATCAAAGGTGAGATCATCTAAGTTGTGATGTTTACGGTATAAGATCCACCGTAGAACCCAACACATGACATTTTCAGATCTCACACGTGTGCACACCTTAGATGCTAAGATTCAGTGATGCAGATTAGGTACTACCCCGTAGATCCGGGCTAGAAACGGAGAGGACCTTTGAGGGGCTAGTACTAGGGCTGAAAGTCCTGCAGGTCGGGTTGGTACTCAACCCTGGCCTAACCCAACGTTCTTATACCTCAACCCTAACCCAACCCAACCCAACCTCAGGTGGGGAATTCTTGACCTGAGCCCAACCCAAGCGGGCTCGGTCGAGTTGGTCAAGTTCATCAGGTGGATACTTGATAATATTTTCATTATTACACTAGTCTATTGTATTTCAAATGGGTGTCTTATTTTTTGTATATATAATTTTATTAATTATATAGGTAGTTATTTATAGTGCAGGACTTCATTTTTTTCTAAACGAACAAGTTAAAATATAAGACAACTATTTCTTTAAAAGTCATACTATGTAGCACACAATCTATTTAGGAGAGAAAATTTTGACATATCTTATTTGCATAAGTCAT